>CM069904.1:115529649-115858649 GCA_036172215.1 Camellia granthamiana
TAAGGCACGTCTTGCGGCGATGGTCTCTGTTCCAAGCAAGTTTGTTGGAGTGGTTTCATCTTGCGGTATAGGGTCGACGGGGATTGTCGGAGGATCTTCCGTCACGCTCGCCATGGATGTGCTTGAGTATTACCACAAACGGCGCCAATTGTGGAGAAGTGGTTTGGAAATACTCTTCTGATCCTGGGGAGCGCTCGAGATTCGCTGATGGTCACCTAAAAAGGAATAAACACTCCAGTCGGGGGTGCCGGAATTAGCACTCCGACGGACAAGTCAGTCTCTACACTCAAGAATGTTTGTATTCTAAGTTAAGCACAATAATTCTCACCTGCCTCTCTTAGTCTGTTGTTCCTTTATTTATACTTGTTTCCTGGGCCTCGTGGCCAGGCCCACTTGTCACTCATTATCTTCTTATTTACTCGGCTCCATAGTTCAGTATCCATTCGGCCTATCTATTATATTCGGCATCCTTATCGTGCAGGGTAAAACCGTGTAATATCTATCTTCTAGAGTATGCTTCTGATTATTCCCATTATCCGACTCCCACATTTTATTATTGCGAAATGGGACAGAGATAATATTTAACATGTTGGAATTATCTTTTCCTTTCTAATCCTTCTCGTTATATTGTGTTCTCTGCTTGCTGCCTTGCACATCCATTCATCTTATACAAGACACTCAATTTTCAAATATAAGTGGTGTAATATGAGCAAAGTTGTGATATATATGATCATAATTATTTGATGTTGTTGGTTTTTTGATTGGTTGTCCGGTGTGTCAACTGCCAAAATTCGCTGACTCAATTCAACAGGATTGTTAACTAATTTAATACAACAGGCTGCAATTTACCCGTCATTTGATAACGTTTTTTTCTTTGACTTTGTTTTTATATTTTTGAAATTGGAAATGAAAACTGTTTGATATATTATTTTCTTTTCATAAAAGTGGAACTAGAATTATCGATAAAAAATGTGTTTTTTTTTTAAAGTTTTGAAAACAAGTTTTTATGATCTTATCCCTCCTCAATCACAATTGATATTCTCTTATTGTTGGCTGTTACTTTTGACCTCCCGCTATCTATGGCCACCCTTGGGTAAATTCTGGCAAACTTCTTGGCTAAATTTTAATGAACTTCGGCAATCTTTTGGCTAGCCTTGGGCCCCTTTCTCGCCACCCTATAAATTCTAGTGACACTCCAACCACTTCCACTATAAACCATTACATTTGGCTATCTTAGAGTATCTACATCAGATTCAATAAATTTTGAATTAAATTATAATCAAAAAGTTAACTTTTTTTATTTTATCTAACATTTTTTGTATGTATACTTCCATCAATCTCTTTATTTTAAAATTTAATTTTACAAATATTTATTTTTATGATTTGCTGGATTATGCAACAACCCCATCCAAAACAGCTTCTAGAAGATTCTTGCCATATTCCTTAAAAAAATAAAAAATAAAAAAATAATAATGGTACACAACTGGTCATCTGATAATAAATGATAAAATATTATATTTTATTTGCAACAAGTTGTTCGGTAGAATGTCCGATCACTCTTAAAAATAAATGATAAAATATTATATAATCTATGAACAATAACAATTTCAAATTTGATTTTGGTATTGCGAGATTAATGGATGAATGATTTTGCACCTTACTAAGCAAATTTTATTCTAAAACTATAACAACCAGCCTGATGCTGATTAGTCACCACCTCTGAAGAGAAAACAGAAATTAAAAAAAAAAATCTTATTTCTTATTTGAAAACAGACAAAAAAATTGTTTCAACAAACACATCTTTCTAAATAATACAAGTTTAAGGGAAGTTAAAAGAAAATTAATATAAATAAACATTAAAAATTAAAAAAGTTCGTGGGCTTGACCCTATGACCTATGGCCCTAGATTTTACTTATTATAAATGGGCCAGCCTGGCCCCATTTTAGAATAAACCTAATTTAGTTTAGGCCGGGATCGATGTCCCGACCCGACCCATATAGCAATATCTTTTTTCTCGCCTTTTCCCTCCTTTTCCGGCGAACCAAACAGAGTGTAAATCATTTTGTAGCTCGATTTCAGTGCAAGTGGAAACAACGAAAAAGAAAGAAGGCGGAGTTTCCATCTTTCATGGCGTGTTTAATCTCTTCATTCAGCTTCTCAATGCGTCTCTGTGCATCCCAAACCCTAGATAAGGTAACATAGTGGCTTTATTTATTTCCATCTGGTTGCTGAGAAAATGCGAAGCAAGAAAATAGAAAGTAAAAAAAAAAAAAAAATCTCAGATAATTAATATACATACACAAATGAACCTGCGAAGGCACGCTGGGCTATTTGTTTCTCTCTCTGTTTCTGGTAATTATCAGTTTTGTTCATTTTGCATGTAATGTAATTTGTTTGGTTTAGTTAGGCAAGAAGATAGAGGGGAATTGCGGGGTTTGCTTCATTAATGATTTGTTTGGTTGCTAGGAAAACAAAGGAAAGCTTAGAAAGATGAAATTTTGTATATTTCTATTGTTTTGTTTTCTGAAGTGGTAGTAAATTCTATTTCAACTCAACTAGTTGTGATTTTTAAGCTTTATGGCACATTTTCTGTAATTACTTTGGTCTCTCTTCATCATTTAAAAAAAAAGCCCTAAGATTTTAATTTCTGTTTGTTCTTTTCTTATATTTTTTACTGCAATTAGGCAGACCAGTGAGACTGCAAAAGAAAAACAATACATGTCACTTGGAGAAATTGATGGCATTCCTCTATAATTGTAGTAGAATTCTTTCACTCAATTCCTATGGAATGTGTTATTATTCAGTAATCTATATTTGAAAATTAACAATATTGCATAGTATTAGCATAGTTTTGTGCTCTGTTGAGCTCAACCCTTATCATGTTCCTACAATTTGGTGGTTATTCAGCCAAAATTGAATAGGGACAGAGTTCTTGAATTGAATTGGGGCAATGCTCCACTTTTAGTCTTGGCCTGATATTCAATGATTCTAACAAGATTAGGTGAATTTGGTCATTTAATATTTTTTATCTGCTTCAGTAATTATCTGAATATTACAATTCGGATATTCAAATATTTTCAGTTGTACATTTACGAAGTTTGTAGGTTTGAAGCTGTTGTATCATATGTTTGCTAAATGTTTGGAGTTTTGGAAAAAGTTGGCTTTGGGTATAAAAGGTTAATTTATGAATTAATGAAGGATGGCTTTGGTTCAGTGCATTTGGCGCATAGGGTTATGAGGCCAGCATCACAAGTGGTAATGATTTGGCAATGCTGAACAAAATCACGATCTTGGGATCAATCAGTACAAAATTTCTGTACTGCATCTGATCCTAAATATGATTGCAAAATCTGCAATAGGTAGGATAAGTAAAGTTATCCAGATGGGCTGAACATTTGTTGGTGTAAATCGGCAATTTATTTCTTAATAGCCTTTGCTCGCTAATATTTGACCAGCTTGTTTCATCTTTGTGTTTGGTGTCATAGAAAATTTATTGATTACTATCATTGATGTTGTTGTTGTCATCATCATTTGCAAAATGTTCTTGTCCATATTGTGATGATCAAACCAGAGGAAAGGAAGAGAGAGAAATCCACATTTTGATTGATTTTGTGGAGGTTTCTTTATTTTGTTATTGAATATCTTTAAAGAAACATGAGGAAGTTGTGCATGTTGACATTTGAATGTTGAGGAAGTCTTAGCATCATAAAGATTTCTGATGTGTTCATTTCATATAAGCTAAATTAGTATAGTGCAGAAGTAACTATGTCATTATGTCGTAGGGGCATGGGTATGGGTGTGGGTGTGGTAATTAGCTTTGAGTTTGATGGATTGATTTTAGAAAAAGAATCAGCTTGCTTGTTTTCTCTTTTCAGAAAACACTTTTCAGAAAATTCTACTTTCTTATTTTCCGTATTTTTTTTGTTTTTACTGAATTTTTTTAATATTTTATGCAATTTTTTGACTTTTTAGACACACCTAACATAAATACACCTAAAAAGTAAAAAAAATGTAAAAAAATCTTTTAAAAATTCACTAAATACCAAAAATACAAAAAAAAATACAAGAATTTAGTACATTTTTTATATTTCTATGTATTTATTAATTTTTTAAAATATTTTTTCACAAATTTTTTACTTTTTAAATATATCTAACTAAGGTGCATCTAAAAAAATAAAAAAAATGTTTAAAATTTAAAAAATATTCACTAAAAACAAAAGAATACGAAAACCAAAAAACTTAGTTTTCAAAAAACTTAATTCAGAAAACTCAAACCAAACACACTGAATGATTTTTGAATTCAGACAAATTATCAACTTTCTGTACAATATGGCAATGTCTTTCCTTCACGTGGATTAAGAAAAGCCATATTTGGGGACAAAAGTAACGTATATTCATAGGAGCTTGTCTATGCTTGAATTATGCTTTTACTCAAAATATTTGGTTTGCTGTGGGTTTGTCCTTCTAATGTAACATCAATTATCTCTCTTTTGAGTCACTGAAGCTGGGCATCTAATTAATTAGGTTATTATGGATGATCTGTGGCTCACCAACGTCCCTGACGGCTAGTTAAGTCCACTTATAAGTAGTGTTGTTGATATATCTCCTTAATGCGCACAAGCAATGTTGCTTGAATGATTGCATCAGTATTTAATTTGAGCGTATGGGTGAACACCTCCTATCAACTAACCACAGCCTAGAAATGGCACAGAATCTTTGTGGATATCTTATATACTTTATGTTTGATGGACTTACTTTCAGGAAATTCTTCCATGGAGATCAGCTCTTGGAAGGTTTTCAAGATCAGCAGCCAGCAAAACAGGTATTTAAAATAAATAAATAAATTAAAAAAAAAATCCTACTTGAATACTGCCTTTGATGTTGTTGCCCCTTATATTAGTGCCTAAACAAACCACTGATCTGAATTTCTGAATTTGGTGTAAAAGAAACAAATTCAAGATTCAAGTAGGTGTTAAGTTACTCATGTGGAGTTGAAACTTTGAAAATATAGTTTTGGACTTTGAACCCATGTTATTTGGAACATGGAATGCGAACTGAAACAGGGATGTGATACATCCATGTTATAAAATATGATATGATAAAGGTAAGCTTGTAAATATCACACTATTATTATTTAAGATACTTCTAAACATGGCAACAATTTTCTTTTAACAGTTCAACGTCTAATAAAATATATTTTATTATTTTTCAAATTAGTTATGTAAAATCACATTTCCATCAACATTATAGCTTTATTTTTTTTACATTTTGTCTACCCAAAACCTCACTATCTTCATATTTTAGTTCATTATATTTGATTTTTTTTATCCTTTTAAGGAAATAAATAAGAAAAATAATTTTGGAATCTCTTTGGATACAAAATTCGCCATTTTGAAAAGAAAATGTGCATTCTAAAATGTAAATTGCTAAAGTATTAATGTTTTCTGGTGACATTGCGAAAATGACTTGCAGATGAAAGTTATATCTACCAAAACACAAAAGGCTTGCAGTAGAAGTTCTACTTGTTCATTAAAAACAATAGCAGATAGAAGATTTGCTTATATATGAAAAATGAAAAAAAAGAAATAAAAGAGGGAAGGGAGAAGTACATAAAGGAAGAAAACACTTGTCAAAATTGCTTGATTCTAGAATTATCAAAAGTGCTTTTGGATAAATAATATAGGTTCTTGCTGCATAAATGAGCTGGACTTTGTTACAAGTATGAAATTGCTTGATTTGTTGCTTGTGATTAATTTGATTAAATTTGAGACATGAAGAGATTGAAGTAGTAACATGTTAATACGATCAATGCAATTTTTCACCATTCCTTGTTTCTTTCTTTTTCCATTTTTTTAGGGTGAACACATTACAAAAGTATAAGTGGGATCATCTCGTAAATGCGAATGATTTCACTCCTTTAAATTGTACGAGTGATATTTCTCTATATACCAATTAAATTAATTTTTTTATGCCATACAATACAAAGTGTAGTCATTTTGAATGCCATGAGAAGTGTGATAAAATGACTTCATTTTCGCTGAAAATTTGAATTATATTTGCAGCAATCAAGCTTCTTGCCCTGGACCGCTCATATAGAGGTGAATCTTTGGTAGATAGGAGTTGTAATCACCACATAATGAAACACTGCAGACATTTTTGTGGATCTGTTTCTCTTCATTCTAATGTAAGTTTTGGTACTCAAACTGTAATATCGGGTTTTTGGGTGGGGCCAGATATCGAAGATGGCTGGGGTTTTGTAGAAGCTTTTGTAAGCCAAATAGTTTGATTATTGATAATTCTTGAATTGTTTTGCTTGGCTTCCTTTTATTAGATGTTTATTCATAGATTGTTTTACATGAAATGATGTAATGCTTTGATAAATTAAATAATTTTGGAGAAATTACAAGAAAAGAGAAAAAAGAAATCAGAATTTGACTCTTGTAACAATATAAACCTTTATTTTTTACTTTTGCCCCTTAAACCCTAATAGTTTTATTTGTTTTTAATCGAAACTAGTAGTCTATTTCTGTTAGGTAAAACTGACGAAAAAAATAATATTTTAGTTATTAAACTCAATCAATATAGTTGTACATAAAATGTCTAAAGTTTTATTTTTTTGTTGAGTTTAATGATTAAAATATTATTTTTTTTATCAATTTTATTTAACAGAAATAGATAGGTGATTTAGATTGAAAAAAATAAAAAAATTAGGATTTAAATTGATAAAATAAAAAAACTCATAATTTATTTTGTTATAAGAGTCAAATATTTTAATTTTGATTTTGATTTTTATAACTTTTTCAATAATTTTACTTTAATTTTACAAAAATGCTCTAGACCACTAATTAGTGGTGTCTCTAATGATGTGGCAGTGGGTCCCACCCACTGTCACATGTGTTTTGTGCCTTTTTTTTTTTTTTTTTTTTCAATTGTCACCTCATTAGTGGTGGAGTTAGTGGTGATAAATTAATGGTACGTAGCATTGCTCTTAATTTTAAACGTAAACTCTTGAAATATTACAGCATTACAGCTAGATTATCGCAAGAAATCTTAATTCTCTTATCTTTGACTCGAAAAGTTTGTTATGTTTCCATGAATAAAATAATTTCAAAGTTTGGTTTCAACTTGTTTTTCAAGTTGGTAAAAAAGAAAAATTAGGTAGATATATCTTTAGATATTTATGTAGAGTTTAAGCACATTAAAAGTTTGGTTGCGAGTTAAAGTCTTTAACTATTCAAATTTTAAAGAGAAATTTTATTTACACAACCATTCTAATTCATTATATCCCAAAATTTTCAAAAAGTATTGCTAGTAGCACCTGTCAAAATTCTTTGAATTTCCTAATTTATAATTTTTTTTATTACAATTATATCTTAAAGTAAAATTACATTAAAATATATTATTAAATGGAACACTCACCTATCAAATAAAAACTAATACTCTGTAATATTGAACACCTACCTGCATTCCCACCCCCACCTCCAACTTCAACTGTACGTCATGTTTATAAATCCTAAACCTATTACTTTTCATAACTAACCAACATAAACCCTAAATCTATTATTTTTCATAATCATCTTAAATCCTAAATGTGTGATCTTCATTACCATCATCAACCTTATTGAATCAGAAAGTTTTGCTTCAAGTATAACGTATGCTTCATCATTATTTCACCGTGTAGAGCAATGGAGGATGAGGACAACAATTCTAATGAGACCGGTTCCGTTGGTAAGTTTATCTATCTTGCAGTGACATTCTCAGTCGTTTTCAGTTGTTCTTCTTTTGTTCGAGCTGTTCGGTATTGGTTTGCCGACTGTTAGAATTATATTTGGTAATACAGTACTGAACGTAATCCTTTCGTTCAATACATAGGTTCCGAACATTAATACAGATAGTCAGTACTGTTGAATCGAATATAATCTTTATTTTTTGCACTATTGAACTGAGCAAAAGTCTACAGCTTTGTTGTGTGTGGCTCCACCACCAACTACGTTGTGTCCACCACCAACAAGAGACTGTAAGAAATAGAGGAGACAAAACAGCAGCACTTCGTAAGGGGAAAAAAAAAAAGGAGCAATGAAACAGCAACACTTTGTAAGAAATGGGTAGATTGGGTTGGTGCAAAGAAGACGAAACCAAGGAGACGGACGGTCAAGTAACAGGGAAGGAGAGGGTATGAAAAATTGGGTGAGCGTGCATTTGATTGTGAAAATATTATGAATATGGGTAGATTTGGTAATAAGTGGGGTTGTCAAAAAAAATATTATTAAAATTTAGGATTTAGGATGGAGGTCAACAGAAATAGATGGTCCAAAGAATTTTGGCAGGTGCTAATTGCGAAAAATTCTATTTGTACACATTTAATAGCTCAATGTACATCTTTTCTCAATACATTTGCCTATTAATTTGATTATTAACTAATTTTATCACTTCACACACTTAAAGTTACAATTACTTCATTCACTTATAACTATTGTACACACACTACTTTACCCTTCTTTCCACACACTTTCTAAGACCCTACTTCCACATTTGCAGTTCACCTACGCAAAAGTGAAGACCAAAGTCAGTGAAATTTCCTCCATTGAAGACCTCTATTGAATCTTGTTGGCTTATTTTTTCCTACGAAGGGAAATATCATAAATGCGAGCGTGCCAGTAAGGATTGAAAAATCCTTATAGATTAAATTCAAGCCAATTATCAAGTGATTGCGTTGACGGTTCTTTTGCCTCAACGAAGAGGACTTCAAAATTGCCAAGTGTAGGGAAAAGAAAAATTAAAAGAAAAATGAGGGAGACGGAGAAAAATGATTGAGTGAACAATCAAAGTAACCATAAATTACTTTTACTCCTATGCTTTGAAAAGGAAGTGCATAAAATAAAGTGCACGAAATATAAATCTATGTTGAACTACTTTTAAGATAAGGAAAATGACAAGAAAAATAGAAATCAATTGTCTTTGATTTAAGATGGTCCTTTACAATATAGCCATGAATAGCTATTTATATGCAAATATTTGTAGGAAAAAACTACCTACTCTTCCACCTCTTCCATTTCATACTCCATGATCTTCCATAACTTTCTTCAACCTCCACTTCATGCTCCATGTTTTCCACTTTATTCTTCATCATCTTTTCACATTTCATAACTTCTCATAACCTCCAAATGAGTAGGAGGGTGCCACATGTCTTGCAATTATATAAATAATAATAAAATTGCAGATTTATGGTACCAACAAACCTCCATTGAAAACCATTGTTGAAGGAAATAGTTTTTACCCTGTGGAAATAGTTTCTTTTACTTTTTATTTTTTTTAAATTTTTTTTTAAGTTATTTATTTTTTTTCCCACTTTTGTTATATCGTGTGCATGTCCTATAAACATATTCTGGGATCAAGTCAAATTCCTCCTTTGAGATTTATATGAACAGTTCTCTTGCATTTTCATTGAGGCAAGTCTAAGTCCAAGTCTTTCACAGCCCGGTGGAGCCAAAATTTTGTGCAATGGGGTCAAATAAAGAACAAATTATCCTTTAGTTTTTACTTATATAAAATTTGGGAGTTCATATTAGTAAGTTATTAATGAAAATTTCAAACAAACTATAAATTTCACAAAATTTTGGACAACCTCCCCGCCCACACACATAGCTAGTAATTCCTTGGAGAAAATTCAAGAGTAAATGGATTAAGTTCATAAAAAAAAAAAAAATAGGAAAAAATAAATACTATTACAAATTTTTTAAACCAAGTTACTTTAATTGGCTACCCCGGTACACTTTACTTAATGTTTGATAGTTTTGCTTGTATTGAAGTTTCAGTAATTAATGGTTGTATTCAACATTGCTGACCAATTATCAGCTTTACCAGTAAAAATTTTATCGACAGCTTAAAGTGAGGATAAAAAAAAAAAAAGAAGCTTAAAACACTTTGTTTAGCTCTTTGTGCAATTCTATTATGTTTTTACAGGTTCTTTTACCAAAACAAGTCCTTAACCTTAAACTAGCAATGTGATATATATATATATATATATGAAAATATTGATAACTAAAGGCAATTGCAAAATAATCTGAAGTGTGCAATGTACACCATCCATTGAAAACCTTTGTTTTGAGAATATTGTTTTGCAAACAATAGATGAGTATAGAGTGTGTAACAAGTAATGTGACAACAATGAAAAAAATTAGATTTATTTTTTTTTTAACTCAAAAGGTGTACATTGAGATATTTTTGTTCTTAAAAGATGTGTATAGAGAATTTTTTCATATAATATTATGGATGTTGCTGGATGTTTATTATGGTCATTTTTATTTAAGATATAGTTGTCATTAAATTAATATTTCATTAAAGATGTGTTCTAAACTAACTAGGTGTGTGGAAATAGAATTTCCCACTAATGGCAGCACTCTTTTCAAAAATATTATTACAATTTTAACCTTAATTAAAATTACTAAAAAACCCCAATCTTTAACAACTACAAACCCTAAATTCTCATTTCACCAAACCATCTTTTGAACTCCTTCACCTGACCACCACCACAGTCGCATGTTGCCGCCCTACTCATTATAGCGATCCTGATTTTCCCCCTCCATTGTTTATTGTATTCCGAACTCGATTCCGTAGATGATTGTTGTTGTCTATATCGCATTTTCGTCATTTAATTCTTTGTATTTGAGTTTTGAGATGTGTTGGGCATGTTTGAAACAGGTTGGTTGTGTTTTGAAACAAATAGCTTCTGCCCAGATTTTTGGCCTCTTCGCTCGAGCGGGGCTTTTCACGCTCGAGCGGGCCCTTTTGCATTTGCTCTTTTGCTTGAGCAGGCAGTCTGACGCTCGAGCGGGATTATTCAACCTTGTATTTTTCTTGCAGGACATCGGACGCTCAAGCGTCCACTTTCACGCTCGAGCGGGGACTTTCGTCTGCAGAACTTCTAGAAGTGTGCATTCCATGCTCGCGCGACGCTTT
The DNA here is from genome assembly GCA_036172215.1 of Camellia granthamiana. Lineage (NCBI taxonomy): Eukaryota > Viridiplantae > Streptophyta > Magnoliopsida > Ericales > Theaceae > Camellia > Camellia granthamiana. Next base: position 115,540,610 of record CM069904.1, read on the forward strand.
TCCCGTTCGAGTAGGAGTCTATGTCTGACGCTCGAGCGGGGCGTTTCACGCTCGAGTGGACTGTATATATTTCAGTCCGAAGTGAAGCCATTTTGGATCACTTTTTCGGCTCTCTCTCTCTCTCTCTAACTTTCCAAAACCCTCATTTGAGAGCTTCTCTCTCTAGACTACATCTTCTCTCTACAAATACATCTAGTTCTAGAGATCTTCTACCCTAGTTCCTTTGTATAAAGTGTGGAGCTCGGCGTGATCTTCATTTTGATCCGAAAAAGTTGGTGTTTGGAGGATCTTAGGTTTTCACCTTCATCTCCTTTGAGTCTCTTCACTTGAGGTAGGGATAACTACTCATATTTATGGCCTTTGATATAAACATGTAGTCTTTTTGATTTAATGTTAACGTTGGGAAATTTTGGATGTTAGGGTTTCAAAACTTGAAATGTATAAAGAGGGGTTTTGTTCCTTTTGAATTATACATGTGTATATGGGTCTTAAAATGAAGTTATTGATGTTTATTGATGGTATTTGGACCTTTGGGTCAATGTTGAGAAAAGGGGAAAAATGCCTTAGTTGGGTTTAATCGGGTCATTTGTGTAATTAATGAAATTAATTATGGAAACATGAAATTGGTTTGGAAATAATGAAATTGGAAAATTATGAGGTTGAATGGTGTAGTTGGATTGATTAATCCCTCACCTATGTAAATGTTGATAATTTATTTGTTGATAAATTTATTATCTGTTTAGAAATAACTGCGTTTGGCTATCGGTGGAGGATAATCATGATTGTTGTGGAACTACATGATGATTAGGTAAATTAAAACTAATCAATTGAAATATGTCAGTGAATATGACGGTTGGATTGTATATGTGCTTTAAGTTGATCATTGTATATGATAAATGTTTAAATACATTGCATATGTATATTTGTTTGGGAGGAGAAAGGGGATGGACTCCGTTGAAAGCAAGTTGGCCAGAGTGTCCTGAGTGAAAGACCCGAAAGAAATAAATATACATGGGTGCCAATCCCGCGGACGAAATTTTCGTAAAATGGCAGTTTTAAAATATATACATGGGTGCCGATCTCGCGGACGAAATTTCCGTAAAATGGAAATTTTAAAATATATACATGGGTGCCGATCACACGGACGAAATTTCTGTAAAATGGCAGTTTTAAAATATATACATGGGTGCCGATCACACGGACGAAATTTTCGTAAAATGGCAGTTTTAAAAATATATACATGGGTGCCGATCCCGTGGACGAAATTTCCGTAAAATGGCAGTTTTAAAATAAATATACATGGGTGCTGATCCCGCAAACGAAATTTCCGTGAAATGGCAGTTTGAAGTGTTCATATGTGTTTTGGGGGATAATTGGGAACCATTGAGTTGTAGTCTCATTTTGAATTGTTTGAACAATTAATGAATCATGTCTACGAACTGATTTGGATAACTAAATGGAAGTGAGTTGAGATATGGATGTAAGTGTTATTGGACTATGAACAGAATGTATGGTGATTTAAAGGTGTTAACCATTTGTAGAATGCTGATATTTTAGTTAATTCTCATATTATGTTTAGCATATCTCTACTGGGCTTTGGCTCACCCTATATGGGACATCATTTTCAGGTACAGGTGATATGCCGCCTCCAAGGATGTAGCTTGGGAGGTTTTAGAAACTGAAGGCTTATTTTTGTAGTTACCTTTTTGTGTTACATGTACTTCAAGCCAATGGCTTAATATGTTGAGAGTCAGAACTCTCTTTGTTGTAACCAAGTGTTGACTTGGAAGGTTGTAAGCCCGTAGGGCATTTACTTTTGTCGTCAACATGTAATACTTTTGTAATGAATACTCTGATAAGTGAGTATATGTTTATTTCTCCTTTGTCTATTGATATCGTGGATGATTGGTTATGTACTAAATTTTGAGGGCGTCACAACTTGGTATCAGAGCGTATCGGGTTTGAATACTTTGGATACGTGGGAAGTGTTTAGTACCACAATGGGTTTGTCTCGCTTGTTAGAGACTTATGTGTAATGTTATGTGCTTATGTGATAACATGCTTATGTGACTATCTGGGTATGGGATTTAGTTTCTAGGATGTTGATTGGATCCTTGGGTTTATGGGAGTCCTATTGGAAAGGCATTTGATCACTGCCGTTTCTAACCAGAACTCTAGCAACGCCATGGGACGGTCATCATCTGGGAGTGAATTTCGTATGTGTTTATTTGATTATGTGCTTATGTGGGGTGAATTACTGTTGTCCATTGTATTAGGACGCAAGTGAGTTAGCTTCGGCACATTTGTAAAAGTGCTAATACCTATGGTTATCTTTACTAGGATGCCTAAAAGGTGATGTGACGATTTTCCTCCTTCCACACGGGAAGGGTTACTGGAACAATTCGTGGAATTACACCAAGGCACTACACCTTTGGTACAATTTGAAGCATGGTTCATTAACCTGTTGAGATTTGCTCGAGAGTTGGTGGAGACTGAGGAACTTCGTTGTTCGGAGTTTGAAAATAAGTTGTGTGACGACATCCGAGAAAGGATTGTCGGGTCTTGGCATAGGAGTTATAGTGTGCTTGTTGAAGCGGCAGCTCGTATAGAGGCAACGGTATTAACCTTGGGACGGAGTATGGAAGAGGCCATTTTGGCGACTCCTGTAACTCGGGGTGTTGGTAGGCCTTTTAAGAGGCAGAGGGGTTTCAACCTACAACAGTCTCAGGGAGTATAGTCTAGATCTAACTTTCCAGTGTTGAGTTTGGGTTCGGGAAAGGGTATGCAGAGGGGTCTCACTTGTTATCAGTGTGGACATGTGGGGCACCTGAAGAGGTTTTGCCCATGGTTGCGTGACACATCTGGTGCATCTGGGTCGAGACAGAGTTATCAGCCAGCTCAGTCAGTTCAGGCCTCGAGGGCTAATCAGGGAGCCTCTTCAGCTTAGTCTGTGCAGCAGTCTTTTGCTCCGAGAGGTGAGCAGGTAGATTAGAGACCTGCAGGGCGCGTGTATGCTATTACAGCACAGGACCTTGTACCGGCTCCATCTGTTGTGAGAGGTACCTTTTTGCTTTGCAACTCGGTTACTAATGTGTTGATTGTTACGGGTGTATCCCATTCTTTTATTTCGTGTGTGTTTGCTTCTGTTTTGGATTTAGAGTTGGCATAGTTAGCATCTCCTATTTGTGTAGGGTCACTTACTAATAGTCAGACTGTCTTGAGACAGGGATGTCGGGGTTGTGACATCGAGGTTGCTGGTCGTCGTTTACCTTTTGCATTTGTATTGATTGACACGCTTAGTTCTGCTATCATATTGGGTATGGACTGGTTATCGTCATACCGGGCTGTTATAGACTGTTACCGCTAGAGGGTTACTGTGTGTACCTTGAGCGGGGGATTATTTTCATTTCTTGGGGGATCGGGTTGGTAGAGTCTTGCCACCAGTGTATGATCCGTGAGGGCGGAGTGAGCTTAGTTATCTTCTCGCTAGCTGTATGAGTATTGAGTGTGATGAGACCCAGGTTGAGTTTCCGAGAGTGGTTTGTGAGTATTCGGACGTCTTTCCCGAGGATCTTGTTAGTTTGCCACCCCATCGAGAGATCGAGTTCTCTATTGACTTAATGCTTGGTACGACACCAATTTTCGTGGCACCGTATCGTTTTGCCCCAGCCGAGTTAAGTGAGTTAAAGATTTAACTCCAGGAATTTGCTAGATAAGGGCTTTATTTGCCCTAGTACTTCGCCGTGGGGAGCACCGACCATCTTTGTTAAAAAGAAAGATGGGGCTTTGAGACTTTGTATTGATTACCGGGAGTTAAATCGGGCTACGGTTAAGAACAAGTACTCTATGCCTCGTATAGATGATCTGTTTGACCAATTGAAAGGGTCTCGTTGTTTCTCTAAGATAGACTTGAAATCGGGTTACCACCAGTTGAGGGTCAGGGAGGAGGATATCCCGAAGACGGCATTCCGTATGCGGTATGGCCATTATGAGTTTCTGGTGATGCCTTTTGGGCTCACTAATGCACCGGCTATGTTTATGGACTTGATGAACCGGATCTTCCGAGAGTTCTTAGATCGTTTTGTGGTCGTTTTCGTGGACGACATTCTGATTTATTCACCTTCTGAGGAAGAACACGAGGAATACTTGAGAGTGGTGCTTGAGTTGCTTAGAGCCCATAAGTTGTACGCTAAGTTTGGGAAGTGTGAGTTCTGGCTAAGAGAGGTTAAGTTTTTAGGCCACGTGGTATCCGGGGAAGGGGTGACCGTAGATCCATCCAAGATAGAGGCAGTGCAAGATTGGGCACAGCCAAAGAGTGTTTTTGAAATCCGCAATTTTCTGGGATTGGCCGGTTATTACCGTCGGTTTGTAAAAGATTTCTCCAGGCTAGCTTCGCCGTTCACTAGATTGACGCAGAAATGGGTGAAGTTTGTATGGTGTGAGACTTGTGAAAGGTCGTTCTAAGAGCTTAAAGTTAGACTTACCACCGCTCCAGTTTTGATTATTCCAGAGAGGGGTTTGGGTTATGCAGTATATTGTGATGCCTCACGATAGGGTTTAGGTTGTGTGTTGGTGCAAGAGGGGAAAGTAGAAGCCTATGGCTCACGTCAGCTGAAAACACATGAAAAGAACTATCCTACACATGACCTAGAGTTAGCAGTTGTGATTTTGCCTTGAAGATTTGGAGGCATTACCTGTATGGTGAGAGATTCGAGGTGTTCTCGGATCATAAGAGTCTGAAGTATCTGTTTACACAGAAAGACTTGAACTTGAGGCAGATGAGGTGGATGGAGTTTATAGAGGATTACGACTTCGAGTTGCATTACCATCCGGGGAAGGCTAATGTTGTGGCCGATGCCCTTAGTAGGAAATCCATTGGTGACGTGACTTGTATTGCTATCCGGGAATGGGAGATGTGGGTGCCCTTGGCGAGTTCGACTTACTTCTGGGTGAGTTTGTTGAGTTTGCGGCACTGTCCTCTGTAGTGGCACAGTCTACACTTGTGAATCGAGTGTTAGAGGTACAGAGGGGTGACTTTGAGGTAGAATTCCTCCGGGAGAAGATCTCTAGTGGGAAGGTTGAGAATGGTTTGACCGTGTATCTTGGCCTGAGTGTGAGGTACCGAGATCGTTTGTTTGTGCCGGAGTCTTGCCGAGAGGAAGTATCTCGAGAGTTTCACCATTCACGCCTTGCGGTGCATTCGGGAGGCACTAAGATGTATCGTGATCTGAGCCGCCAGTTTTGGTGGAGAGGGATGAAGAAAGATGTAGTAGTTTTTGTGTCTAGGTGTCTTACTTGTCAGTAAGTGAAGGCCGAGCATCAGAGGCCAGCGGGGTTTGTTGCAACCCTTGCCTATTGCCGAGTGGAAGTGGGAGCATGTCACGATAGACTTTGTGGTAGGTCTTCCGAGGACGCAGCGGGGGTAGTGATGCTATTTGGGTGGTCGTAGATCGGTTGACTAAGTCGCTGCACTTTATTCCTATTCGCGTGAGAGATTCGGTAGATCATCTTGCCGACTAGTATATTTGGGACATAGTGAGGTTGCATAGAGTCCCAATGTCGATCGTCTCAGATAGAGATCCACGCTTTACTGCTAGGTTGTGGTAGAGTTTGCAGAGTGCTTTGGGCACTAATTTGACCTTTAGCACGGCTTACCATCCTCAGACTGACGGCAGTCCGAGTGTACAATTCAGATACTTGAGGATATGCTTTGAGGCTGTGTCCTTAACTTTAGCGGGTCGTGGGAGAGGCACTTGCCCTTAGTGGAGTTTGCCTACAACAATAGTTTCCAATCGAGTATTGGTATGGCATTGTTTGAGGCCCTATATGGCCGACCGTGTAGATCTCCAGTGTGTTGGGCCGAGGTGGGTGATGCACCTTTGTTAGGCCTGGAGTTGGTGCGAGAAACGACGGAGAAAGTTGAGTTTATCCGTAAGAGGTTCGTTATAGCCCAGAGTCGCCAAAAGAGTTATGTCAACCATAGACGGAAGCCTTTGTCATTTGAGGTGAGTGATCACGTCTTTCTAAAAATATCACCTAGGCAGGGTTTGATGAGGTTTGGGAAGAAGTGAGAAGTTGTCCCCTCGATTTATTGACCTTTTTGAGATTCTTGAGTGGATTGGAGAGGTTGCTACCGTTTAGCATTACCGCCGCAGTTGTCCAGGGTGCATGACATGTTTCATGTTAGTATGCTTCGGAAGTACGAGCCGGATCCGTCGCACGTATTGGACTGGACCGACTTAGAGGTGGATAAGGATGCCTCGTAATGAGGAGAGACTGGTGCGGGTCTTGGATAGGCGGGACTAAGTCTTGCAAGGCAAGACGATTCCCTTGGTAAAAGTTTTGTGGAAGCATCACGGAGTGGAGGAAGCCACTTGGGAATGTGAATTGGAGGTCCGAGAGAAATATCCAGACTTGTTTGTTAATGTTTAACCATGTATTAGAAACTTTGTTTTGTTGATAAACTCTAAGAACATTATATATGTTTTAGTTTATGAAAGTATTGTAATGGCTGAGTATGCCTTGAGAATGGAAGTTTACTCTAACATTGTATATGTTAAATATGTTGTAGAAATGCAAGTATGTCATTAACATTGAATATGTTATAGAATTATGGAATATGGTATTGAGACTTGTTGAAATTCAAAGGAATGTATGTTGATAATACATGTTGAAGATTATATAGTAAATTGCCTCTTGAAAGAGGTGGGATGACCGGTAATGGATCAGGATGTTGAATATTAAATTGTAATATTGTTGAAAATAAATTTTTTTTTTTTTTTTTTTTTTGAAACTTATGTTGGCAATTTCGGGGACGAAATTCTTTAAGGAGGGAGAGGTTATAGCGATCCTGGTTTTCCCTTCCGTTGTTTATTGTATTCTGGACTCGATTTCGTGGATGATTGTTATTATCTGTATTGCATTTCCGTCCTTTAATTCTTTGTATTTGAGTTTTGGGATATGTTGGGCAGGTTTGAAACAGATTGGTTGTGTTTTGAAACAAATAACTTCTGCCCAGATTTTTGGCCTCTCCGCTCGAGCGGGGCTTTTCACGCTCGAGCGGGCCCTTTTGCATTTGCTCCTCCGCTCGAGCGGGATTATTCAGCCTTCAGTATTTTTCCTGCAGGACATTGGACGCTCGAGCGTCCACTTTCACGCTCGAGCGGGGACCTTTGTCTGCAGTACTTCTGGAAGTGTGCATTCTACGCTCGAGCGACGCTTTTCACGCTCGAGCGGGAGTCTGTGTCTGACGCTCAAGCGGACTGTATATATTTCAGTCCAAAGTGAAGCCATTTTGGATCACTTTTTCGACTCTCTCTCTCTCTCTCTCTATAACTTTCTAAAACTCTCATTTGAGAGTTTCTCTCTCTAGACTACATCTTCTCTCTACAAATACATCTAGTTCTAGAGATCTTCTACCCTAGTTCCTTTGTATAAAGTGTAGAGCTCGGCGTGATCTTCGTTTTGATCTGAAAAAGTTAGTGTTTGGAGGATCTTGGGTTTTCACCTTCATCTCCTTTGAGTCTCTTCACTTGAGGTAGGGATAATTACTCATATTTATGGCCTTTGGCATAAACATGTAGTCTTTTTGATTTAATGTTAAAGTTGAGAAATTTTGGGTGTTAGGGTTTCAAAACTTGAAATGTATAAAAAGTTATGGCCTTTGACATAAACACGTAGTCTTTTTGATTTAATGTTAAAGTTGAGAAATTTTGGGTGTTAGGGTTTCAAAACTTGAAATGTATAAAGAGGGGTTTTGTTCCTTTTGAATTATACATGTGTATATGGGTCTTAAAATGAAGTTATTGATGTTTATTAATGGTATTTGGACCTTTGGGTCAATGTTGAGAAAAGGGAAAAAATGCTTTAGTTGGGTTTAATCGGGTCATTTGTGTAATTAATGAAATTAATTATGGAAACATAAAATTGGTTTGGAAATAATGAAATTGGGAAATTATGAGGTTGAATGGTGTAGTTGGATTGATTAATCCCTCACCTATGTAAATGTTGATAATTTATCTGTTGATGAATTTATTATCTGTTTAGAAATAACTGCGTTTGGCTATCGGTGGAGGATAGTCATGATTGTTGTGGAACTGCATGATGATTAGGTAAATTAAAACTAATCAATTGAAATATGTCAGTGAATATGACGGTTGGATTGTATATGTGCTTTAAGTTGATCATTGTATATGATAAGTGTTTAAATACATTGCATATGCATATTTGTTTGGGAGGAGAAATGGGATGGACTCCACTGAAAGCAAGTTGGCCGGAGTAGGGGTGTGCATAATACCGCTGAAACCGTCAAAACCGCCAAAACTGCACCAAACCGCACCGCCAAGGCAAATTCATTATTGTTTGCCAATCGAACCGCCGGTTTTTGGTAAGAAAAATGGCAAATTCTAGTGACACTTTTATCAATCCGCCGGTTTCTATTTTTCTTCCAAACCGCACCGACCCACACCACTATTAAATCATGTTTTATAAGATTCTAAAAATTATTTTTTACTTAAGTTTGCTTGTTGTTCTATACCTTAGAATATAGTATTACATTACTGCTCGAGGGGAATTCAATATTAGTAATCCAAAATAAAGTTGGATTCCAATTCACTTTTCAATCTTTTTTTTTTCTGGCCATGTTGCAAACTTGCATCAACTCACTTTTCAATCTAAATACTTTTCAACAGTAAATATTTTCAATATATTGTAAACCCTGAATGATATTAATTTTATGTATTGTATTTGATCATTGTAGCTTCCACAGATGCTTGTAATGAACTGATGGCATAGTCGTTGATATTATCATGTTGTTGCTACACTTGCTGTATCAGAAGAAAGTTTCACAAGATGCTTAACATCACGATATCTCTCGTCTTTTTTTTACTCTTTGATTTAAGTTTTGTAATTTGAACTATATTTTTTATAAACCGCCAATCCGCCCCGAACCGCCAAGGCAAATCCGCCATTATTTGCCAACCGAACCGCCGGTTTTTGATAAGAAAAATGGCAAATTCTAGTGACACTTTTATCAACCCGCCACCCGCCATACGGTTTCTATTTTTCTCTCAAACCGCATCGACCCGCACCGCGCACACCCCTAGGCCGGAGTGTCCTGGGTGAAAGACCCGAAAGAAATAAATATACATGGGTGCCGATCCCACAGACGAAATTTCCGTAAAATGGCAGTTTTAAAATACATACATGGGTGCCGATCCCGCGGACAAAATTTTCGTAAAATGGCAGTTTTAAAATATATACATGGGTGCTGATCCTGCGGACAAAATTTTCGTAAAATGGCAGTTTTAAAATAAATATACATGGGTGCCGGTCCCGCGGACAAAATTTTCGTAAAATGGCAGTTTTAAAATAAATATACATGGGTGCCAATCCCGCGGACGAAATTTTCGTGAAATGGCAGTTTGAAGTGTTCATATGTGTTTTGGGATAATTGGCAACCATTGAGTTGTATGAGTTGTAGTCTCATTTTGAATTGTTTGAACAAATAATGAATCATGTTTACGAACTGATTTGGATAACTAAATGGAAGTGAGTTGAGATATGGATGTAAGTGTTATTGGACTATGAACAGAATGTATGGTGATTTAAGGGTGTTAACCATTTGTAGAATGCTGATGTTTTAGTTAATTCTCATATTATGTTTAACATATCTCTACTGGGCTTTGGCTCACCCTATATGGGACATCATTTTCAGGTACAAGTGATATGCCGCCTCTAAGGATGTAGCTTGGGAGGTTTTGGAAGCTGAAGGCTTATTTTTGTAGTTACCTTTTTGTATTACATGTACTTCAAGCCAATGGCTTAATATGTTGAGAGTCAGAACTCTCTTTTGTTGTAACCAAGTGTTGACTTGGAAGGTTGTAAGCCCGTAGGGCATTTACTTTTGTCGTCAACATGTAATACTTTTGTAATGAATACTCTGATAAGTGAGTATATGTTTATTTCTCCTTTGTCGATTGATATCGTGGATGATTGGTTATGTACTAAATTTTGAGGGCGTCACACTTATGCCGGTGTTGTCGCTTCAATGCCAACAATTTCGGTAGCCATTGTTGGTGCCTTTGACTACCAAATTGCAGCCCCTCTTCCACCAAAAACCCTTATCTCCTCCGTACAACCTCCTTCCGGCCACCACGACTAACCATCGCTACTACTCTTCCCCACAAACCAGCCACACTCCGCCCTTCGCATTCTGAAACCCAACATTTCCAACAACTACCCTTCCATCTCTCTCTCTCTCTCTCTCACACACACACACACACACACACATACATTTCCACCAAGGTTAAGGTTCTTATTTAATCAATGGTGGGTTTGGAGACCGGCCGATCCAAAAATCCACTATAACAGCCTCGACCCATGATTAATTTTAATCCATGATTTAATATGCCTAATAAGTTATTGAGATCAAATCCTGAATTAATTGCATGTGTGATGCATTATTTGTACTTTTATCTGTCTCTCGTAGGAAGATCTGTTTATGTTTCCGTTTCGGTTTGTGAATTGAAGGTCTTATCGACATTCGATTCAGAAATCGACTTGACTTATGTGTTCGTTAGAATTTGTAGAATTTTATGGTAGGTTCAATTGAAAGTCGATTCAAAATGATTTAATTAGAATAATTTAATGTCTAATTGAGTAATTTGATCAACCACTTAACTAAACCATTACTTTAGCCTATATAAGGCATTGTAGACCCTCATTCATACCTTTACACTCTCATATCTTCATTCTTAGTGATAAAAACGTGAGAGAGAGAGAGAGAGAGAGAGTAGGAAGATTTGGTTCCAAGTTTGAGAATTTTGTGAGACTTGAGCTCAATCAAAAGGAATTGCAAGAAAATAGAAGGATTTGGAGAGAACTTTGAAAACTAAGCTCTTACACTTGAGGATTCAAGACTTGAGGTAGAAATTCATTCATTTAGTTGTATATTTGTAGTCTTTAATTCATGAATTCAAGGGAGTTAGCTCATCAAGCTAAGAATTAAGCTTAGGAAGATGAATTAAGAAGATAATCATACTTGTATGCAAATTCGTTTGCATTTAGAGCTTGATTTTGAGGAAGTCTCATATGCATGCATTGATCATGGCTTGATTTTGGAAGTTCATCACATTTCACATGCTTTTACCTCATATGATTATGTTTTGGAAGGTTAAAACTCATACAATTACATGCAAGTCATATTTTCAATATTTCAAGTTTGGGTTTTGTATAATTGACAAGCTTTTGAGCTTGATTTTGTGAAATAATTTTGAATTCACCATGGTTTTACCATTTATAAGTGTTTTCTATATCAAGTTTTTGGCTCGAAAGGCCATGTTTTACAACTTTGAATTTGAGTTTTGAGATGAGAAGAACAATCTGGAAATTCCAGAATTTTGTTCTCCACTCGAGCGGAAGAACCTGCACTCGAGCAACCACCTTTGTTTTTGCACTTCCACTCGAGCGACCAAAAGTTCACTCGAGCGTAAAATGTACGCTCCCAGAAGTTCCATATTTTTGCAGGCCACTTGAGCGGCAAGAGTTACGCTCGAGCGAGAGTATGAGTCTCACGCTCGAGTGACCGTCAAGCGTCCGTCGAGCATGAAAATCACACAACCAGTACTTTTTCCAAAGTTTGCAGACCGCTCGAGCGGCCCTTCATATGTTTTCATGTCCACTTAGGCGGAGGATGTTGCGCTCGAGCGGGGACCCCTGTTTCTAGCATTTTAACCAAGTGTTTTAAATATATTTTTACATCCTCATTGCATCCTAGGTATTCCTAAGCCATGTGTAAGACATAATAATGTGGATAAGAAATAGAAACACACCAAGCTAAGAAGGGATTTAGTTAAATGATTGTGGGTGTGTGATTCAGTATATGTTCATTCTGAAACTGTGTAGGTCACATGCCACAAGACGTCTAATTTGCCCATTCTGTCTGTTGCCTTGGAACTATCTGTTAATTGTGAGTAATAATTTTGTAAAGTTATGTTCAATTATAAGGATTTTCTGAATGATATAAGATGATTTGTTTCTGAAATATTATTTTCTATATGAATGAATGGTTGTCCAATGTTTCTGAAATGTATTCGTGGCATTCTTAGCTTCAGATGACATTTGTTAACTATTCTGTTAATGGGTCAACTGTACGTCTCATGAGCCAACTGTTATGGATCCTTATGTATACGTTCTATTTATGAGCCAACTTTACGTCTCATGAGCCAACTGTACCGTCTCCGTGCACGTGAGTCAACTGTATGCCTTTATGGTCGTCCCTTATGGGTCAACTGTTTCTACTAGTGCTAATGAATGTACCACGTATGATTAACTACAAATTCTGATTATGAATATGATTTTGAATCTGTATCTATTATGGACTATGATTTCTGAACATGATTATGAATCCATTTCTGATAGCTACGGAATTCTGTTTTCTGCAACCATTATGGACAACATTCATTTAAACCGTTTACTCTATTATTATTCACTAAGCTTCTGCTCACTATTTATATTATGTATGTAGGTGATCAGGCACGTGACTAGGCTCAGAGTTGAGGACCTTGCGTTTCAGTTCTTTTTGTCAACCAGCCTTTATGCCTTCCGAGGAGTTTCCAGATTAAGTCAAGTTTAGTGGCTATTTTTGTGAATGTATTAGCCTTTGTTTCTTTTGATTTTCGGACAAGATTTCTGTTAATATGTACGTAGAGTGACGTGTAAATACTGTATCTTTTGGCGTCACTCATAAGTTTATAAAAGTTTAAGATTATCTGTTTCATGTATATCTTCACAGCTCAATGAACTATGTATATTTTATGTATTTGCTTCTACAGCCCCTAACTATATGTTATTATGTTAAGAGGCCTTTGGTAATCCAAGGATTACTGGCCGGTTACGACGCTAAACCTATAGAGGTGAGTTTAGGTCGTGACAGAGTGATATCAGAGCACGAGTTATACTGCACACACAAGTCCATATGAGCTATAGGATGTCCTAGAAAAGAATTAGGGACATTTCATCTGCATGTATGAGTAAGTGCTAATATTTATAACTGTGAAAATTGAATCTGAACCTGAACACATGAAATTGAAGATTATGCCTTTATTTATTATTACCTTGTTCCCTATAGCATTATGGAGAACACAAGAAATAATGATGCAAGTGAGTCTTTTGAGGCTCGAATGAGCCGGATGGAACAAATGCTCGCAGCCTTGACTGAAACACTAACACAACAACAGAGGCAACAACCCTTGCCCCCTTTACCTCCTCCAGCACAATATGAGCTAGATAACAATGATATAATCAACTTGACCTAGCAGTTCATGAAAATGAAACCACCAACTTTCTCAGGTGGCATTGAGCTGTTAAAGGCAGAATCATGGCTACTTGAGATAGAAAAATTATTCGAGGTCTTTCCTTGCTCTGAGACTCAAAAGGTTCTTTTGGCTACGTATACCTTCAAAGATGAAGCCCGTAGATAGTGGTTATTAATCCGAGGTGGTAATGGTGATATGACATGGGCTCGTTTCAATGAGATCTTTTATGACAAGTACTTTCCTCAATGCTTCAAGGATCGAAAAATGGCAGAATTTTAGGAACTCAAACAAGACAACATGTCCGTAGCCGAGTATGAAGCTAAATTCATTGAGCTAGCTCAGTTTGCGCCTCATATGGTAGACACGGACCACAAGAAAGCTTGAAAATTTGAGAGTGGATTGGATTTGGATATATTTGATCGGTTAGGAGTCCTCAAACTACCTACGTATGTGAATGAGCTGGATAGGGCATTGATGGCAGATACCATTTTGGTAGCAAAGAAACAAGTTCTTGCCCCAACGACCGAATGGAAAGGAAAAAGATCTGGAATCAATTTCAAAAAAGGCCGTTCATTTGCTATGAATAAGAAACAAAATACAGGATCTTCTAGTAGCTCAAGTCAAAGCAGTGGGTCTGCGCCCGTTTGTACTCAGTGTGGGAGGAGACATAGAGGAGTTTGCCATCGGGTATCTAGTGCTTGTTTCCGGTGTGGCAAGATGGGTCACATGATAAAAGATTGCCTAATCGGTCAGAAAATGCCAACCGTCTTGTAGCAAGTTCAGCAGGATCTGCTTTCGGATTAAGAACAAATGTTAGAACTAATATGGGAAGAGAACCCCTAAGACAGGGTGGGGTTTTTGCACTCGTGCCTAGCGACGTACAGAATACTAAATCAGTGGTGTCAGGTATCATTTTTATCTGTGCTCAGAATGCCTATGTACTGATTGATTCTGGTTCTACGCATTTATTTGTATCGCATGTTTTTTCTCAGAAGTTGACTAGATCATTAGAACCTTTGAATTGCATATTATCTGTGTCTACACTATTAGGAAGTTCTATGATGTGTACACATGTATATCCAGCATGTGATGTTTTGATTGGTGATATAACATTGTACGTTGATTTGCTGCCTTTGAGCATTGACCACTTTGATTGTATATTGGGCATGGATTGGTTGTCGAAATATTGTGCCACTATTGATTGTGTGAATAAAACTGTCAAGTTTAAACCACCTGGTATGCCTGAGTTTGCTTTCACTGGGAATAAAGTAGTTCTTCCACCATACTTGATTTCATTTATGAAAGCTAGAAAATTGTTAAGAAAAGGTTGTCGGGGCTACTTGTGTAGTGTGTTGACTGTGTCTTTGGATAGTATCAGTGTGGAACCTATCCTTGTGGTTTGTGACTTTTCGGATGTGTTTCCTAATGACTTACCTGGGGAGTTAATTGATAAGGAAATTGAGTTCACCATTGATGTAGTACCTAAGACACAACTAATTTCTAAAACTCTATACAAAATGTCCACTATTGAATTGAAAGAACTGAAAGTCTAACTGTAATAACCCGACCTCCGATTAATGCTAATTCATGATTAATTATGTTTAACAGTAATTTAGAAGGAATCCGGAAGTAATTTGCATAGGTATTGCATTATCTTTGTATTTCTATCTGTTTGCCATAAAATGATTTGTTCGTGTTGGGACTTTGAACTGCGAATTGAAAGCCTTATCGGTGCCCGATTCCGAAATTGATTAATGATTTATGTTAGTTAGATTTTATGTGATTTTATGGTAAGTTTAATTAAAATTTGATTTGGTACGATTAAACTCGATTAAATAATATTGAATCATATGAATTGCTGTAATTACCAACTTGCCATTGAGTGGCCATTTCCATATACTTGTTAGGGACTCAATTAGCACATTCTTTACATTTATTTCCTCAGCCATTTGTGTGACCAAAAACGTAGGAGAGAGAGGGTGAGGTAGGAATTTGAGTTCAACAAGAGTTTTGGCTTGGAACCTTAGGAGATTTGAGGAGACTTTGCAAATTTGAGCTCCTAGACTTGGAATTCAAGATTTAAGGTAGGAGATTTCCCTTTCAATCGTGCATTTAAGATTAATTCTTGCATGGTTCATGGAAGATTAGAGTTTAAAGTCTAGAATTGGGTTAAAATGTTGAATTGGGTAATAATCCATGCATGCATGTTCATATCATAACATTTTGAAGTGTTTTCATGGAAATTCTTGCATGCAAGACCATATTCTAGTTATAGTCCATGAGTTCATCATGATTTTGAGTTTAATCTTGCATTTGGCTACATTTTTGGAGCACTGAATTCAAATGAACACTTGCATGTTTTGTTCTTTAATATTTCTTGGAAGTTTGTTTGAATTGTGTTCAATTGACTCACCTTTGGGCTTTGATTCTACAAATTGATCTTTGAAACATCTTATACTATGAGTTTACTAGTGTTTTCCAGAGAATGGGCCCAAGAGGTTGAGTTTTGAGGTGTTGAATGCTTGGTTTGAGCTTGGGAGACAAATCTGGAAATTCCAGAATTTGGCTTCCTCGCTCGAGCGAAGGATTCCACGCTCGAGCGACCATCGTTTGTTCAGAGCTCCGCTTAAGCAAAGGAATGGTGGCTCGAGCATAAATTGCAAGCTCTCAGGTTTTTGGTGCACGTAGACGCACGCTCGAGCGACGAGACCTACGCTCGAGCGAAGGGTGTGTCTCATGCTCGAGCGAGCATCGAGCGGGCATCGAGCGTAAAAATTCAACAACCAGTACTTTTGCATTTTTATAGACCGCTCGAGCGAAGGAGTCTACGCTTGAGCGACCCCTTTGTTTTGGCAAGCTCACTCGAGCGAAGAAAGCTACGCTCGAGCGAGACCCCTGTTTTCAGCAAATTTTGAAAAATGTTTTCCAAGGCATCTTTGCATCCTCATTCCATCCTAAGCATTCTTAGGCCATGTTTAAGACTCTATAGTGAGGCTTTAAGGTTAGAAACACATTAAGAACCAACGACGTAAGTTTTGTGTGATTAGAATGTGTGTTTCAAGTATGTGTCCGTTATGTGTTATGTAGGTCACGTGCCGCGTGTCATGTGATCAATCTGTTCCATCTGTCTATTTCAAGGCCAACTGTGAGTAATAATTTAGTAAAGTTATGTTCAACTGTATCTATTTTCTGTGTGATAAAACGAGATCTGTTTTCCGAAATGATATGTTCTGTACAATGAATGATTGTTCAATTTCTAACATGTATTCGTGACATCCTTAGCATCATGTGATATATGTTGGCTGTTACCCGGTATCGGAGGTTCCTTTATGGAACTGATTTCTGTCTGCACTCTATTACCCGTACCGGAGGCCCTGTCACGGGGGCTCAGCTTCTGTTCTGTTACCCTAATCCGGAGGTTCCTTCATAGAACTGGTTACTCGTAACCTCACGCGTATGCGTTCTGTTCTGTTCTGTTTTGTTAATGCTGATAGATGTATCACGTAAACTTAATCATGACTTATGATTTCTGTCTATATATATGATTTGGACAAATGATGAATTTGATACAACGTTGAATTGTGATTTCTGAATCAGTACGAACTCATCCATTGAAACCCTTTACTCTATTATTATTCACTGGGTTTTCTCTCACAGTTTATATTATGTATGTAGGTGAGACGACACATGACCAGGGCCAGAGTTGACGACCTTCTGTTCTGTTTTTGTCAGCCATCCGTTATGCCTCCCAAGGAGGTTCCGATCGAAGCCTAATGCTATGGCTGTTTTTGTATTTCATGCTAGTCTCTGTATATGTTTTATAAAGATAGGTCTTGGGTTGTACATGTTGTAAATATTGTGTACCTGGACTGGCATGTTTATGCATATATACATATAAGTTTTGAAATGTTCCGTCCCATGTACGTTATCACAGCTCATTGGACCTTGTTTATTTTGTATTATTTCTTCCGCAGCCCCTTACTATTTGCTAATCTCTTCAGAGGCCTTTGGTAATCCACGGATTATTGGCCGGTTACGATGCTAAACCTATAGGGGCGGGTTTGGGTCGTGACACTAACTCTAAGAACTTTTAGATAAAAAATTCATCTGCCCGAGTACGTCACCTTGGAGTGCTCCAGTCTTGTTTGTAAATAAGAAGGATGGGTCGTTGAGATTATGTATAGATTACCGCGAATTGAATAAAGTAACCGCTAAAAACAAATACCCCTTTATCCCGAGTAGATGACCTGTTCGACCAACTCCAGGAAGCCCAAGTGTTCTCTAAAATCGACCTTATATTCAGGTATCATCAGTTAAAGGTCAAGGCAGAAGAAATAGAGAAAACCGCATTCAAGACTAGATATGGATACTACGAATTTTTGGTAATGCTATTTGGGGTAACTAATGCACCTGCGGCGTTCAAGGACCTTATGAAACAGAGTGTTTAAATCATATATGGATGAATTTGTTGTTGTATTTATTGATGGTATTTTGATTTATTGCAAAAGCAGGAAAGATCATGAAAATCACTTGAAAACCGTGTTACAGATTATAAGAGAAAAGCAGCTATATGCAAATCTTTCCAAATGTGAATTTTGGCTTGACCAGGTAGCGTTTCTGGGGCATGTGATCAACAAGGATGGTATTTCGGTTGACCCATAGAAAATTGAAGCTATCGTGGACTGGCCAAAACCAATCAATGTGTTAGAAGTTTGAAGTTTTCTGGGACTTGCAGGTTATTATCGCAGATTTGTGAAAGACTTCTTCAAACTTGCCATGCCATTGACACAATTAACACAGAAAAATGTATCATTTGACTGGAATCAACGGGAATCAGCCTTTCAAGAATTAAAGACTAGGTTGGTAACTACACCAATTCTGACATTGCCTAACAGAACTGATGGGTTTCAGATTTACAGTGATGCCTCCTACAAAGGTTTGGGTTGTGTGCTAATGCAAAATGGAAAAGTAATTGCTTATGCTTCTCGGCAACTTCAACTACATGAAAAGAACTATCCAACGCATAACCTTGAATTAGCAGCTGTAGTGTTTGCTCTAAAAATTTGGCGACACTATCTGTATGGTATATCTTATGAAGTATATACAGATCATAAAAGTTTAAAATATTTTTTCATCCAAAAAGAATTGAACATGAGATAGAGGAGATGGTTAGAGTTGATCAAAGACTATGATTTACAGATCTTGTATCATCTGGGGAAAGCTAATACGGTGGTGAATGCTTTAAGCCGAAAGTCAATCGGAAATTTGTCATGTTTACTCACCAGTCAGAAAGAATTGCTATGTGACTTTGAAATGGATGAGATTGAAGTTGTATTGCGAGAACAAGGTGGAATCTTAGCCGCCATTTCTGCTCAGCCTACAATTATTGAAGAGATTAAAGAGAAACAACGTGAAGATGAATTTCTGAGGAAAATTGTTGATGAGATTGATTCAAAACCGAAACCGGGATTTGTTCTTGACAATGATGTGTTGAAATTTCAGAATCGTCTTTGTGTGCCGGATTGTTTTGACTTGAGGAAATGCCTTATGACCGAAGCCCACAACTCCAAATTTGCCATGCATCCGGGAAATACAAAGATAAATCATGACTTGAAACATAATCTCTGGTGGCCTGGAATGAAGAAGCGTATTGCAGACTTTGTGGCTAGATGCTTACAATGCCAACAAGTTAAAGCTAAACATTAACGACCCGTTGGATTACTTCAACTACTTCCAATACCAGAATGGAAGTAGGAACATATCACGATGGATTTCATTGTGAGATTACCTCGCTCTTCTCGAGGTATGGATTCTATCTGGGTAATTGTTGATCGTTTAACTAAATCCGCACATTTCTTATCAGTTAAATTGTTGTATAATGTGGATAAGTTGGCTAACTTGTAGGTTAATGAGATTGCGAGATTACATGGCGTGCCAGTATCTATTGTATCTGACAGAGATCTTAAGTCCACTTCAAGATTCTGGCAGAGTCTACAGTATGCTCTAGAAACTGAATTGAGGCTAAGTAGTGCTTATCACCCACAGACAGATAGCCAATCTGAACGGACCATTCAAACATTGGAAGACTTATTACGGATGTGTGCTCTAGACTTTCAAAGCAGTTGGGAAACCCATTTATCGTTGGCTGAGTTTATATATAATAACAGTTACCATTCAAGTATCGGTATGGCTCCTTACGAAGCATTGTATGGTAGAAATACCGATCTTTGATCTGTTGGGCTGAGGTAGATGATAGACCGTGGTTGGGACCAGAACTTGTGCAAGAAACAACTGAGAAAGTGAAATTGATTCAACAACGCCTAAGAACTGCTCAGGGCTGTCAAAAGAGTTATGTGGATATCTAGAGAAGAGACAGAGAATATGAAGTTAGTGATCATGTGTTCATAAAAGTAACTCCAATAAAAGGTTAGACGTGATTTAGGGTGAAAGGCAAGTTGGCGCCAAGATATATTGGGCCATATGAAATTCTCGAGAAGATCAATCTGGTAACATACTGAGTAGCTGTGACAACCATCACCTCTGATTAGCGTTAAATTGTGATTAAGCATGATAAGTAATTGATTAAGATGAAATCCTAAATTGTTGTGTGAGTGTGTTGTTTAGAATGCATTTCTATCTGTTTGTTATTGAATGATCTGTTCATGTTTTAATTTCGAACTGCGAATTGAAAGCCTTATTGGCGACAGATTCAGAAATTGATTAGTGTTATATGCCAATTAGGATTTATAAAATTTTATGGTAGGTTTAATTAAAATTTAATTTGGAATGATTAAATTAGAATAAATAATGCTAGATTAATTGAGTATAGGTTATCTACATAATTGTCCTTGAGTGGGATCCCTCAAAAACCATTGTTTTAATTCCCATTACTCACATGTTTGACACCACTCTTCAGCCATCTTCTTGACAAAAACATGAGAGAGAGAGAGAGAGAGAGAGAGAGAGAGAGAGAGAGAATTGGAAGAAAAATTGAGTTCAACAAGAAATTTTGTTTGAATTTAGAGGAATTGAAGAGGATTTGCAAAATTGGGCTATCACACTTGGAATTCAAGACTTAAGGTAGGAAATTCATTCCCTTAATTATGAATTTAAGTTGTTTCATGATTGGTTTATGGGAAAATTGGTGATTAGAGTCAAGAATTAGCTTAAAGTGTTGTGTTGAGAGTGATTTCATACATGCATGCCCATATTATGGAGTTTTGAAATTGTTTTGCATGAAATTCTTCCATGCATGTCTAGATTATTGTTGTAATCCAAGAATTCATCATGTTTTTGGAGAGAATGGCTCATTTGATCATGTGTTAGAAGCTTTGAATTCGAATAAACACATGCATGGCATATTTACATCATATTCTTTTATTTGAAGTTGGATTTGTGTTCAATTGGCACACTTTTAGGCTTTGATTTTATGAAATGATCTCCAAAACATGTTGTATTATGAGTTTCTATGTGTTTTCCAGAAAATTGGCCCAAAAGATTGAGTTTTGGCATGTTTGATTCTTGGTTTGAGCTTTAGAAGCAAATCTGGAAAACCCAGATTTTGGCTTCCACGCTCGAGCGAAGGATTCCACGCTTGAGCGACCATCTTTGTTCTCAGACTCTCGCTCGAGCGGCAGAATGCTGGCTCGAGCGTAGATTGCAAGCTCTTAGGTTTTTGCGTGTGCAGACGCACGCTCGAGCGACGATACCTACGCTCGAGCGAGGAACTGTGTCTCACGCTCGAGCGAGCATCGAGCGGAGAATTTCAGCAACCAGTACTTTTTGCATTTTTACAGACCGCTCGAGCGAGGGAGTTTACGCTCGAGCGACCCCTCTGTTTTGGTAAGCTCGCTCCAGCGTAGAAAGCCACACTCGAGCGAGACCCCTGTTTTCAGCAAATTTTAAAAAGTGTTTTAAAGTACATTTTTGCATCCTCATTCCATCCTAGGCATTCCTAGGCCATGTTTAAGGCATCTTAATGAGGATAATGTTATAGAACCACACCAAGCCAAATAAGGGCTAAGTTGTTAATCCCGAGTGTGTAATTAATGTGTGTTCGTTCTGCAACTGTGTAGGGTTGGCACCCGAGGACGCTAATTAGCCTGCCTATAGCCCAGTAACCTGTGAGTAACAATGTTGTAAAGATATGTTCAATTATAATTACTTTCTGAATGATCAACTGTACTGCTTTCTGAAGTGACATTGTCTACTGAATAAATGTTTGTCTTATTTTATGAACTGTACTCGTGGCAACCATAACAACTTACTGTTACTATTACTGTTACTGCTACTGTACTGTTACTGTTACTGTTACTGCTACTGTTACAGAGATCTCTATCAGTTCCAATGTTTGGAACTACTATTGTTTACTGTTTGATGGCCATTAACTGACTGTTCAGTCTATTAAGACCTACTGTACTGTTTTGCTATTGGATGTACCACGTATGACTGCTATGATTTCTAATTGACTGATATGGCATGAAATATGAGCCACTGATTGAATAACTGATATACTGATGCAAATGACTGTTTTAATCACTGAAAGGACATTCATTCTTAGCCCTTTTACACAGTTATTATTCACTGGGCTTTAGCTCACAGTTTATATATGTATGTAGGTGGCCAGGCACCGGACCGAAGCTAGAAGCGTCAAGTTAAGCTCATGTTTTGTCAAGCTAACTATTGTGCCTCACTTCGACGTTTCGAGCCAAGGCTGTTTTGGGGTGTTTCAGATTCACCATTTTGTCTCTGTTAATGTAATGAATGTTTAAGACCTTTGATTGTACAGTTGTGGTAGAGGGATTGGATCCCTAACCTGTATGTTATGTGGTATCCGATATGTATATATGTTTATGGTTATGATGTGTACTAGTCTATAAAAGTCTTTTTCCATTCAGATTTTCACAGCTCATTGGACATCTTTTATTTACTGATTGGCTTCCGCCAGCCCCTTACTCTGTACTATTGTTATTACTGTTAAGCAGGTGTAGACACCCCATTTTTGACCGCCCTCAAGACTTGGGCATTGCTGATGGTTTGCTCGGTGTTGAGAGATGTGCAGGGCATAGGTTCAGTTTCTTCAGCAAGAAGAGAGGCAAATCTTTCAAAACACTTCGCTTAGGGGTTTGGAGTTGAAGAAAAGAAGAAAGGAGAGGAGAAAACTGGTCTGGGAGAAGTTCGGCATGAATCTGGGTAGAAGGGAGTCGAGCAGCCCTCGCTGAATCAGGCTTATTCAATTGCATACTTGGAGTTGAGCTATGAGGCCACCACCATCGGAAAGAAGACTTCCGGGGCTTCACTTTGCACTCAAGAATCTCCTAGAGCCAAGCTCGGGTGGAGGAGATATGGTTGGTTGAAGCTGGGCATCATCCCGGTTGGATCGAGTCTGCGCGGCTTCACGGAAAAGGGCATAACTTTTTGCACAGGAGGAATTTTGATGCAAGGTTTGCGCCATTGGAAAGCTAACTTCCGGGGCTTCAATTTGCATACCCACCGGCCATTTTTTGACCTCAGAATCATCTATCGGCACTCTATTTAGCCGACCGGCAGAAAATAGTGCCGACCGGCACTTTATTTTGGCCGACGATCAAATTTTCTGGCCGGTTTGCACCCTTTGCACCCTCCAAGCCTGGTGCATACTAGCTGTGCCAGCTGGGATGCACAAAACCAGCTCCACGTGCATATATGTAGCCATTTTGCACCCTTGTGAGCCCTTTGAACCCTCTAAGCTTCTAGAAGGTGACCCTTTAGCCAAAGCTTCTTGGAGAAGCTTGGCCAGCTGTCTTAGCTTCTCCAAGAAGCCTAGACTCTTTTGCACCCCCCCCTTGAACCTTTCTCTTTGCTTAGCCCTTAAGATAAGTGCTTTCCTTGCCTTATATAAGCACCACTCCTTCTCCTTTGTCTAGGGTTGGAGACTTTGGAACAAAAAACCAGAGAAATATATGTATATCTGATATATACATATACATCCTTCCATCTCTCAATATATCTCTCTCATTCCACCTCCAAACACCCTTGTTCTTGGGCCATTCCTTCACCACCACCACCTAGCACCACCACCACCACTCCATTTCCAGCGGCTTGGAGGTCTTCTCAGAGGCTAGGAGGCACTGTTTTTCAGTCAAAAGGGCAGCTAAGAGTTAGTCTTCAAGGGTGAGTTCTCATTCTCCCTTTTCTAACCTTTTCTTGATCCATATCTAAGCCTTGCTTGCAAGCACTTTTGGGCTCCGACCCAAACTTCAAATAGTCTTATTTTGGGGTCCTCTTCATGTTTGATTGAGGACCCCTTGCTGTTTGGTGATAGCATCTAGCACCTATCTCTTTACCCCCCTTGTATGCCATGATTCTTGCATAGTATATTTGGCTGGTGTATAACCTGTTTTTGAGCATGTAATAAACTGTAAGTAGGCTTATTTTGAGCCCCTCTTCAACATTGAAGAAGGGCTCAACCATGTTTGGTAACTCTATCTTGCACTTGTTTCATAATCTCTTCTATTTACCGTAATTTTGCATGCTTTGTTAGCCTACCATGCTTCTGTTTTTGGGTCTTAGACAGGCCTGAAAAGTGTCTTATTTTGACCCCCTCTACATGTCTCATGAAGGGTCTTTGACTGTTTGATGCACCCTTTATATACCTCATGTTGTGGCCTCATTTTGCCCTTGTTTTGCATGACATTTTGAGCCTATTTGTATACTGATTTTGGCTCGGACATCTGCTTTAAATAGCCATATTTTGGGTCCCTCTACAACATTGTAGAAGGGCCCTCACTTGTTTGGAGCCTCCATGTATCGGTTATCTCTTTGCCCTCCTTGTGGCCCTTTCCTTGCATAGGATTTTTCCCATACTTGTATGTGTTTTTGTGGCCATGTAGTAAACTGAAAAATGCTTGTTTTGGGACTGTCTAGCTGCTGTCTTCATACTTCATGTTCATATCTTGCACGTTTGGCATAGCTATAGGCCATTTCGGGTGCCAAAATTCATGTTTCGGGACTATTCCGTGCATCGGATGTACTTTGGCCATGATTCGGGACTGTTTTCCCCCACATTTCAGTGCTGAAATTCCATTAGCATGTTTGCATATCGTTTGCCATGCCATTTTAGCCATATTGCATTGTATATGCCATCGCCTCGGTTTGCGTGCAAGAGTGCACGCATTTCGAGGCGCCTCGTTTTCATCTTATGGCCACTGTTTTAGGCTTGTTTGAGGCTGCCTAATCTAGTTTAAGTCCATTCCCTCATGTGTTGTAGCATGCTTACTTTGTATGTGTTGCTTAGGTTGTGTGCCTAGCATGTTTATATACTTGCATGTTCATATTACATGTTAGATTGCATGCTTAGGTTGCATTTGACATGCATGCTTTACCTCTTGAATTGAGTATCATAGAGGTTGAGCTCTTTGTTTGTTTATGTGCATTTCATTCCACATTGAAGTTGCACACTTTGGCTTCTTGGGCCATCATGCATTGAAATGCGTGATTGGTGGCCCGGGGGGCGAGGGCCATGCTCCATTGAGTCCATTGCATGATAGGGAGTGTGTCCGTGCATACATTTGTCCCAAAATTCCATACCATGCTCTGTTGCTGTCTGCTGCTGTCAAAACTGTCTCCTGCAGGAATTTAGTGCCGACCGGCACTCTTCAGTGCCGACCGGCACACTTTTTGTGCCGATAATCTCAATTGCAGCCGGTGGCTAAACCCTGCAGCCGATGGTCCAACCCTTCAGCCGGTGGTAATATTCAGGGTATGTGGAAGGTGTCCCAGGACTCTGGCAATTTTGCAGAGAGGCAGGGCAGCAAAAGCAGAGGGAACAGAGGCATGGTGCGGGTTCCCGGGCAAGGCGGACATTGAGCATGCATCATTCGCGCATCCCGAGGCGAGGGGCTGTGGCCCCCTTTTATTTCACATTTATTTATTCAGTAATTAGAATTTGTAATATTTATTCATTTATTTTGGGACTGTATTATTATTTTGGTCCCTCCGAGTGAGGGCGCAATTGTAATAAGTGTGGGTGAGTGTGTGTATGTCTTCCAACCCCCACTTCTTTCTTCCCTTTTATTTACCTGCTTATGATGGTAGATTAGGGCATATTTAAATTAGCATACCTTATGCAATGCATGTGTGCATCCACGCATTTGTTGACATGTATCGGGCTCGGTACATCATACAAACTGCATCGTACTTTCAATTCCAAATTGAATACGTGATAGTTGTAGCATTTCACATGCCATGCTTAGGATAGCCGAGCCTGCCTAGATTACATCTTTGCATGTGTTGCATTAGACATTTCAGTATGCTTAGGTCCATGCATGGATTTCTAATAAGTTTCTGTTTTGGCTTGGAGTACTAGGTGAGCTTTTATGCTTTAGCATATCGCATGCGTGTGAATGTTGCCATAATAGCATGACTACCATGAGGCTAAGTGCTTATGTGATATAACTGCTTGAATGCCTGTGGGTGGAGGTTGGATTACTTGAGTTGGGAATACTCATCGAAATCCGTGTTTTAGCCTACTCGCGAGTAGCAATTTCAAACTGTTTTCCAAACAAAACGGATATGCAATGTTTATTTCCAAGTTAGGCAATCTAGTCTATACTTTTGTGTTGTGCGCATCACATAGTAATTCTAGGTTAATAACCAGGATAAGAACGCATAAAGTTTTCAAAATTGGATATCACGGTTAGTAGAGGCCGGTCTTCGGACCGGGCGAAAGGGGGTGCTCATAGCTGACCTTCCCCGATCGTACCCAAGCTCCCGAGTCAAGACCACTTTGGTGATGACGGACACGTGGCCTTCGGCACCGAGTCAGGGTTTCCTAAATTCCCCATTTTAAAATATTTAGGTGGCGACTCTGTAATCTGGCAAAGCAGTCCATGTTTGGCACTACTTTTCAAAATCTGTTTTTTTCAAAACGATTTGCCAAATTTGGACTCTTTGGTTCAGATTTAGAACCGACACAAATCGAGTCCGAACTGTAGTAAACCCAATATGAACGGAACGGGACTTAACCCTCCCGCATGCGTTCGGGGACGTCTACAGCAGGCCTTTGGTAATCACGGATTACTGGCCGATTATGATGCTAAACCCTTAGGGGCGGGTTTGGGTCGTGACGGTAGCCTTACTTTCAGTGATGGAAAACATGCATAACGTTTTTCATGTCTCAATGCTTCGATATTATTTAAGAGATCCGTTCCATGTGATAGAACCGACTCATGTGTTTCTGAAAGATGATTATACGTATAAAGAGAGGCCAATACAGATCGCTAACCATCGACTCAAGAGATTGAGAAACAAGAAAATTCCATTGGTAAAAGTTAATTGGCAGAATCACAGAAGAACCTATGCAACTTGGGAGATAGAGGAAGATATGATGAAAAGCACACAACTAGTACTTTTTCAAAGTTTACAGATCGCTCGAGCGAAGGAAGTTGCGCCCGAGCGACCTTTCATATGTTTTCATGTCCGCTTAAGCGGAGGATGTTGCGCTCAAGCGGGGACCCCTGTTCCAGCATTTTGACCAAGTGTTTTCAAATGTATTTTTACATCCTTATTGCATCTTAGGCATTCATAGGCCATGTTTAAGACATAATAATGTGGATAAGAAGTAGAAACACACCAAGCTAAGAAGGGATTTAGTTAAATGATTGCGGGTGTGTGATGCAGTATATGTTCGTTCTGAAACTGTATAGGTCACGCGCCACAAGACGTCTGATTTGCCCATTTTGTCTGTTACCTTGGAGCCCTCTGTTAATTGTGAGTAATAATTTTGTAAAGTTATGTTCAATTATAAGTATTTTTTGAATGATATAAGATGATCTGTTTCTGAAATATTATTTTCTGTATGAATGAATGGTTGTCCAATGTCTCTTGAAATGTATTCGTGGCATTCTTAGCTTCAGATGACATCTGTTATCTGTTCTGTTACTCCCAATAATGGGTCAACTGTACGTCTCATGAGCCAACTGTTATGAATCCTTGTGTATACGTCCCATTTTATGGGCCAACTGTACGTCTCATGAGCCAACTGTACCGTCTCCGTACACGTGAGTCAACTGTATGCCTTTATGGCCGTCCCTTATGGGTCAATTGTTTCTGCTAGTGCTAATGAATGTACCACATATGATTAATTGCAAATTCTGATTATGAATATGATTCTGAATCTATATCTGTTATGGACTATGATTTCTGAACATGATTATGAATCCATTTCTGATAGCTACGGAATTCTGTTTTCTGTAACCATTATGGACAACATTCATTTAAACCCTTTACTCTGTTATTATTCACTGGGCTCCCTCTCACTATTTATATTATGTATATAGGTGATCAGGCACATGACCAGTCTCAGAGTTGAGGACTTGACATTTCAATTTTTTTTGTTAGCCAGCCTTTGTGCCTTTCGAGGAGGTTCCGGATTAAGGTGGTGTTTGAAAAGTTTGTGGGCTGGGTTTTTTTTTGATTTTTTACACTAAAAGACAAACTTTTTGCAAAACCAAAAAAAAACAAATCCAAACAAAATATCACATCCAACTCTATAATCATTTCACTTTTTCTCTCACAAACAACACATCCAACCACAAAAAAACCCAACTATCTTCCCAAACACTAAATTTTTTTTATCCAATAATATCCTACAACTAAAAAAACCTACATAAAAACCCACTTCCCAAACAGCCACTAAGTCAAGTTTAGTGGCTGTTTTTGTGAATGTATTAGCCTTTGTTTCTTTTGATTTTGGGACAAGATTTCTATTAATATGTACATAGAGTGACGTGTAAATACTATATCTTTTGGCGTTACTCGTAAGTTTATAAAAATTTAAGATTATCTGTCCCATGTATATCTTCACAGCTCAATGGATTATGTATATTTTATGTATTTGCTTTTGCAGTCCCTAACTATATGTTATTCTGTTAAGAGGCCTTTGGTAATTTAAGGATTACTGGTCGGTTACGACGCTAAACCTATAGAGGCGGGTTTGGGTCGTGACATCCACAGAGCACGAAACTGATCGCGACATGGTTGATTGGAGGTGTGGTTCTTAGAGTCTTTGCTCTGGGTGTACATTTCATTTTCCCTCTAGGAAAAATAGAGAATGAAGAAGAAGAACAAGCCTGTTCGTGTTTACATGGATGGTTGTTTCGATATGATGTACTATGGTCACTGCAACGCTCTCCATTAGGCTTGAGTCTTCGACGACCAACTTGTCATCGGTACAGTTGAAGGTTACAAGGCGATGGTCGAATGTGGAGATGGAGATGAAAGTGAAGGTGGAAGTAGAAGAGTAATGATTTGAAGGTTGTGACTGCTAGTGGTGGTTGGGGTGGGTAGAGTTAGGGTTTGTATGTTGGGGTGTAAGAATGAAGGTTATTATAGGTATTATAATGTTTGTAAAGAGATAATTGGATTTTTTTGTGTTGTGTAATGCGAAATTGAGTGTAAGGAGAAATTTTTTTTTTTTGGTTGTGTAAGTAGAATTTCCAAATTTTAAAAGGATAAGGAAAAGTTTTTACATAAAAAAATGACCTTACAACTTATAACCTTAATTTTCTTATTATATTTTTCTTTTGAAATTTTACTCTATATATATTTTTCTCTTGCGTTTGTTCTCTCTCTCTCTCTAGATTTTTCTTTCACGCTCTCTCTTTTTGTTCCCTCTCCACAATGAACGATTCCTTCAACCATAACTATTGTTGATTGTCATTGCCGCCTTCAACTGCATCCGTCTTTACCATTGTTGCCTCTTTTAATCAAATCTATCTCTACTGTCATCATTGCCTTTAACCACATCTATCTTTATCGTTGCTGCTATTTCCATACAATGCTCACCGCTTGTAACAATCTTATAGATCTGAATTGTATCGTTATTGTTTGTGACCACCATCGAAATTTCGAACCTTGTTCATTGTTCTCAACCACCGCTTACACCTCTATTATCTCGTTGTCGTCAACTCCACTTGTCGATTTTTTTTCTTCTCATTTTCTCTCTTTCTCTTGTATTTGATTTTTGTATTGTTATTTAATAGACATTGTTTGTTGTAATGATGTGAAAATATTTAGATTTTTTTTTAAGTTCAAATGAAATTCATCAGTTAAATTTCTCGAATTTTTTAAAGTTTCGTATATTTAGTCAGTGAAATTTCTCAGACTTTCTGCAATTTCAGTAGATTTGATTAGTGTTTTTTTTTTTTTTTTTTTTTTTTTTTTTTTTTTTTTTCATTATATTTGGTTAGTAAAATTTCTCCGATTTTCTGCAATTAAGTAGATTTGGTCAGAGAAATTTCACTGACTAAATTTACTGAAATTGTAGAAAGTTAGACAAATTTCACTATTACAGCAAATTTTTTTTGCAACAATTACAATTTTCAATTTGACGAATTGTCGGAGAGTCGCCAGAAAATGACCACAAGCAACACATGGTTGTCGTTGGTCACCGGCGATCGGCGGTAGCGATCAAAGGCAGTTGCCGATGATTGCAGAGATGTTGAAAGGTTGGTAGGGTAATGAAAGTATACTAAGGAGAGTTTTGTTCGACAAAAACTTAG
This sequence comes from Camellia granthamiana, assembly GCA_036172215.1. Lineage (NCBI taxonomy): Eukaryota > Viridiplantae > Streptophyta > Magnoliopsida > Ericales > Theaceae > Camellia > Camellia granthamiana. The sequence goes on from CM069904.1 coordinate 115,570,467, forward strand.
GCTCTGTTTGGTAGAGTTTTTGAATTTTAATTTTACCTCTTAATTTGGGTGTCTTGTTTGTTTACAGCTTTAGAAAATTAATTCCATACTTACTTTTCAAAACACTTTTCAAAATATCTACTTTTTAATATTATATATCACATTACTCAATTCAAACTCTTTTTAAAACTTATAACAAAACAAATTTCACACTCAAATCATAATTTTAAAACTCACAATTCAAAATATAGTTCTATTATCAAATTATAATTCTAAAACTCTACTAAACACAACCTTAATATTCTTAACTAACAAGCATATTTTAGTTTGTTCTTAAACTAATACAAAATCTTTCCTACGGAGTTGAATAAAAAAACCCAGGTAAAAATGTGATGTCTTTTAATTTTATATTTCATTTTAATTTTGAAAAAAAATGATTATTAATAATATTTTAATAATTTTTTTGATAATAATTACAAATTTTCTTTTTACAAAATTTGAGAAATAAATTAAAATAATTTCTACAATTTAAATAAAATTTTAAAAATACGTAACAGGCTTACTTCACTTTACAGTCTCCCTCTAGGATAGGATGGGTGCATATACGCTTGATTTCGCTTGTTTTTGGGTACATATTTATATTTTTAGTAAATATTATGTAATTTTTTTGACAAAATTAAAATAATTTATGATTCACTCAGAAATGAAATTACGCAACTTTATAGTAATATTATGTATTTTTGTGATAATTTTATATATTATAAAGTGTAAAAATAATTTATTAAAAAAATATATAATATTATCATAAAAATATATAATATTTTTGTAGCAACCCTAATATAAAAATAATAATAAAATCCGTCCCATTTATGATTTTGGGACATCACATGGTACACTACTATATATCTGGATTTATCATTAAAATGCATAATTTTATTTTTAAAACACATATTTTACAAACACACCAAAAAAAAAATGTGTAGCATGGTGTGGGTGTAGACCGCCGAAGGAATTTCCAACAAAAGACTTTCGGTCTTTGATTTTTCTTAGTCTCTTCGGTCCTCTCTCTCCCTCTCTCTCCCTTCTGAGCCCCGTCAATCCAAGCATTCGAAGCCGTGGAAGCTGATCCCTTTTAAACCAGGTAACCATTCTTCACCAACTCTCTCTCTCTAATATATATGGTGCAAAGATGTGTGTCTCTGTGTATAGATATATACCTAGTGCGAGTTGGGTTCTCTCTTTTCATTCTCATTTTGAAGCAAATCGTTCAAAAGATTGACAATCAACGCTATTCAACACATGATCATGATAACCCATTTGTTTCACAGGTTTATCTTTCATGTGGTTTTGGACCTTTGGAGCTCTTTCTTGAAGGTTAGTAGTGAACCTCATTCCTATTATGTAACTTGGTATATGAAATGACTCAATGTACATCATCCATTGCTTTGATTCATGTGTGAATGGTCATTTCTTTTCAAGATTCGGCGAAAATTTGATATGACTAGATGGGAATTAGTAATTCCAAGGATGGGTTGTTGATGAGTGTAGAGTTGATTTTGTTCAATTTGACTGTTTGTATTTACTATATTGATACAAAAGTAGCTTTCTCAATTCACGTAATTTTGGGTTATTGATATTGATTTGAACTTGTTTTTTGGTGTACCCAATTGGGTTGCTCCAGTTGGCCATGATGGGAAGTCATGGGTTCGAGCCTAAAGTGGTAGACCAATGGCTAAAAGTTCCATCTTGAGGCCTCCCTAGGGCTTAGGCTTGGTAATTATCTACTATATGTGGGACTACGACTACATGTACTGGGGATTAGTCCGGGCAAAACTCCAAATGCCCTCGCGATGGAAAAACAAAGGCCCCAATTTTTTTTAGGAATAACTGCAGACTAGTATGAATGCAGGAAAAGAAGGCCTCAATAGTTTTGACCAAATGCATGAAATTGGAGACTAATAGTACTATATTAAGGAAGATGAGAGTAAGACCTGGTGATTATCAAATGTAAAATTCTTCTAGTCCTGGTATAGTAACCTGGTCGTGAGAAAGTGAACTAAATGTTTTTAAAGATGTATTGAAATATCATGAAATAGTATGGGTAACAAAGAAAACCTTGAAACTTTTTTTAAAAGAAAAAAAAAATTTGGGTCGGGGGAGGGGATCTCGTGCTTCTCGTCATAAAATGCATCCGGTCCTATCTATCAGAAATGAAATCAGTATTTGTGCTTCCTCTTTTTTATTTGAGTAATGTAAACATGTGATTCAGTTCTTGTTTCTTTATATTTAATTCAATGGGTATTGTTGTTAGTCATGGGCAGATATGTGATTGAGAACATCTTGAGGTTGAAAACATTTATTTGTATATTCCTTCATGACCAGATTTTGAATTTATTGTTCTCATGGTTTCTAGTCTGTCCTTGTCTGGCAGATGGACTCTGGTGAGCTGGATTGCAATGGCAAATGTGTTGAAGAATTGTTTTCAGAGAAGTTAGTTCCTCTGAATTCTCCTGATACAAGTGATATGTTTGGAGATCAACAGGTGCACCCCCGAGTTGGTGATAAGTACCAGGTGAAAATTCCACGCATGATAACAGAATCTGAGCGGCTTCATCTTCTAAGGAACCCAGATGATACTGAGATTAATTTTAATGTTTCTCATTATTTTGTTTTGGGATTAGCAGTTCCGGCGATTTGGGTTGATGATAAAATAAATAACAATCAAAAGAAAGGAATTAAAGTTTATAAAAAACGTGATGATCCAGTTAATGCAAAGGGGTCAGTGGGATCTAAAAAGGTGAACAAGAGGCAAAATATTTCAAATAAGAAGGGTTTGAAAGCCAAAACATTAGATGTTGCATTGGATTCTGGAAAAGAATCAAAGTCAGCTATCTCGGAACCTGCAATGGCAGGAAAAGGTAACCCAAATCAAATGTGCAGAAGCAAAAGCTGTTGTTTGGTTCCTGGTTTGCTTGGTGATTCTCCTTGGACAGACATTGAATTCAGTAGTTTTCTCCTTGCATTATATATTTTTGAGAAGAATCTCGTTCAGGTGAAGAGATTTATGGAAAGCAAAGAAATGGGGGAAATCCTATCCTTCTACTATGGGAAGTTTTATGGGTCTGATGAACATCGGAGATATGCGGATTGCCGGAAGATGATGAAAAGCCGGAAGTGCAAGATTGGGACAGAGAATTTTTACTGGATGGAGGCAGCAGGAACTGTTATCTCGTTTGCTTCTCCATGTCTCAGAGGATGCAAAAAGTACTTTGGTGGAGGTATTTTATGTTTTAATGCCACAAATATGACATGTTAGGTATTCCAAATCTGGTTTATTTGATCAATGGTGACATACATGTTCGTTCACTTTATGTTTTTTTTTTGGGACAAGTGTGCTCATGTTTAATACTGGAATAAATTTAGTTATGTTCTTTTTGTGATGAATTTCACACAAGAATATCATGTTGTTCCAAATACATGCCAAAATAGCCATTTTTTTCCCCCTCTCATTTCATTATCTATGCATGTTATACTATTTGTTACATAGCTTCTCTGTCCTAAACTCGATTTGTTGTGCTCAGTGTCTCATCCCATTTTTTTAGGAAAAAAGGTTGGACAAGCAGGTTTGGCCCAATACTCTTGGGGACAATCGAAATCTTAAATGGGGGCTTTTTTAGATTTATTATTTTTTCACAATATAAAATTTATTATTTAAAACTGAAGTTTTATAGAAAAAAAAGAAAGATAAAAAAGCAATTGAAGTGGTGAATTATTTAAAAGTAATGGATGATTGTTTACCAAATGTATGGATTGTTTATATTTATAGAATATTGTTGACTATACTAGTAACAATTGCCTCTGGAGATGTTAATTTTTTTAAGCTAAAGTTCATCAAATTTTATATTCAGTTACTTTAGAAAAAGTTTGAACAAATTAATAATGTTACCCATCGAAAATGTTCAAAATCTATCTCAATAATTATGATTTATGTTTGTCTCAATAACTATGATTTATGTTTGTCTCGATAACTATGATTTATGTCAACTACAATAATCATGTGAAATTGCTAAAGAAAAATACAATATTATAATTATTGTGAAAAAAAAATTATAATCCATTCACTCACTAATACAATATTTTCTTGGTTAAAAAAAAAAACTAATACAATATTTTCAAATTGGATTTACTACCTAATATTTTAAGTGATTTATGTGTATAACATGGGTAAAAAACCAGTAACTTTAGTATTTATATATGTAAGAAAATTTTGTGTAGGTAAACCAGACTAAACCAAATCAAGTCTTAAGTCCCATCAAATGGGGTCGGTTACATGAATCCTTCTTTTCTACTTGACTCTATCAACGGCCATTTGGTTAGTCAAATTTAGGAGATTCATATCTCTATTTACTACACCCGCCCACATCAATCTAGGTCTGTCTCTTCCCCTAACACTTCTATCTACCATCATCTCAATCTATCCTCTTTCAACTTATCTTCTATCGATGCTTCTCTTACATTCACGAATATACTCATTTCTAATTTTGTCTTTTCTAGTCTTACCACACATCTACCTTAGTATTCTCATTTCAGCAAAACTCATCTTAGCTATATGTTGTTTCTTAGTTGCTCAACATTCCGTCTTATACAACATCGTTGGTCTAATAGCTGTCTTATAGAACTTTTCTTTTTGTCTAATGGGTACTCGTTTATCACACAGTATCCCAGACGCACTTCTCCACTTAAACCACCTTGCCTTAATTTTATGGACCGCATCCGCTCCAATTTCCCCAACTGTTGTGATAATCGATCCTAAATAATGAAAATATTCACTCTTAAGTAGTTCCTAGTTCTCAATTTTCACTTCTCCTCTGCTTCAGTTTTTATTTTTTCTTGTACCTACACAAACAAGAAAAAAAAAAAATTGAAGATACTATTTTACCAAATTTTTATTTTATTATTATATATATTTTAAATATGTATGAAGGTCCCATATTTAAGTTTGCCTTGGGGCCCAAAAAAGTCAGGGCCGACCCTGGTCAGGAAGTGTCATTTCCTTTACTTTGGGGTCTTTATTTTGCCTGTCTTATGGACATTTCTTCCACTTCGGGTGTTTACTGTAATAATGATGCGTCATATTTGATTTTTTATTGTGATACTTGTACATTGCTATTGATTCTAATTCTACTTGATATTCTTCATTATAATTGATTCAAATAGTGATCGACCATTGTACATAAAAATATTAAATGTATGTGTCATAATGCAATAAAACAAAAAATAATCAGAATTGCGGTTCTATTTTAATGGCAAAGTGCAAGCTCTTCGTTTCTCTTTCATTTTCATTTTATTTTTTATTTCTTGGTTGGAAAGACTAAGATTCAAGAAAAAGAGAGACAAAACTGGTGTATTTTTGTTGTCGTTGAGTGGATTGGAGATGGGGGTGTCCGAAGTTAGGAGGTGGGTTTAGGGTTTTGGGTGGAGAGGAGAGGGTGACCAACAAAGAAGGAAGGGAGAGTGTTGTTTTTTTCATTATTTTTTTTCTTTCTAAAGTTTATATTATTCATTTATTTATTAATAGAGACAAAATAGGTATTTTAAGAAAAATATTGATTACATTGTCAAAATTTGGTTGACCAAGTGACGACAATTTGGTATTACAAGATTTGATTGTAAGTTGATCTTAAAATTTCAAATTTCAAAAGGCTTGTAATTTCTAAAACATTGATGGTTGGTAAGAGTGGACATTGGTTGGGAGCGGACTAGCTATTGAAATTTGTCTTGGGCTAAACAAGTGTCATATGAAATTACAAGTAAGAACCTCGGATTGAAATTTTGGTATCAGTTGTTACTTCCATCCATCTTTGTATAGATATTGGCTTTGGTTCTAAAGATGTTGAAGTGCTCTCGAATTACAATATACTGTCCGATGAAGAACTGTTATGCTCAATATTTTAATTTAGATTTTGGTCATTGTCAGGTCTCGAAGGCATTTGCTGAGGGAAGAACTTCTCTTGAAGAATACGTTCACACCTTAAAAACTGTCGCTGGTATCCCTGTCCTCATAGAAGCAGTAGGTATTGGCAGGGGGAAGGAAGATTTGACAAACCTTGCAATGGAGCCTACTAAAACTAATCTAGTGTTACCTTCCCGGCCCAAAATACCAGTTGGCAAAGCATGCTCGTCCCTTGCATTCGAGGACATAGTCAAGTTTCTAACTGGAGATTTCCGGTTAAGCAAAGCTCAATTAAATGATATTTTCTGGGAAGCAGTTTGGCCCCGTCTGTTAGAAAGAGGGTGGCACTCTGAGCAGCCAAAGAATCATGGTTATTATAGTTCAAAACATCAGCTGGTTTTTCTTATGCCTGGTGTTAAGAAGTTCTCAAGAAGGAAACTTGTGAAAGGAGACCACTACTTCGATTCTGTTCGTGATGTTTTAAGCAGAGTTGCATCAGAACCAAAACTTATCAAGCTTGAGGACGAAGAACCTAGAGTCAGCAGCTGCGAGGAAGTACATGAAAGAGAGCCAGAACCCACAATAAACCATGATGATCCAGCTGATCATCAGCAGCTTTATTACCTTAAACCCCGAGTTTCAACATACAATCCAAATCTTTTGAGGTTAACTGTTGTGGATACTAGTTTGGCTTGTGGAGAAAAATCATCGAAGGTGAGAGAGCTGAGAAATCTACCCTCTGATACTGGAATTACTTCTATCTTGAGTAATCATTCAAAGGAATCTGATGGTGATTCCTCCGGGGATTCAGTTGATGTGCCGGACTCTGTTGTTATGTTATTGAAGGGTCAGAAGAAACCTAGATCTTCCAATCATAGTAAGGGTATGGTTGACAATAGCAATTCAAACCAAAGGATGTCAATCAATGACTCAAAAGCTGCGAAGAAATTGGTGGGGAATCACCACTATCAGGACACAGATTTATCTAATGCCAAGCAGTCGAGGACCATCAAGAACTGCTTCAGTAGGAGAGTGAGACCTGGCCGTTCAAATTTGTTGCCCCCCTCTCACGAAACAGCGGACATTGGCTGCTTGTGCAAAGGATGACACAAGTTGTAGCATGGAGAAGTTCATGGTGGGTTCTGGATTCACACAAGTGGAACCCAGTTTCAGGTCTAACTCACTAGATGTTTCCAAAGTTGGTCCTTTTGACGAGAAGAAGGTATCATCAACAAATTCTTCGTTAGAAGGCAGTCCAAAAAAGGACAGCAACAAAGGCATTCTTCATGAGAATATGTATGGTATGGAAATATCTCTTGCGGAATGTGAGAAACCTCAATCACGGCCGTTGATCGACCTAAATGTACTCCAGGACCCATCAGATTCTGAAAATGGTGAAATATGCAACACGAAAGTCGATGAAAGCCAGAAAAACCCTAATGCTAATGTTTTATGCTTTTCCTCTGACAAATACGAGCTTGTGAAAGAACCTAACAACTTGTGTACTTCCAGTAATGTCAATGCCGCAGAAAAACACCTAATTGAGAGTCCTAGGAGGCAAAGCACAAGAAACCGGCCATTAACAACACGAGCATTGGAAGCTCTTGCATTTGGCTACCTAAGCACAAAACGGAGGCGAAAAGGCACGGAAAATCAGAGGCAAGATAACCCAGTATCAAAGCATTCCTGCAAAGCTCACATCAGAGCCGATGTAACTTCAAATTCTGGCAGCATTAGCAGTGGTATCTTGGATGATAAGGATCAAAATGGTGTGGACGGAGTTTGTAAGGGTAGCAAAAGTACGGTTAGCAATTCTCTTTCTGAAACTGAAAGAAAAGTAGCTCTAGAGCTAGTGGAGATCTCTAAAGCTACCTATCATCCAGGAGTTTTGAATTTCAATGATGATTGATCTAGTTAAGGTGCTTAGGTTACCAAAGATAGCACATTTTATACTGTCTTCTTTTCGTCTTTCTACAATCCCTGTACCATTCAGTTAACCGTTACAAAACAATGCATCACATCACGGTACTGACATCCATTTGAGAAGAAATATAGGTACCTTTTACTCTCTGTTGGGATTTGGCATGTTACAGTCACAGCGGTTAGGCAATGGGCACTTGCCGACCATTGCTATGTAATGTTTGTAGAGGAAACAAGCTTGTTTTACAAATTACACTACAATCTTCATATTTCAAATTCTGTACTCTGAAGTAAATTCTGTTGGCAAAAGTTGAATATTACTGGATTGTAAACATGTCAATATCCTTGGGCGTATTGTTACAAGCTATTCACAATCGATGAACATACTGGTGGGGATCGGAAAGGCATTGGATAAAGGAAAAATTAAAGATTTTATAATTTTATTTATGAGGTTTAATTCAATTTAGAGTTATGTTAGGTTAGTGTTCTATTTTTGTAACCTCAAATAGGGTTTCCTATGTTGCCTATATATATGGTTCTATGTAATAGTTTCAGATTAGCTTTAGATTAATGAGATATTGACTCGGTTGTGGCCGTTTGTGTTGGGGTTGTGTTTTGACCCTTGTTCTTCATTTTCTATTCTTATTCTTCTTGATATTTTGATCCTCTCTTTTGGATTGATTCTCCATATATTCTGGTTTGGGGATCGTTTGAGTAGTTCAATGGATTTCTTAATAGTTGTTCGACATTACATATGCTCTAATTTTTTAAAAGGGCAGGAAGGGTGTTTATATACATTGTGGAAATGCAAGACTTGATGCTTGAAAGACCTGATGTTTTTTTTCTTGTTTAACATCACCTTGTTCTTGTGGTTTTTATGTTTGCTTGGCGGTTACAGGGGTTTGTAAAGCTGCCTTAGCACCAATCTCCTATCTCAACTGAGCTACTCAAGGCTGTATGAAGTATTCATGTTTTGACAAACTTTGTGCAACATGAAGCAACAATATTTAGGTGAGTCCTCTTGTTATTTTAGTCATGTTGCAATGATTTTAGGTTGTAGTATTTTGATAATGATTTCATCTGTTAGTATTGAATTGAAATTTCTGTCAATGTTTTTATTTGTCTCTTCTGCTTTGTTTGAGCATATTCTACATGCTTCTGTTCTTAAGCTTACTTGCAAAAATAAAAATCACGAAATAAAAAGGGCCAAGTTGGTCTTAGGCCTATATTCTGCGTACTTTAGGATAAAAAGTTACAATTTTAAGGATTTTATTTAAATATGATACCATGTGGTGTTAGGCCAATATACCATATTCTGCTATGAAGGATTAATTCTTACAAATCTACGATGTTTTTCTTTTGTCATTGTATCTAAGTTATTTTATTCAAACTTGTAACTAGTTTCCCCCCTAAGTGTCCGAAGTGTGTTTTGATCTAAAAAATGTAAATTAAAAAAAACAAAAAACAAAGTGAAGTTATGGCTTGGGGCACCTTTATGAATTTGTAATTAAAATACTATGCATTTTCCCCTTACATGGACTCAACGCTTTGGGGCAAAGTACCTGTGTCGACACGACACGACACAACACGGGTGCGGGTATGGGATCTGTGTCGGATTCGCCTGTTCTCTCTCGAACACAGCTCTTTACAGACAGCAAAAGAAACGAAAGAGGAGAGAGCAAGAGAGAACCTGGTCGCCTGTCGAAACGGCTAAGACATCGGTCGTTGACTTCGATTCCTTTGGTCGCTGCTTCGACAGCCTCGACATGCTCGATCTCCATCTCCTGCTCTGTCTTCTCTCTCGTCTCTCGATCTCCTTCTCTGTCTTCTCTCTCGTCTGTCGATCTCTCTTCCTCTCCTCTCGTCTCTCGCTCTCGATCTCCCTCTACTCTCTCTCTCTTCTTCTGTCTGTCTAACTTCTCTCTTCTTCTTTCTTCTCTTCTCTCGATCTCCCTCTATTTTCTTCTCTTCTTCTTTATATTATATTAGTATATAATATAAATTACATTAATATAATAATATATAATATTATTTATATCATATAATATTATTCATCCATTATTCATATTACATTTACATTAACATATAGTATAAATTACATTAATATAATAATATATTATATTATTCATCCAAAAAAAATTATATAATATAATATAATATAATTTTTATGTTTAAAATAAAAATAACTTATTTTATCATATATAATATAATTTATTTTATATCTAAGATAATTTTTATTTGTTATTTATATAATATAACTCATCTTCATATAATAAATATATATTTTAAAAAAAAAAACTATTTAATGTATCCCCGTATCCGTATCCAAATTTGGATATATGTCCATGTATCCTTAATTTTTAATTTTGAAGTGTTCGACCCCTATATATGCACCCGCACCCGCACCCGATACCCGTACTCGAGTCCGTGTAACATAGGTAGACGTAGAATGCAAGTTGTTCTTGTTTCTTGATGTGTGCTGATCGAATGGCTCAAATTAATCATCTTGAAATCAATACTATTGAAAATTTGATAGGGATTTATTTATTTATTTATTCTTTATTTCCCATATTAGGGGCTCTCAAGAAAGGGAAATGCTAACCATTGATCATTGGGTGACTATGAAGCATGAACACGGACACGGACATAAGACATGGCAATTTTCAAAAAATGGGGACACGGACATGGCGGGGGACACGGCAATTTTTTTTTTTTTAAATATATTTTTATATGTTATTTAGATTCATATTACATTCATTTTAAATCAAAATTAACAAATACTAATATAGTAATATTAATTCAATAAATATAACCACTAAATTTAAACAAATTAATAGATCATCTATTCAAAAAAAGTCATAATAAACGATAACAAGAACTAAGACGAGGAGAGAAAACATTCAACGTCCAACAATATTCTTCACAAAAGCACTAAATAAGATAGGCAAAAGAAGGAAAGAAAAAAAAAAAAAAAAATTTAGCCTCGCCGTGTCCCATGCCGTGTTCCGATATGGACACGCGTGTCCTCGCCGTGTCCCTTACAAAAAAATCATTAAATTAAAGGGACACGCCATCTGGTGTGTCTTGTATGTGTCCCCGGCGTGTCCACATGTCGGACACCGCTACGGCACCGATTTTGGAGTGTCCATGCTTCATAGTTGGGCGACTATGAAGTACAAACACTTCAAAATAGGTGCCGTAGCAGTGTCGAACACGGGGACACGTTGGGAACACGTATGGGACACACCATTTGGCGTGTCCCTTTAATTTTATTATTTTTTTTGCTGCGTGTCCAAATCTGGACACATTAAGGAACACGGCGGGGGTATTTTTTTAATTTTTGTAAATGTCTTTTGGGGTTAAAGTGCAAAATTAAGAAAGTAAAAAAAGAATATTGTTGGATGTTGAATGTTTTTCCCTTGTCATCTTAATTCTTATCATTTATTATGTTTTTTTGTGAATGGATGGTCTATTAATTTGTTTAAATGTAGTGATTTATATATATATTGAATTAATGTTTGTTTTTTATTAATTTTGATTGTTTAGTAACATAATATTAATCTACATAGCAAATATATATAAATGAAAAAATTGCCGTGTCTCCTGCCATGTCCATGTCCCCTGCCTTGTCTGTGTCCATATCTCCATTTTTTTGAAATCATCGTGTCCGTCTCCGTATCCGTGCTTCATAGTTGGGCGGTGATCAATTTTGGTATATGTCTGAAAAGTGTATTAAAATATGTAAAAAAGACATAAAAATTTATTGGAATATATAAAATGTGTATTGGAGTTTTAATTTTTTGACATCATTTAATCTTTAACCAACGTCCAGCGCCGAAAAATGCTTAGTGCATGTGTGGTTATGTTCACACTGGTTCAAATTAATTTGAATCATAGATCAAAGAGATATCAGATGCTAATCCTCCTTGGTTCCCTTAAACTACTATGAATTTAGTGAAGACTCATTAAAGTATACCCTAGATATTAGATCAAACCTTCCTGGATCCTTTAGTTACTAGAATAACCCAATTCAATGCTAGACTTTACTAGTAATTTGCTTAGGGAAGGTGTATATGTACTTGACTTTAGCTGTTATATAGAATTTTAACATCAGCTGTGAGAGTGAGAGAGATTCACATACCTTTTTCTTTTCCCGTTCTCTTTTCAAATCTCTACCTAAATCCATGCTCCAAATACAACCTTAGAGAAGGTTTATATGTTGTTGAATTTAGCTGTCAGAACTTCAACAGCGGCTGAGAGAGAGAGAGAGAGATCAATCATTTTCTCTAATAATAGTGATCAAATGGCACCATCAATGGAAATGATTGATGAACTTGTTCCTTCATAGTGGTGGTCACAGTGACAGACAGTTCCATAAATTGATGAGTATTTTTTTTTTCTTTTTTAATTTCTTGAAAATCATGCTTGGCTAGTTGTAATTATCTAGGCAATAAAGCCAAAAATAAAAAATGAAAAAAGAGATTTGTAAAGAAATATTACATAGAAAATTCCACAAAAATAATTTGACATTGATATTTTTGAAATAATGAGTTACTGTGATGAGTCTTTTGATTTAAATGAATGGATGTGAACATGCCACATCATTTTTTATAATCTTTTGTATATATGTTTTCTGTTTGTATATCATTACTCATTATAAGATAAGGCATTTAATAATATTACACTCTTTTATTTTATATTTTTACCACTTTTAGGGTTGCTTTGGCAATTCTTTTAGTAGTATTTTTTTATTATAAGATTTTATTGGGAAAGTTGAGTAGGTCCTTTTAAAAAAGTTCTTTTTTTTTTTTTTTGGTGTGTGTGGGGTCAATTGTTACTTTTTTTTTAGCCGAAAATAAACATGCTTTAAAAACTTTGGTTTAATTAGCCAAAAAGAAGATAAAAAAACAAAAACAACACAACCTTATTTTACCGTAGGACGTGACACATCCACAACAATTAGATGTTAATAAGGTTCATGTGGAACCAATTGCACCAACGGTTGTGAATTTCTCATGTCAGATGATAAACTAAATATGGTATAAAAAGATAGGAAGTGTATAATTGTTATAAAGTATTCCAAGTCTACGAAAAACTAATAGAAATAACACGCTGGATCCTCAAACCTGGATCCTTTAGTTAGGAGAATAAACAATTTCAAACACTTTGCTAGCTTGGGAAGGTGCATATGTACTTGACCTTTTAGCGGTTAGAACTTCAACACCAGCTCAGACACAGAGAGGTTGATCATTTCAGCCACACGCATCCTTTGGTCCTAATGAAGGACTCAAACGATGACAATGAGGAAGTTGACTGCTTCGGCTGTCAACGACCAATATTGTCTGCAGGTCCTGCCTATAGTTGCACCCCTTGCAACTTCCCCAACAAGATCAACCATGCCCTCCACCCCCAACACCCTTTTATCCTTACTGCAAATTCAATGTTCGGTTGTGAGTTCCAAGAATGTAACGCATGCTGTAAACCTATCTGGAGCTTCACCATCCTTTGTTCCCTCTGCAAGTTTTACCTGCACATCACATGTGCATCATTGCCTCGGAGTGTTAACACAGTGGTCATAAACATCCACTAACCCTCGTGCTGAAGCCAGCTATCTTTACTTGCAATGCATGCGACATATGGGAAGGAATATCCTACCTCTGCATGACATGCCTGTTTTGGTCCACCCAAATTGTTCCTTGTTGCCAACATTCATGGTGACAAATAGTAGACTTCATAAACACTCCCTCATCCTCATATCTTCTCTTTGTCTAGACAATTCCAGGGGCACGGTTTTTGACTGCAAAATCTGTCATAACCAAATAAACCAAAAATACTGGTTTTACAATAGTGTGGAATGCAGTTTTGTTACCCATGTGGGTTGCTCGACATCAGAGATACTACAATCTTGGTTGTACTCTAACTTGCTTTTTTATTATTATTATTATTATTATTATTATGTCCTGTTCGTTCTTGTGATTAATTTAGTAACATTTTCATCCTTTTTGTGCTTTTCAGGGTCAGCACAGTCGGTCGATTCTTGTACTGATTTGATTATCCCTTAAAGGAAACCAGTGTGGGAAAGGATGAGAGAACAACACAGTTAGAACATTTCAGCCATGAACACTGCTTAACACTAGGTGATGATCTGGTTATGATGAAGAACTACGATGAAAAATGTGATGGGTGCTTACAACCCATCTTGGCTCCATTTTATAGCTGTGAGCACTGTAACTTTTTTCTTCATGAATCATGCGCTAAATTGCCAAGAAAGATGCAACACCCACTTCATGTACAACATCAACTCACCCTCTTTGCTAAGGTTTTCCATGATGGCGCCCTTCAGTGCCGTGCTTGTTATTCTCTGCAATGGTTTCGCCTATACTTGCCCTGAATGCAACTTCTACCTTGATATCAAATGCAGTGTTTTTCTGGATCAATCGGTCATGAATCTCAAAAATACTTCATGCGTCTCAACTTGGTAAATTCCAGAGATTGCATCGCTTGTGGTAATGGAGAGGCTGAATTCAAATGTGCTATTTCCCGTTTCTTCTTGCACTTTAGTTGTGCTATGTTACCGACGATAGCGAGACACAGAAACCATTAACATCTCCGCGTCCTCAGATACTCTCCAATTGAAGGAGAAGTTGAAGATCCAGACCAGTGCATCTGTGATATTTGCGAGTACTTCAGAAACCCAATGCACTGGTTCTACTGTGCAGAATGCAATTTTACAGCGCATTTGGATTGTGCCGGAGATCCGTGGAAGTACATCAAGTTAGGTGGCACCACCTATGAATATGAGCCTCATCCACACCCTCTCGCTTTGGCTAAAATGACAAGAAACAACTGTGACGACTTGTGTGAGATATGTGGCGATCCTTGCAAAGCAATGACTTTCCAATGTGCTGAATGCAAATTCAACGTCGACTGGAACTTTGATGCCAAATTGTTCATATAGTTATTATTTTCCCTTTTTGTTTTCTGCTATGAAAACAACTCAAGGCAAATATAGTGTAGATCTGTCTCTCAATCCTTGTCTTTTACGGTTGTGGGTGTTTTTTCAACTCTAATTTCTGGCTGTGAATGACGGCAGCAGTGGAGTTAGGTGGCAGCGGTTGGGATGACGGCAATCACGAGTTTGATCCTTAGCTTGATGTAGATCTTGGTGATTCTTCTAGAACCGCAGTTGTTTTTTTTGGCAGCTTTTATTGTTTGTAAATTGTACAAGGTTTTTAGTTTCGCTTTTGGGCTTTGTTATTTTTTAAGGAAAATGAGTGGGAGCTCTAATTAGCCTCCGTTTGGGAAGTGGGCTGGCTCTTTGGCTTTTGACTTTTTTGGCTATATGAGCCTGGGCTCAAAAGTTTGGTTTGGGAAGGGCTCTTGGCTTTTTGGCTTTTTTGGCTTTTTTTTGTGAGAGAAGAGTGTAATGATTATGGGGTTGGATGTGATGTTTTGTCTGTTGTGGCTCATGAGCCTATTTTGTTTTTTGTGGCTCATGAGCCCAATGAGCCCTTGCCAAACGGATTAGAGCTACCACTAATGATGTGGCAGTGGGTATCATCCACTGCCACAGTATGTGTTGCGTCTATTTTTCATTTTTTTTTTTTTGTTTTTCCATCTCATTAGTGGTGGGTTTAGAACCACCAAATTAGTGGTCTCCGACATGATTGTTTTTTATATTTTTTGTTTTGTATGATGCTTATACTTTTTGTTTTAATGTAACTGTTTTTACTTCTTTTTAAAATTTAAAAAAAAATAGGAAAAGAAACTAATTTGTTTCTGGAAAAATGATATACAACTATTTTTAAATTCATTTTTTAGACTTAATGACGTGTAAGTGAGATTATTAGTTGATTAGAGAAAATATAAGAGAGAATTGTCTTAAATATTCAAATAGCTTGTCACACAGTTAGGCTTAGAAAGTGAGTCTAATTTTGGGCTAGAATCGAACTACTCTATATATTATCATGCATGCGTGCAAATCAAACATTATTGCATCATGCGGCTTCCAAAAAATTTATAAAAAAAAATAATAATAATCCGAAATTTATTTATTGATTGTTATTATAATTATTATTTCCATTTGTTATTATAATTATTATTTCCATTTCACATGAACCGAAAAGATTCAACTGCATTTACATCTGTAAGTATTGATATGTCCTAGCCCTGGGATGTTACCAATAATGAGATTGCAGATGGCACATTCAAAAGCAATGCCTATGCGAGTATTACCGCATGACTCACATGTGGAGGAGGAGTCTTTCTCTTTCTTTTTCACAAGATTGACATCATGATGAGGGTGAGCATCCAACTTATAGGTTCGCTCAAAATTAGGAGTGTAACTTGAGCGGGCTGAATCTGAATCTCGTCTGATTTTTTTAGGGTTTGGACAAGATATTTTCAGATTCGGTATGGACTTGGACAAATATTCAGAAGCTCAAATTAAATTGGACGGGATTGGGCAAAGATGTCAAACAACCCGAATAACCTGAAGCTCGAATTATACATATATATAGATATATAAAAATATTAAATATATATATATATATAAATTATTAGCCATTACATGATATTAAAGTAATTTAGATTATTAAATCATATTGAATATATATTATATATACAAATAGCAAAAAATTTTACTTTCTTTTTTTTATCACTCATAAATTGTAAAGATTATTATAGCGGTATCTCTCTTACATTATATAAATTATTTGTTTTGATGGTATTAATGATTTTCTATAAAAAAAAAAAAAAAAAAAATTGTAAATAGAGTCAAAGTTTAATAATTTAATAATGTAGTTTAAAAAAAAAAAAAAAAAACTGAAATTGATTTACAATTCGGGCAATTCGGGCAATTCGGGTTTAACTCGGGTCAGGCTTGGACAGGCAACCTCGAGTTATAATTCGGGCTTCGGCGGACCTAGGCAGATCTTAGCACAACTTGAATTGGGCTTGAATAATCTCCCAATCCGAACCCGCCCGAGTTGCACTCCTACCCAAAATTGATACAAGGTTATTGACCCCGAATGCATTTCAAATGAGCAGAATTGTCACAGCCTGGTTCTGCACACTTGTAGGTCCAGTGCCCCGGGTTTCTTTTTTTCTCGCAAATGTCACAGTAATATTTGTCCGAATCATCATCTTTATCCGTGGAGTATGTGAGAGGGTAATTTATATGAAAATTGGGCCGAACTGAGTAATAGGCCGTCATGGGCCGCAATACAAAGGACCGAAGTAAAATGGCGATTTAAGTTACTCCGGTCTTGCGGATGCGTTGAAGTTAGTCCGGTCCATGTTGAAGTTAGACCGGTCTAAAGATGCTTAGGAGTTAGACCGATCTTAGAGTTAGATCGGTTAGAAGATGTTAGTTCGGTCTAACCATGCCACGAGTTGTACAAGAGAAGCCGAAGTAAGAGTAGTAGAAGGGAGAGCCGAATTGAGGGTGGTTCGGCCTATTCTGCGGCTAAGCATAGTCATGTTTACTTCGGTCATATTGGAGTCCGGCGAGGGAATATTACTTCGGTTGTATGGCATCTTGCCGGAGTAAAACCATCTCACTTGGTTTAAGCAGTGAGGGGGTGTTGAAGGATAAGCATGATCATTCAGGAGTATGAATCCTAGAAGGACTCTACATGGAGGAGTAAGAGTCCTACTAGGATTGTGCCCCACGGAACCTATAAAAGCTTACAAAGATCACCTACGGAGAGGTAATGCAACTTGGCTCCCTGAATACGTAGAGCTTTTGCCTATTTGTCTTGTTGGCTGACTTAGGCATCGGAGAGGTTTCCGGCACACACCTGCCGGCTAGTTCACGTTTGTGTTTTCAGGTAGTAGAACGACGACGTACGGAGGAGTGCAAACAGGATTATACGAGAAGGTGTATTTCTTTCCCGTACAATTGGTGCCGTCTGTGGGAAGTCAGACAAGAACAACCTCTTGATCAAGCTTTTTCTCTCAAAAATCGATGGCGAACAACGAAGAAATACCTCAGTCCGCCATTGACGGACAAACTCCGGAAGGAGGTGCGAGGCGCGAAGGTCTACCCTTGGTCACTCCCATGGCGAACCTGGAACCACAAAGACAAAGTTCCAGGAGGGATGCAAGGGGTAGAAGGCGGACTAACAGCCCCCATCACTCTCGTTCGCGGAGCCCAGAAAGACAGAGGCGAAGGATTGATCCTCAAGCTTTGGAGGATCGCGTCAAGGAACAAGACGAATTGATACGACGGATGACGGCGGATATGGAATCTCTAAAGCGCCAGATGAAGGGAAAAGAAGTGGCGACAGGAAAGGGGGCACAGACAAGACGCCCCCTCTTCACTCGGAAGGTCGTGGTAGGAACACCACACCCTCGCATGCAGAGAGTAAAAGCCTCAGGACAGGCGATACTCAATCCAGGTCTTCCAGAACTCGTCACTCCAGGTCTGAAAGGACGAGATCTGAGAGGTCCTACGCGGAAGGGAGCACTTATTGGCCTTTGCATACGCACCAAACAAGATCCAGACAGACGGAATTACCCAGATCATCCGACTTACGGACTGTGCTCGAAGAGAAGGCACGATGGAGGGAAGACGCTAGGGCACGCGATCCGCACAGAGTTTCTGCCTTACAGCGGTTGGCTCCTCGGACGCATGGAAGCGTCGAGGTTGGAATGCCAATACCGCGCCCTGCCTACGAACCAACGGACAAGGCATTGGCGAGGCTGCAGACCTCACCATTTGTTCCAGCAATTGAGAACGCGCCCTTACCATCAGTCTTCCTTCAGCCCAAATTCACTACATACGAGGGGAAGACGGACCCCTACTCACACTTGAGCCACTTTCGCCAGGTCATGGCTGTATATCGGCGAAACGAGGCTTTGATGTGCATCCTCTTCCCGTCAAGCCTTGGAGACCTAGGCCTGACTTGGTTTGAGAAACTCCCAGAAGGCAGCATAGCCTCCTGGGCGCAATTGGCGGAGGCGTTCGTCACACGGTTCAGAACAAACACCAAAACCCCGGTGGAGATCGACCAGTTACTCTCCATCGACATGGGCGACAAGGAGACCCTAAGATCTTACAACAGTCGTTACTGGGAGACCTTCAACCAGATTGGGGACTGCCCCACCAATCTCGCCATTGCCCAGTATAAAAGAGGACTTCCAGTCGGGAACAGACTAAGGGACTCAATCACCATGACGCCACCTCTCACCATGGAAGCCTTGATGGAAAGAGTGCATCAGCACATCAGGGTGGAAGAGGATGGCGCCCGTGCCAAAACAAAGTCTAGCACAGCCGCAACGCCAAAGAAAAAGGCCTCAGCAAAGGTCAATGCGGTAAACCGTCCGAGCAGAAATGGGCGGGACAGGTGAGACAACGAAGAAGACTAGGATAAGAGATGGCTGAGAGTCCGCACTGCCATAATCACGGTCTTCAAGAAACCGATCTACCGAATTCTGAGTGAAATAAGAGACGAGCCTTTCGTCAGATGGCCAACCAAACTAGGGGAAGCACAGAAGGACTATGACGAAAGATCACGGTGCACCTTCCACAAAGAAAAGGGGCACCGCACTGAAAATTGCACGCTGTTGAGACAACACCTGGAGGAGTTAGTGGTGGCAGGCCACCTGGATAAATATATTGAAGGAGGGGCGCAACCAGCCCCCCAGGATCACAATAACCCCAATGGGATGCCAATCGACGCCCCGCCTCAAGGCATTATCAACGTGATACATGGAGTCTTTGAACCTGAGCGTGTATGCGAGCTCAGAGGGTCAATCAAAAAGGCTGAGCACTTAAGAGAGGTACTAAGTGCCCAACCTGCAGTCAAGAAGGGGAAGACAGAGGCCACAAACGTCATGTCTTTTTCGGATAAAGACTTGGCAAGGATATATTGCCCTCACAATGATACCCTGGTCGTCACTCTCCGAGTCAAGGATTTTGACGTCAAGCGGATTCTGATTGACCAGGGTAGTTCATGCGAAATAATGTACTACGAAACATTTAAACAATTGAAGTTGCAAGATAAAGACTTGGCACCTGCCGTATCTCCCCTGATTGGATTCAACTCCATGCCAGAATGGCCCGTCGGCAAAATAATCCTCCCAGTCAGAGCAGGGAGTGTGACGAAACAAGTGGAGTTCTGGGTGTTGAAGGTCCCCTCCACTTACAACATCATCTTAGGCAGAACATGGCTGCATGCCATGCGATCAGTGGCATCATCCTACCACCAAGTAATGCGGTTCCCCAACGACACCGGAGTAATAGAAGAAGTCTATGGCGATCAGATCATGTCGAAGCAGTGCTTTGTCACGGTGAATGACAACCGCGCCGCGAAGGGATATGTTCATTCGGTGGAAGAACCCGAGAGTAATGAACTATTTGCAGACGTCGGCAAAGCAGCTAATCAGAAAGCAGTGGAAGACTTGGTAGAGGTAAGAATAGATGAAAAGAACCCGGATAAGTTCTTTTTGATCGGTTTGTCGTTGTCCAGCACAGAGAGGTTAGAGGTCTTGGAATTTTTGACTTCTAACGTCGAAGTGTTTGCCTGGACTCCATACGACATGCCAGGCATTGATCCAAACTTCATCTGTCACCAACTCAACGTCCACCCATCCGCCAGACCAGTCATTCAGCGGACTCGCAGATCGGCGCTCCACCACGCCGAAATAGTGGCGGAAGAAGTGGGAAACCTGCTGGAGGCAGGAGCAATTAGAGAGGTGCACTACCCAAGATGGATCTCCAATACAGTGGTGGTACCCAAGAAGAATGGTAAGTGGCGTGTCTGTGTCGACTACAAAACAGTCAACAAGGCATGCCCTAAAGACAGTTTTCCCTTGCCACGGATAGATCAACTGGTAGACCTAACGGCGGGGCACAACCAACTTAGCTTCCTGGACGCATACAGAGGCTACCACCAAATCGCCATGCATGAACCAGACCAAGAGGTCACATCATTCACAACTCCAAGAGGACTATACTGCTACAAGGTCATGCCCTTTGGCCTGAAGAACGCAGGGGCAATATTCCAGAGAATGGTCACCAAGATGTTCGAGCCATTGTTAGGCAAAACAATGGAGGCTTACAACGACGATATGGTGGTCAAGAGCAAGGATGAGAATAGCCATATCAAGGACCTAGGCGAGATGTTTGAGATCCTGAAGAAGCATAAGTTACGCCTTAACGCGTCGAAGTGTGCATTCGGAGTAGGATCTGGCAAATTCCTGGGCTTCCTGGTGACCAACCGGGGTATTGAGGCAGACCCATCTCAGATCAAGGCGATTCAGGATCTGGAAAGACCAAACTCAATAAAAGAAGTGCAGCATCTCACCGGCATGGCAGCTGCGCTCAATCGATTCATAAGCAGGTCGTCAGACAGACTGCGACCATTCTTCCATGCTTTGAAATCCAAGTTTGAATGGGACGAAGAATGCGACCAAGCTCTGGAAAGTTTGAAGGAATACATGTCTTCTCCACCACTACTTGTAACACCAATTCCTGGAGAAGAACTCTTCCTGTACCTGGCAGTCTCGCAGCACGCAATCAGCGCAGTGTTGGTCCGTGCAGAAGGAATCCAGCACCTGCCCATCTATTATGTCAACAAGACATTGCTGGGCGCCGAAACAAGGTATTTGCCACTGGAAAAACTGGCATTGGCCTTGATGATGGCCTCAAGAAAGTTGTCGCACTACTTTCACGCCCACACTATAGTTGTCCTCACAGCCTTCCCATTAAAAGCATTGTTTGAAAGGGCTAACTTCTCTGGGCGAGTCTTGAAGTGGGCAGTTGAGTTAGGGCAGTACGACATCAAGTTCCAACCCAGAACCGCAATAAAGGCACAAGCATTGGCATATTTTGTCGCAGAGTTCGCTCCTGGAAGTCATCATATCTGCCCAGTCGACCTGACTGAATTAACCGAACTAGGGATGGAAGTTGACGTCGGAATAACGCAACCACTAGTACTGGTCACTCAGTCAGGCCCCACGGCAGACCAGAGTAAAGCAAGGAAGGAAGAAGCAAACCATGCTATACCAAGTCCAGACTCGCCAACAAACAAAGACTTGGTATAGTCAGATAGCAAGGGGCAAACAGCAAGCATGGACTTTGCAGAAGACACCAGCAACACGGAAGATCCCAAGGCATCATCTGACCCCTCCACTTGCTGGAAGTTGTTCGTCGGAGAGATGTGGAAACTCTTCATGGATGGAGCATCCAACCGGCATGGAGCAGGACTTGGTATAGTCCTCATCTCTCCAGACGGCCTAGTAGTGGAGCAGGCAGTCAACCTTGGTTTCCCAGCATCAAACAACGAAGCGGAGTATGAAGCGCTTCTAGCAGGTATCAAATCAGTATTCTACATGAAGGCCACCGAACTAATGGTTTACAGCGACTCATAACTGGTGGTAAACCAAATTTCAGGCGACTATGAAGCAAAGGATGACAGAATGGCTAAGTACCAAGAGTTGGTCAGAACAGAGATCAAGAAGTTTGAAGTGGTGAGGATATAACAGATCGACAGAGAGGAAAACAGCAGAGCAGACGAACTAGCAGGCTTCGCCTCAATGGCAGATACCTCCATCCCTCATCCACTACTGATCGACTACCTGTCTAGACCAAGCATTGAAGACCCAGAAGTAGAAGAGGTATGCTGCGCCGATCTAGGCCTCTCTTGGATGGATCCCATCATATTGTTCCTAAAAGATGGCACCCTACCAGAAGAGAAGAAAGAAGCCAACAGAATAAGAGCAAAGTCGCAACGATTTTGGCTCTCTCCATCTCTAGCATTGTACAAAAAGTCGTTCTCATGACCTTACCTAAAGTGTGTCCACCCCAGCAAAGTGGAAGCATTCCTGTTCGAAATACATGAGGGTGTATGCGGCAGCCATCAAGGAGGAAGATCATTGGCATACCGAGCAATTTCACAAGGATACTGGTGGCCATACATGCAAGCGGATTCAGAGAAGTATGTCAAAAAATGCGAAAAGTGTCAGAAGTTTGCGCACCAAATACACCAACCTGCCAGAGAACTACTACCATTGACTAGCCCATGGCCTTTCGCAATGTGGGGCTTAGACATAGTAGGGCCGCTTCCAACAGCACCAGGCAACAGGAGGTTCTTTCTTGCGGCAACCGACTACTTCACAAAATGGGTGGAAGCAGAAGCCTTGGCATCAATCAAGGAAAAAGATGTGAAGAAGTTTGTTTGGCAGAACATCATCACTCGATTTGGCATACCAAAGGCACTAATCTCAGACAACGGCACTCAGTTCGACGGCAGAATTTTCAGAGGCTTTTGTGAAGAATACAAGATAGAGTTCTACAATTCTACACCGGCATATCCCCAAGCAAATGGTCAGGCGGAGCCATCAAACAAAGTAGTCTTGGATGGATTGAAGAAAATGTTAGAGAAAGCCAAAGGCAAGTGGGCAGAAGAGCTCCCTCATGTTTTATGGGCTTACCGCACCACTCCTCGACGATCAACAGGAGAAACACCATTCTCCTTAGCTTATGGCATGGAAGCAGTCATCCCATTAGAAGTTGGCCTCCCCACAATTCGGAGCGAAAATTTTGATCCAGACTTGAATGGCGAAGCCATAGCATTAGAGCTTGACCTTGCAGAAGAAAGAAGAGACAGAGCATTGATTCACATCGCCTCCTACCAACAAGAATTGTCCAGAAAGTATAACAAAACAGTGCATCCAAGGCAGTTCAAGATCGGAGATTGGGTACTACGCAAAGTGATGGGAAACACCTTGGTTCCAGGAGATGGCAAGTTGGGGCCTAATTGGGAAGGACCTTACAAAGTGGTCGGATTAGCAGGCAAAGGGGCATACCACTTGGAAGATAAGGACGGCAAAGCAATTCCTAGGCCATGGAACACTGCCAATCTCAAGTTGTTTTATTTCTAGCTTTTTTTCTTTTAAGTACATGTAATTTTTTACTTTCTCAATAAAACAAGTCGATTATTTTCAACATAATTGTTTTCAGTAGAAGGTAACTTTAGTGAGTTAGGAGCATTGTAAACATAGTTGGCTGGAATAACCAACTATGAACCTTCCTAAGCCCAGGATAAGGATCCAGGCTGCAGGACGTTTGGTCGGAATAACCAAACATTTTATTCTAAGTTGGCTGGAAAAACTAATTTAGAGGTTGGCTGGATTAAACCAACACCCTTCCTAAGCCCCGGATAAGGATCCAGGCTGCAGGACGTTTGGTCGGAAATAACCAAACACTTTATTCTAAATTGGCTAGAAAAAAACCAACTTAGAGGTTGGCTGGATTAAACCAACTCTTGTTACTCTTCAGCCGAAGTAAGTTTACGGCTGAAGAGTGGTTGGCTGGATTAAACCAACTCTTGTTACGCTTCAGCCGAAGTAAGTTTACGGCTGAAGAGTGGTTGGCTGGATTAAACCAACTCTTGTTACTCTTTCAGCCGAAGTAAGGGTATGGCTGAAGAATGGTTGGCTGGATTAAACCAATTCTTAATACTCTTCAGCCGAAGTAAGTATGTCGGCTGAAGAGTAGTTGGCTGGATTAAATCAAACATTGGATACTCTTCAGCCAAAGTAATTATATCGGCTAAAGAGTGGTTGGCTAGTAAGTTAGATAGCCAAAACGGGAATACGGTTTGTCGGCCCAGATATATTACGAATACTAGTTAGAAAGCAAGCATTCAAACCGAGATCACAGTTGAGCAAATGAGTTCATGGAAAATTCATTACAAGTGCAAGCATACAGAACAAAACCGGAATAAGAGTTGAGTACAGAAGAAGACTTTTCATTGAAGTACAAAACAAAATACAACTGAGGGGCTGCAGCCGGTTACAAATTCAAGACAAAAGAGAAGCATTCAAAATTATCAAGACTAAAAGGATGTTACTGTACTCCGGTTAGAAGTCTAGAGAAAGAAGAAAAAAGATAATCAGTTGAAAAGGTCATCAATTTCGGCATCGAACTCCACATCAGCATCTGTTCGAAGTCCGGTTTGAGGTGGGAGCTCGGTCTCAACTTGGACCTCGGTATCAACTGGCAGCGCGGTGTCAGTCGGCAGCCCTTCAGTTAGGTCTTCAACAACCGGCTCCAACCGAAGTGATTGATTGTTGGCCTGCTCATTGACAACCGAAGTGTCAGTTGGCTCATCTTCATCATCATCATCATCAGACCCTTCAAGTAATCGCTTCTGTAGATCGGCAGCATACTGCGACAGTGAAGCCGGAATGGAATACTGAGGAGCACTGGTAGACCTCGGTGTCAGGTGCACAGCCAAGCTGCTCCACGGCACTCCTCCAGCCACACTTGAAGAAGAGATCTTTTGCGGCTTCGCACTGCTGGGTATAAGCATCCTCCGCCTTCTTGAAGCCTCGCTTTTCGGCTCCTTTCATGCCTTCCTTCAGTTGGGCTATCTCGGTATCTTTTTTCTTTTCAATCTTCGCCAGCTGGCGCAGGTACTTGTCCTTTGTCTCAATGGCAACCTTTTGCTTTTCGGCTTCGGCCGAACTAACCAGTTCGGTCAGTCGGCCGTTCTCAGATTGTAGCTCGACCAATTGCTTTTTGGCCTCTTCTAGCTCGGCAGATTTTGTTTCGGCTTCGGCCACGGCCTGCCTTGTTGTTCGCCTGAGCTCCAACACTTTCCTGTGTGTGATGTGGTTTTTCTGAATGGCCTGACAAAACATACTTCCATTGAGCCGAAGTGAAAGTTGGAAAAATTAGACAGATCAAAAAGGACAGTACCACTTACCAGGATCATTGATTTTGTTGAAGACCGGATGGCCTTCAGTTCGGTGTTGAGCTGCTTTTGGTGGTGCTCCATGTCCTTGGGAAGGCATACACTTTTGGCTAGGTTGAAAGCCATCAAGTGATCCTTCTCAGTAACAGCGGAGTCGGAATCCTGTATAGCTCGGTTCTGGAAGGTCAGTTCGGGAACCCATTTGGAGGAGGCACCTCGGTCAGAGTGCTCCGGTCGTGGGCTTTGGTGAGGGTTGAGATGAGGACTAGGTGGCAGAATGGTCTCGTCCTTGTCAGCAAGGCGTCGCTCGGTTTGGCTAGTCCGGGCACGCTTGCTCGGACGAGATGAGGAGGGCCGTTGGGATGGAAGTGCTACCACGGTTTCAGTGGTCTACCCAGCAGGTGGTACATCGGCGGGATTGGTCGCGGTTAGCAGGGCCTTCAGTCTACTCCTTTTTGCCATCTTTTGTTCGGCTGTGAGTGGGATCAGGTTTATCTGGGGCAAGGTTGGGTCCGGTTCTGGTGCGTCTTTTAGGAGAAAGTCGGTCACTCTTGCTTTTCGGCGACCGCTGTACCTGTAGGTCGGCTCAAAATTTAGAAGTTTGGCCCAACCTCTTTCTTTAACCCGTAGTGCGGCGCGGAGGGTATTAAGGTTGGGGTAGCTGTACAATGAATGAAGGTAAGCTGAGTCTGCAAAGAAAAATTCAACTGTTAGCTTGGTTCAGAATGGAAGCCGAAATCAAAGAAAGGCACAAGACAAAACCGAAGTGGTTATACCGGGTTCTCCTTGTTTCCAGTTTATTCTTCGGCCAGGAATCTGGGCTTGGTGATCTTCATAATTCCCAGACACCCAGAAGAAATCATCGTCATTCAAGTCTTTGTCCGGCGTATCTTTTATTATTTTCTCTCAGTTACGGCGTATTCTTAAATAATAAACCCAGCCCTCTTCTTTGGAACCTATGGAGTATTGGTGGAATATTTCGGCTAGACCGAGGTTGAGCCCTTCTTATTGGTTTAGTGCGGCTACTCCTATTATGATACGGTATGAATTGGTGGAGAGTTGGGTTGGGCATAGTCGTGTTTGTCTAAGGAATTCGCAAATTAGTGGCTGGACTGGAAATCTTAGTCCGGTTTCTATAATCGAAAGGAGGGTAAAGGGGACGAAGCCTTCATTTCCCTATGGAGTTACATCTTTTTCGGCTAATGTAAGGTGGACATCGTCCGGTATGTTATATTCCCTTCGGAATTCGGCTAGGCCTCCTGGGGTTTCTACCAAAAACCTATACTTCCCCATTTATTGTATAAATTAAGAATAAGTTAGTTCGGTCGGAAAATTGTGTTCAGTAGCTCGGTTGGGCGCGCAGAGGAGTGCCTGGGCAACCTAAGTCTGCAAAATGGAAAAACAAAGGTGTTAAGCACATATCCTTGACCGTGCTACAAAATCAAAGCAAAGATAAAATTCCTACTTCGGCTGCGTGGTATGCTACAGGTTCTATATCGGTTCTAGCAAGGTGTTTGGTAGCTCGGTTTGAGCAGGGGTTGTTTATCTCGGTCTGAGCTACGGGTTTGTTACTCCGGTTAAGCCTACAGGGGCAGCTTTTTGAGTCCGGTTTAGGAACTAAGAAAGCTGGCTTAGCCCCAAGACTTAGCTCGGTTGATGACCAAGGTTTCTAGTGTGCTAAGATTCAACCTTAGTTCGGTGCATTTATCTCGGCTAAAGGTAAATCAGGAGATGACTTACTGAGACTACTGGTATATTCATAGGTTCCAGTTTGGTTAAAGTCTGAATAGATCTACGCCTAGCATAAATAGTGCCCTAGTTCGGTTGCTTTGTGGTTTTGAATCAAAATCTGTATTCTACAGGATATTATGTGTATTCGAATATTCTATGGCCAAGTTTTTTTAGGAACAACACAAACGAAAGCAGAAAGGTGTTTTTCAAAAACAAACACCAAACAAACTACAATGGATTAAACGAATGCAGAAAGAAGAAAGACAGAATAGATTCCAGCTGCTTACCAGATAAAGAAATAAAAGCACTGAAGCTGCAAGAAATGGTAACAAAATCACGCAGTTTCTTTAGGAGCAACGTGGAGAACAACAAGAGTTCGAAGAAAGAGAGAAGATGAGCAGTGTGAGGATGATTCAGAAATGAAGGGGTTGTTTTGTGTAAAAAGCAAAAAAAGGCGGGACTGTTCAAAAATTACGAAGTACGAGGGCGGCGTTACAGTTGTGGATAGCCAATTAGAGCCTGCCACGTGTCATTGGAATACTGAACGATTCAGTTTCTGTGATTGAAAAGACGTTGTGACCGGATAAAAATAGCTCGGCCTGAGTTTAGCTCGGCTGGAAAAGCTAATGGTTTTTAGCTCGGCTGGAAAAGCTATAGGGTTTTAGCTCGGCTGGTGAAAACAAGGTAATCCCCATCATGCTACGCAGGTGGAATTAAGGGGCAATTGAGAGGGTAATTTCTATGAAAATTGGGCCGAGCTGAGTAATAGGCCGTCATGGGCTGCAATACAAAGGACCGAAGTAAAATGGCGATTTAAGTTACTCCGGTCTTGCGGATGCGTTGAAGTTAGTCCGGTCCATGTTGAAGTTAGACCGGTCTAAAGATGCTTAGGAGTTAGACCGGTCTTAGAGTTAGACCGGTTAGAAGATGTTAGTTCAGTCTAACCATGCCACGAGTTGTACAAGAGAAGCCGAAGTAAGAGTAGTAGAAGGGAGAGCCGAATTGAGGGTGGTTCGGCCTATTCTGCGGCTAAGCATAGTCGTGTTTACTTCGGTCATATTGGAGTCCGGCGAGGGAATGTTACTTCGGTTGTATGGCATCTTGCCGGAGTAAAACCATTTCACTTGGTTTAAGCAGTGAGGGGGGTGTTGAAGGATAAGCATGATCATTCAGGAGTATGAATCCTAGAAGGACTCTACATGGAGGAGTAAGAGTCCTACTAGGATTGTGCCTCACGGAACCTATAAAAGCTCACAAAGATCACCTACGGAGAGGTAATGCAACTTGGCTCCCTGAATACATAGAGCTTTTGCCTATTTGTCTTGTTGGCTGACTTAGGCATCGGAGAGGTTTCCGGCACACACCCGCCGGCTAGTTCACGTTTGTGTTTTCAGGTAGTAGAACGACGACGTACGGAGGAGTGCAGACTTGATCAACAAGATTATACAAGAAGGTGTATTTCTTTCCCGTACATGAGGCTAATAAAATGTCTGTGGCATTCGTGCTTTACCTTTGCGGCAGTGTAGCACAGTCCGTGGGGAGGTTACCACATGCCTTGCAGGACTGATCCTTGGTAAAATTGTGGAGAACAAGGTCGCGCTCATGTGCCTCATGCCTGAGGGTGTTTTGAATTAGACTACAGTGAATGTCGAGGTTGAAATCGCACGCCATGCAATTATAGGTAAAGCCATTGCAAAAATTGTGGCAGGCATCACACTTGAAAATGCCAATGATGGAAGGCGGCCTTGGGAGAAGGGTAAGTCGGTGATATGGGTGCAGTGGATGTCATAGATCAATGGGTAATTCAGCACATGTTTTGTGGAGAAAGTAGTGATGACATTCAAGGCAATGATAGAAAGGAGTATTTTAGATGATAGGCTGTGCGCAACCATTGCATTTTTCATGGTCATTCCCTAGCTCCTCCTCGTTGCATGGAGTTAAGTAATGATCATGGCTAAAATGTTTGATCATCGTTGCTTTCATTTCTTCCCCTGGGCCTGCTTCATTGATATCAATGGTTATCCTGTCGAGTAGTTTATCTAGTACTTCACTTTCCACCTGAGCCCTTTTGTTGAAGATCGTTCTGAATATATAAGAAACATTACAAGAAAGAAATAAATATGTAATTAGGGGTGTTAAGATAGCACAATAGGACATTCAACACATTTCCATAAGCTTGAGCCTCAAATCTCCCTCTAGATTTGAATATTAAAACAGATTTGATTGGTGTAAAAATTTTGAAAACTAAAACAGATTTGAAAAACTGATCAAATATCACAATTTTAGTCAGTTCAGTTTCACTGTTTTTTATTTTTATTTTTAACAGCAGTATATGTAATGGTAAAAAGAAAGAACTAGGACCTATTAATTTGAAGAGGGGAAAGAAAGATAGCTAACCTGAAGAAGTGCCTTCTGCCTGATATTGTGCAAAGTATATGTGCAGCACAGTTACAATCGAGACAATAATAGAACCAACAGTGTGCAATTTGATTTATTGCAAATTAAACACGGTGGATGGCTGCGGCTGCTTCTGTTGGAATCATCCTGACAAGGGCGAGGGGGTGATCATGACATGCAAATTTCACAGGGCATTGTAGTATAGCACATTTCGGGTGCACCCAGAATTGGCAAGTGGTACACATGTAGGACATGGTTTTGCCTACTTGTTTACTGCCACAGGCATCGCAGACGAAGCTGGCCGTCTGTCTCATGAGTCTGAGTGGGGGTGTTCATCATGACATACAATTTTGATTGTCTCAAGTAATGAACCACATATGATGTCTATCTTGAATTTGCAAGAGGAAACAGTACAAGTGTAGTAGAAGCCGTCGGAGTCTTCATGACAGGCTTCACATTCATGACAGACATCTCTCACTCCTACTCTGTTGTGGCTATTATGTCGACTTGAAAGGCAGTCTGCGATGAGGGCAAGGCGATGATGGGGTGCAAGTGGTGTTCGATCTCCTGAGACAGTTCACCACAAGATTTGTGCAGAAATAAGCTGCATTTTGTGCAACCATATGTTGTACCTTGCACTATAGGATGCAAACAGGCATGACAGACGACTTCATTCTTTTTCTCTTGATAAAGGATCAAAGGATGCTCATGGAAAAAATGGTTGATCTCCATCTCCATGTCTCTCTCTCTCTCTCTCTCTCACACACACACACACACACACACACTACCAGAGCTGGTTGTTGAAGTTCTAATAGGTAAAGTCAAGTACATATACACCTTCTCCGAGCAAACTGCTAGCAAAGTCAAGAAATTGTTTATTCTACTAACTAAAGGGTCCAGGCAGGTTTGAGCTGCCCTTGCAAGTTGTTCAAGAAATGCATTATATGATGCTCCGGATAAACATGTGATTTTGACAAAAAATAATTTAATCTCCCAGTTGTGCTAAGTAACACAAATTCAAAATACACGCATCTTATTTTGTATTTTGAATACGTGCACTTCTAGATTTAGAAGTCGTTTGGGATTGACTTTTAAATGACCTTTTCTTTGTTTTTTTTGTTTTCGTTGAGTTTTTTTTATAAAAATTTCAAAAGATTTTAGACGTTTAGAATCTACTCTACTAGACGAAATAGAAAAGTAGAAAGTCTGAAAATTAGTTTACTAAAAAAAAGTAAAAAACAGTTTGCTAGTTTGACTTTTTTTCAATAATCTTCTTTAGTAAAAATATTTTGTTTTTCTTACTTATTAGATTCTTCTACTCTAGACTGATCGAAAAAAATAAAAAATGTTGATACAAGTTTGAAAAAAAAAATCACTAAAGAAAAAAGATATATATATATATTCCAATGTGAAGTAGAAGACTGCGATTTCTTCCTTTGCATCAACTGTGCTACATTGCCGCAAACAGGTAAACACAGTTGCCACAGACACGTTCTTAGCCTTACGTACTCCCCGGTTAAAGATGATGATTCGGACGAACATTATTGTGATGTTTGCGAGGAATTAAGAAACCCGGAGCACTGGACCTACAAGTGTGCAGAACCAGATTGTGACATTACTGCTCATTTGAAATGCATTACGGGTCTCAAGACCCTCGTATCAAGTTTGGGACCACTTATAAGCTCGATGCTCACCCGCACCCTGTCAAACTTGTGGAGATCAAACACAGCGCCTCTCCATGTGAGCAATGCGGTAATCATCAAACAAGAACTGCAGTTGAATGTGCCATCTGTAATCTCATTATTGATGATATCCTAGAGATTGATTATCCCCATAGTAGCTACTCTCGATGCTGGCAGTCAGAGCCATGGAAATTTTGATTTTAGTAATCAAGTAATGGGGAGGCACCATATATATGTTACTTTTATTTCTAATGATATAATAATGTTATAATCTATTTTATGATTTTCCAGCTTTGTTTCAGTTTGAATGGGCATTGTGTCCTTCATTACCTAAGAGAATTGAAAATGTATGTCATGAACACCCATTCACACTGCTCAAACGCCAGCCATCTTTTTCTGCGATGCCTGTGGCGAAAAACCCCAAGGCAAAAGCATGTTCTACTACCTATGTATCACTTGCCAATTCTGGGTGCTCCCAAAATGTGCTTTACTACAAAGCAACCTTGAGCTTCTTTTCTTTCATTTTTCGTTACACGGTGGTGATTGACTGTGTGACAGAGGTCGTAGCCCTCAATTAATTGTCTAAAAGCTTTCAACTCTGATGGTAGAGGAACCAGACCATACATGCAAGTAGCAAGCATTGCGCAGAGTTTCAGTAAATTTGAAAGATTGCATAAACTCACTGAGGCAAATCAACAAACAGATAGTACTCATACTGGAAAACTCGAACAGTCCGGGAGTGGAGTGTAGGGCTCTCTTACAAGTTACATTGTTAGCTCTTTTTTTTTTCAGTAAAAAAAAAGTATATTAAGTCCCGTTTATTTGTCGGATTAAATTAGATGAAATTATTAGCATGACGGAATTGAGTGAGTAAATTATAAATATAGATATATTATATTAGAGATATAAGATAAATTGCGTCGGTTTATAGACTATACAGTGATATTAGTAGTTATAAAATTACTTCAAAGCCCTTGTCGTATAGAAGACAACTTTGTTATTTTTATAACGTGAGGAGAAAAATAATATTTTTATCTCCAATCTCATGAAATTAAATTTCAATACTTACTAGTCCTTGAAATTTTATTAGGAATGGCAATAGGGTGGAGTGGGGCCAACGATCACACTCCTCGTCCCCAATCCCCGATAGTAAAAATTCCCCTGATCCCTGACAGGGAACCTATCATTCTCCCCGACCCCGTCCTCTAACGAGAATCAGGTTTTCCCGACTCCGAAAATCCCCGACCAAAAAAAAAACAAAACAAAACAAAACAGTAACTCTCATCATCATCAACATCAACAACAACAACAATATAGTCTGAACAAACATATGAAATTAGCCCTATAAAACTCTTAATCCCATAATACTTTTTTAAAACAAACATAATTTTTGTGAACTTTATCTCACTACTAATCCAATTGCATCATTTATGTCCCAAAACAAACATAGCCTAAGTGGCATCCCACTAATAGAACCAACCATTAGTACCTCCATAAAACCAAAGCAGCAGATTCTAACCCACCACCACATGATAACTACCTTAGCCTTAGCCATTCAAACCAAGACTCTTATGTGAATAATAACAATGGCCATGCAACACTACTCTCATTCCCTTCACCGGACATGTATCACACAATCGTCCAGTGACCGGAAAGACAGCCTCCGGGAGCCAACACCACTCCAATCTCCGGCCCAGCAATTCGCACCCCTAGCGTCGGTTTTTAATCGTCGTCTCGTGACCGGTGTCGGGACAGCTTCTGTGGTGGCTCTTGGAGCTAATTTTGTGGGGATTACAAGTTTTCTGCTAGGATTTTCGCCGGAGAATGGCCGGAATTTGAAGCTGGATGTGCTTTATCCGATTGGTGGTTATAGTCGTTATGTCCAAACAAATGAAGGGTTTGGTTAGTAAGTCCGTATGATTATTTTTTCTTAAATTATGTCTTTGAAACTACACTTGATGGATTAAAAATTAAAGATGGATATAATTTTATTTGATTTTCTAAGGTTATATACATCAAATTTATGAAATTCTACAGGAACCAATTTTATATATTTTAATTTATTAGAAATTAGAAAATAACAAGGACTTCTTTTCATCTTGATTTTAATTTTTTCTTTTTCTTGATTTTTTTTTTTTTGGGTATGGAGCTTTATATTAGCATTAGCTAACTTTTTTCTGGATAACAATAACAGCAGAACCAAGAACTTACATATAAAAAAATATAATGAAAAAAAAAAAGGTTGAATTCTGACACATTTGTTTTTCTTGATATTTTGTTCTTGATCTCTAGCATTATTATTTGGCTAAATATGGAAAACATTTAGTTGCATCGGTTCGTAATATTATTTATCACTTAA
Source organism: Camellia granthamiana (assembly GCA_036172215.1). Lineage (NCBI taxonomy): Eukaryota > Viridiplantae > Streptophyta > Magnoliopsida > Ericales > Theaceae > Camellia > Camellia granthamiana. Next base: position 115,604,193 of record CM069904.1, read on the forward strand.
ATTTTGAGTTTTTTTAGAAAAATGTTAGAGATCTCAACAAAATTATCAAATTTTTTACTAAACACTCATATGATGCGAGACCTACATGAGTGTGGACATGTGAATGTTTGGTAAAAAATTTGATAATTTTATTTGTGTCTCTAGCATTGCTCCTTTATTTAGGGTGGATGAGGATTATTTGGAATTTAAAAAAACTTCTCCCTAATTTCAAGGTAATTAATTTTTTAAAATTTTGAAGTTGTTTTTACGCAAGTTGAGTAGAAAGTATAGCAAATGGTCTCCACATAATCCAAAAGAAATAAATAAATAAAAATTATAAGCAACCAATTTAAGCTGCAGCAAACAATACCAACATTGTGGTGGTACTGATTTTAGGTTTGTTATCTCCCATCGATTATTAAAAAAAAAGAAAGATCTTTGGATAAATATATTTCTTGTTCGAAAATAAAAAATATATATATTTAACAATTTCAATATTTCCTTTTAACCTTGTGAACAACAGAGTTTATATACCCAGCAGCCTGGTTTGGAGATCAGACACTGTTAAATAGAGCTGTGGGAAAACTAGAGAGATCACTTGACCCACCTCTCCCAAACAATGCAGCACCCGACGACCGCCGTCGCCGGAGTGTAAATGAGCCGGTGGTGGCATTCGGACCGCCAGGATCGAGCGGTGAGCTCAATGTCAGTGTCATTGTCTCTCCTGTTCCTCTTGATTTCTCGTGAGTACTACTCTGAATTCAAGACTTCAAAATGTCATAACTGTTTGTCTTAACGTGCTGTTTTAAGTGTTGCTGTTTTAAGTGTTATGTAATAAGTATTATGAACTTAATGAGCCCAAAGAGAATGGCGAAAGCATCGTTTGGTAACTTTGTCAGTTTTTTTAAAATTTATATTTTCTCTTATTTTCACAAAACAAATAATATGTTAAATACTATGAACATTACAGAATCGAAACATTCGGAGGAGCCAAGGAAGTCGGGGAAGCTGTGATTCGTGCAATTACAGGGTCGAGCCGACAGGCTGATGTAAAAGCAACACTGATACAATCAAACTTGAGAGAGGACACAAAGAGAAATGTGAAATACTACGAACTCGAATACAGAGTTGAAAGCCCGTCCTTTCGACGACACAACATGGCTGTGTGTTGTGCTCAGGGTGGAAGGTTGTTCACTCTGAATGCACAGGCACCAGAGTCAGTGTGGCCAGAGGTGAAATCAGACTTCTATAGAATTGCTGATTCCTTCAATCTAACATCTTGATATGAGAGAGAGAGAGAGAGAGAGAGAGAGAGATGTTTTTCCTTTTCATGGAACAATGTTTTTGCCCTAATTATGTTCATCATACATAGAATCATCTCACTTCCTAGAAGCATTAGTTGTCATTGTTTACATTGTTAATCTCAAGTTTTGACTGAAAGTACGGTAGGAAGTAAATACAATGACCAAGGTGAAATATGAAGCCGTGTTTGATTGTGGGATTAATTAAGAGAGAATAAGAACTGACTCGGCAATCGGGCATACACTCTGGCAGTATTGCATTTTGGTTGTCAAATTGTCAATAGGGAACCAAGGCCATGTTTGTTTAGAACGATTAGAAGGGTTTGAAGTGGATTAGAAGATATGTGGGGTTTACGATTTAGATTTTGTCCCCTAATTCAATGCTTCCCTCCAAATTATATTTACTCCACCATCAAACCATCGAAAATAATCCTTCAAATCTTAACTCATCTTTTATCATACAATTCCATGATATATATAAACTTGTTTTGGGAAGTACGATAAAAGTTGACTTTTTAACAACCCCCCCTTTGAAAAAAAAAGTGTAAAAAAGTCGGTGATATGATAAAAAAAAAAAACTAAAAAGTTAAAAAAGTGATTTTCAGCTGAGTTGTCAAAACAAGCCATAATATTATCCAACAATCTCGTAGTACTAAAAATAACATATGAGATCCATGAAATTACTTTTACTCTATTAGTCTCCTTATCCAATCTCCTAAACAGACATAACCTTAAGTGGGATGACAACTAATGTCATCCCCCATGGCAACTATGTCCCAGGGTTTGGAGATGCTGCGCTCAAAACTGTGACATTTTGAATGCTTGAATAAAAGTTATTTTCGTCCAAACACCGCCACAGTCTTGACGAAGATAGCTTTTATTCAAGCATTCAAAATGTCACAGTTTTGAGTACAACAGTAACTGCTGTGCATAATGCACAGTAGTATCCCCAAACCCTCCTCTATGCTCTAAACAACTTTCAATAAATTAAGTTGGTCATTTCTACACACTTGGAACGAAGAGATGAGAATGTTGATTCTTGTCAAATATAAAAATTGATTTATCTTACTTGGTTTTATTTTCTATATTCAATTTTTAGAAATTTGAGTTTTTTATTTTTCACATATATATATATATATTTTTGTTTTTAGTAATTATTTTAAAATTTTAGGCAATTTTTTTTAAAAAAAAAAAAAAAAAAAAAAAACTTTTTTAGATGCATAGCACCAAACATTTTAATTAACATAAATAAATTAAAACTTACAATTGTTTATTGGAATGAAGCAAATAGTTCTTCAAAATACATAACTTGAAAATGAATTTGAAAATATAAAGTTACTGAGATAGCTATTTTTCTTGAGAATGAGCACTCAAATTTTTCTAACTCTGCCTTATTGTTGACTGAAGATGCTCTTTTATAGACATAAGGAGTTTACTGTGAGCCTTGTGAGATTTACTATGAGCCTTGTGAGGGAATCTGACTGAAAAAAGCACATGGGAACTAGCTGCAACTTTCGGTGAGTGACAAAAAGTGATGGCCGCCTTTTACTGTTCTGAATTTGTCGATTGGATGCATTATGATGAATGATGAATAGTAATGTTGACTTTTTGATGAATAGTGAATAGTAAATTTGACTTTTTTTCACTATTCATTGGAGGCATGTGACTAGGGGAATCAATATATATATATATCAGCAGCTTTTCTCAAAAGAAAAGTATTGATTAAAGCTGATAATTATAGCTATATAGAATCCAATGACTGAATTAAATATATGGGTCCTGAACATCTTGGAACTGGGGCCCATAAGGATCCTGGTTAGTTGAATCGGAAGAAGAGTGTGCACCGTTTGAACATTTTTCTGAACTGTCTTCATCAGATTGTGACTTGGCTTGGGCCATGAGTAGACGGGCTATTTGCAGAAGCTCATCTTTGGATGACTTGGATTTGACTTTGGGCTTAGCCTGAGATGATGATGATTTTACTTTGGATTTGGATTGATCAGACATGGGCTTTGCTGACTTGGGCTTGGAAGAACTAGAAGTTGGACTTCCAAGGTTGACTGGAGGAAGTTGGCTTCCTTGTGTTATTGAAACAGTTGGGTTCTGATGAGCTTTAATCATGGCAGGAGTAGGAGCATGGAGGTTGACTGGAAACTCAGTTTGAACTTGTTCAATGATGTGTGGAATTTTGAAATTATCCCACCATTTAACAGAGTGTCAGCGAAAGATTAAATCATCAGAAATATAATATTGCCATTTAAATATCCACGGGACTTTGTATTTGGATATAAAAATGAGTAGTAGAGGAAATTTCTTTTGTTGTGGACTGAACGAGAAAACAGTAGAAAAATAATTGACTTGTTCAATCATCATGGAGGGAAAGATATCATTAATAGCCCCATATTGAGTCCACCAGCGACGAAACCAAGTGGGGAATTCTGACTTAAATTTATGATCAAATTGGAGGAACTAAGAGTGACTGTTTGACTCATTTTGATACAGGAGAACTTTGAACCAGGCATCAATATAATCATAATAACTATATTGTATTGTATGACCAGGTAAATCACGGAGTTGGAAAGGAGGAGCCCATTCATTCAGAGAGACAATATTGTGAATGTACAATGAATGGTACACAATCTTACTAGTGTAAGTCCGATCATAAATGAGTTTAATAACAATGGACTGATGATTAAACATGATGTTTTTGTAATAGGTAATTGACTTTTCTGGATGAAGAGGAACAAAATGCCATCTAGGAGGAAAATATGATTTGACTAGGTCAAGAACAGTCTGATTATTTTTGTGACTGGGTTCTGTGAAAAAGAGATTAGTGGTATGAGATTGAACATAATCAGAACGAGCATATTTAATAGGGTTAGGAGGGTAAGGCATAACTGACTGAGATGAAGACGCAAATGGATCAGTGGCTAATGTAGAGGTATAACTAGGTTTAGGAATATTACCAAGGACTTGGTAACGGTTGACTAGTTCAGCAGGATGGTATCTGGTGACTAGGTCCAAAGGAGGAACTGGTTGACTAGAAGGAACAAGAGCCTTGCTAGAAGGTCTCAAGGGTCTCTGGGCAGACATCTGTGAATAAAATAGGTAGACTGAAATTAGCATCCACTGAGGATATCGAGCTTGCTTAAATGATAATCAACACAGTTAATGTAGTGAGCAAGTGAATGACGGAGACTATGAATTGTATGAAAATGAATAAATTGAGCACGTTTAGTGGATTTTTTGGCAAACTTGAGGCAAGCAATATGGTGAGCAGTTTGGTGAATGAGTAATCGGTAATGGGTGACATGTAATTTATGGTAGGAAATAAAATGAGTTGCCATCCTCTATCCCCCCTGTAAAAATTCTCGGGTAAGAAAGTCATGAATAAAATTTTGACTACCAGATATATATTCAATATCAAAATAAAAAATACTTAAAATAGATTGCCAACGGGCAAAAATTTGCTTACTAGCAAGATTTTGAACATCTTTTTCTAAAACATATTTAGCAGATTTGCAATCAACACGAAATAAAATTTTTTGATTTAAGATATCATCTTAAAATTTACTAATACATAAAACAGTAAATAAAATTTCTTGTTTAATAGTACTATAATTTTTCTGTGCTTTATTCCAGACACCAGAATGGAAACGAACAATTTGTTCAGATGACTGAGGGGTGAGTTTCTGAAGTAGGATACTACCATAACCAATATTATAAGCATCAGTTTGAATAATTTTGAAGGATTGTTCAGCAGGAATACCAAGACAAGGCAAAGTCTCGACATATTTTTTGACTTGTTGAATTATAGAAGTATGGAGAGAAGACTAAGGAGGAGGATTATCTTTTAACCGATCAAAGAGGGGTTGACAAGTTTTGTGAAGGTCTTTGTAGAATTCAGCAATATAGTTTAAGGAACCTAAAAAGCGTTGTAACTGATTTTTATCTAAGATTTCATTAGGAAATTTAGAGGCAAATTCAATAGACCGACTAATGGGAAGAATTGCACCATGGTAAATATCATACCCTAAGAAGTGGACTTTAGTTTGGAAAAGTTTAATCTTAGGGGCAGAGATAACGAGGCCATTGTATTTAATGAGGTGGAAAAAAGCATTAAGATGTTTCCAATGTTCAGATATAAATTTTGAGAAAATAAGGATATCATCTATGTAGACAATAGAAAAATGACTAAAAGGATTGAAAATTTCATTTATAATATTTTAAAATTCACTAGGAGCATTTTTTAATCCAAAGGGCATAACATTCCATTCGTAATGGCCAAAAGGAGTAGTAAAAGCAGTTTTATAACGATCATTAGGATGAATTTGGATTTGCCAAAATCCACTTTTTAAATCAAATTTACTAAAAATGATAGCTTGACTAAGTCGTTTAATTAAATCTTTTTTATTAGGGATGGGATAACAAATCCATTCTAAAACTTTATTTAATGGTTTATAATTAATGACAAGACGAGGGATTCCTCTTTCTAGTTCAGCATTTTTGTTAACATAAAAAGTAGGGCAAGACCAAGGTGACTTACTATGACTAATAATTTTATTGTTTAATGGTTCATTAATTTCTTGTTTGCACATTTCGACTAACTCATGGTTCATTTGAATAGGTCTAGATTTAGTAGGTATTTGTTTTTCATTAAAATTTTTAATATATGGGAGTAAACTACATGTTTTTTCCCATGCCAAAAAGCACTGGGTAAAGTAGAACAAACAGTATTTTCTAATTGAGTTTTAAAATGATCAATTTTAGAGATTAAAAGAGGATCAATTAATTGAGTTTCAATTCTCTTATAGTTTACTTCTTCTTTAAGAAATTTAAGGTGTTTAGTTAATCGATTGATTGTTTGAGAAATAGAACAATCTTTTAGTTGATGTAATTCTTTGACCTCAGGAGGTGACAAAAATTTAAAAGTAACTGAATGACCAAAAGCTTGTGTAGTGATTCCTTGATTAATTGTAGTAAAGGGATATAATAGGAAAATAAAAAGGGTACATAAAATAACTTTATCAGTTAAATTTCTAACTAAAACAAAGAATGTTTTAAAACAAACATTATCTTGACAAATATGTACTTTAGGTAATTTATATTTGATATGCATTTGACTTCCATTGGCAGAACTTAATTTTTCAGTAGTTTTGTGGTAATATTTGGTTGGAATTAATCCTTCTTAAACACAATTTAAATCTGCACCAGTATCGATTAATGCAATAACTTCTTTTTCAAAATCATTAATAACTAATTTGATTTTTGAATGCCATTTTTGAATATTAATCTGATGAATTATATTTAAACGTTTACTATCTTGATCACTATTGTGTGTAGTGGTTCAATTATCAAAGAGGACTTTATCAGGATCAGTTTTAGATCCATCCTCATGTTCAGAACCAGATTTATTTGATTGTTGAAAATCATCAAGGCTTTTATTGATTTTTAATATGGCAATTTCGTCTTCCAAAGCTTTATCTTTAGTTTTTAATTCTTGGATGGTGAATTTGATTTGATTAATCTCATTTTGTAAGTCTTGTAAAGTAACTTCTTTATGTTTTTCTTTTTTGAACCGACCCAAAATTTTGTTTAAACTAATAATTGGTTTATCATGTTTAGGCTTTTTATCTTTATTTGTTAATAAGGATTTTAATTTATTGGTATATTGCCTTTTTAAGTCTGGGTTTTCTAATTTAGCAATTAATTCAATGAGAGCAGTTTCTTCTTGTTGAGATTTACTTAGGACATTAATTGTTTTACAGCAAGTATCATTACATCCTAATTCAATATCAATATCATTATCTGTATTATCAGTAGAAGAATAATAAGTAGAAGAGCTACTAGAGGTAATATCATTGTCAGATGAGGTATTCGATTGGTTAGGGGATTGATTCAGAGAAATATTTAATTTAAATATATCCAATATTTGTTGTTGATTTTCCTCAGTAATTTGTAATTGATTAAGTTTAGTTTTAAGTTTGTTTTTAACCTTACATTTATTAGAATAATGACCCTTTTTACCACAGTTGTACCAAGTAACATCAGGAGTGGGTTTTGACCCTTTTTTAGATTTTTTAGAATATTTCTTTCTGGAGTTAGTATAATATTTATCTGTTGATTTAGAAGGGTAATATTTCTTTTTTCCCTTATGGGAATATTTGTAGGAAGATTTTTTATTTTGATTTTTACTAAGTTTTCTTCGTGAAGGAGTGACGGGAGGTAAACCATATTGTTCACAGAAATTTCCTAATTCATATTTGGCTTTGTGTTTATCTTTAGCAGCTTTTTGACTAAGTTTTAGATCAATACACATTTTTAAGCCTTCTTTTCGAACAGTGTTAATAATATCACCATAGGTTAAGTTGTCATATTCAATAATCCCAGAGGGTTGACTAAGAACATCTCTAATTTTATGGGCAAAAAGGCTGGGTAATCCATTAATAAATTTTTCTTTCCAAAATGACTTAGTACAATCATCTCTAAGCATTACTCTAGAAGTAAAAACATCTTTATACCATCGAAAATCACTTAAAGTAGGACAGGTTAAATTGCTTAATTGATCATGAATACAAGAATGAATATTAGTAGGTGTTCTAATAAAATGTTTGACTATGGTATATATTAAAGTATTAATACCATCAGGTATAGTGGAACCTATTTCTTCATCAAAAATGGGAAAACCTTCATCATTCATTTGAACAGCATATTGGATGGATTCTCGTTGATCTGAAGTGAGATATTTATCCCACCAAGCTTTGAGGGTACCAGTAAATCCAGTAGTGATTAAGAGGACGATTTCTGGTTGAGTATAATCAGGATAATTATTAAGATAACTATTAGAGACCATAGACAAATGATTGAGTTTTAGGAGGATTTGGTGTTCACTAAGACTATCAATATTCCATTCATATAATTTTTTAGCCGAAACAGAAAATTGATTACTAATATTTGTTTCTTCAAATTGGAGATCAAGAGGTGTAGGTTTAGTATACCAATTTTTGGTGAGAGTGGTAGGGTTAACTTTTGTAGCTTTAGAATAGGTGATTTTATTAAGATGAAAAGGTTGAAATTGTTGTGCTAGATGATTAATCTCATTATCAGTAGATGTGTCAGACTGAATAGGAAATTCTAATGGAGGTTGTTGTGTTAAGATAGTAATTCCTTTAGTGTTAGAGGTAGATGTGTCTTTACTAGTGGATGTAGATAATTGATTAAATATTTTTTCCATAGCATCAACAGTGGTATGGTCCTGAGTATTTAAACTTAATCCTTTTCTATTACTAGGAAGATTAATAAGAGGTTTATCTAAAGGTTTACTAACAGAAGTATGACTAGCTGAATATTCGTCAAAAGAAGTTTCAATCTTATCAAGTTGTTTGCGAATAGTTTTTAAACATTGATTTGTATAGTTATTTTGTTCAATTACTTTTTTAACTTCAGATGATTCATCACCAAGGAGTTTGAATGGAGAAGCTGGGACAACAGTGCATTTATGTTCAATAAGTATTTTCTCTAAAGGAGGATGACTAGTGGAGACAACAGTATTGGAAGAAGTCTTCCATTTGGTTTTTGTAATTACATTTATGTTTTGGTAGTAATTTTCTAAATAATCAAAGAATTTAATTTCAATATTATGTTCTATCATAAATTTATACCAGATTTTGGTAATTTTAGATTGTTGTGTTTTACCATAAGTATTTCTGTAATTTTGTCGTTTCAACTTATTTGCATTAGATTTAAATTTAGCATGAAGCCTATTAAGATCTGGAGTAAAAGGTTTACTAATAGTTAATAATTGTGGATTAATAGGAGGAACAACTTCGAAATCTATTTGAGTAGGTGAATCTTGAGAAATAGTATCTTCTTCTTGAAGATGTGTGTGGGTAGAGTAAACGGGTTTACTAATTTGAGAGGTAGAGGAATTATCTATTCCTTTCATTTTACTATGATGAGATTGGGAGGTGGATTCATTAAGGTGAAGTTTTTTTGTCTTTTCTAGTGAATAACGGGGTATTAAAAATTTCATTTTCATCAATTTCTGTAGGTAAACTAGATGTACTATGTCTAGTAGATTGACTGTAAGTTCTATTAAATCTAATATGGACAGATCCATCAGTAAATTGTTAAATATGTTGAATATCTTGACTATCAAAAGATTATTGATTTTGGGAATAATTTTCATTGACAGTAACCCAATCATCAGGAAGATTGATATCTTTCCATTGAATCATTTTTGGAACAGTAATATTGGTTGCAGTGGTACTGCCTTGAATTAATAAAGTTTTGTCCTTTGGACTTTTGGTTAAAGCTTGAACATTTAAATTCGTTTTAATACATTTATAATAGATTCTGTAAATTAAAGCAATGTTATGTACACTTTCTAACATATTAGTAAATTCTCCATATAGTTGAATATTCAATGTTAAAGCTTTTAATATGTGAGGATCACGTAAACTTAATGTAAAATCAGGAAAACAATTAAAATGGACAGGACCTTTGTGGAGGCCGGATTCCATCATACCCATTCCATTTGCATTATAATTAATAAATCGGGCATCTCTTAAAAATAAAACTGAAGTATTTTTACCTTGTTGAGTTAATGGATTTATTCCTACTTGGATTAATCCTAAATGAATAAAATTATGACCAGCTTTGAGATGTTTTCGGATAGCATCTTTAGTTGATAATTGACAGGTTTCTCGTGGTTTACTTAAAGCATAAATTTGTTCAACAGTTTTGACTTGTAAATCAACGTTAAAAGTAGACTGCAAAAAACTAGTTTTATAAATTTCTTTAGTTTTTACTTTAGGGATATTCCAACCTAAATCAATTTTAACATCTTGATATTCATGTTCTTCTTCATTTAATACCAACTCTGAACTAGGTATAGGAGCAAGAGTTGTAGTCTAGAGCTAACTGAAGAATTATTTCTGAATAATCGACTCATTATGATTTTATAAAATTAAATCCAATTCCAAAATTCAATTATAACTTATCATGTTTCCTCATACGGTGTGTTCACTCATACCCTTTCCGGGAACCCCTAGATCCTACAACTGCCTAATCCTAAGGACTTACTCTGGATTGGGACGAAAGGTGGGTGGCTACTGACAAAGTGGAAAACAAGAGATAAGTTAAGCAAGAATAAGGAAACTGGAATTTAATAGAAGAAAATCAAATGGGAAGGTTAAGCAGAGATAATAATTCAACAATAACAGTAAAATATTTGTAAAAAAATATTTTAAAAATCAATAAAAATACACAAGAATACTAAAATATATTGAATTTATATATATATATATATTTGGTATTTAGTGATTTTTTTTTAAATCACAAATATTATATTTTTTAAGTGTATTTACGTTAGGTCTATCTAAATTTTTTTAAAAAATTACTTAAAATATTAAAAAATTTAGTGAAAACAAAAAAAATACGGAAAACAAAAAATTTTAATTTTCTAAAAAGTGAATCCAGAAAATTGAAACCAAATAAAGTGATTTTTCACCCATTATGAGAGTTTTTCATTGTATTAAGTTGTTTATCTATTCTAATTATAACTCTTTCTTATGTTGGTTTTCGGCTTCTAGAATTGTATTATTGGAGTTGTATTTGATCTAATTCTTCTCATATTTATAAATAATCTCTTATCGGCTGACACCTAGAAAAAAAAATTACAAGAGAATAATATTGACCCACCTTGTTAGCTAGCTAGTTTTTATTTTTATTTTTTAAAGAGTAGTTAGCTAGCTAGTTAGAAGACAAATGATGACTTATGTGTGTCGTGAAATTTCATTTGTTAGGAGCATCGCATAGGTAATGTCAGAAGGTAATCTGAAAGTGATTATTGGGTACTCCCAAAATAACATGTTGCATTGTTTACATGGATATTAGTTTTTGTGTTATTGGGCTTGTGGACCCCACCCCGAGTGCTACATCAATGATCTAAGCCATTGAGTTTGTTTGGTTCCTTGAGTAGATCATTATTGTAAAAAAAAATTAACCTAGTCAGACATCAATAATTGTCAATTTAAATTATGTCTATCTTAAAAAAAAATACACAGTCAAAAGAATAATCTACTCTTCAAACCTCCCAAACCCAATGAATCAAATCATTGACGTGAGATCTACCAGTGCTGTTGGGCTAGGCCACCACCAACAACAAAACTAATTTCATTTTTATGGTAATCCAAACCAATGATGTAATAGGAAAATCTTATGAGTGAAACATAATAACTGTTATGACGCAAACCCGCCTCTATAGGTTCAACACTGTAACTGGCTAGTAATCCTGGGATTATCAAAGGCCTCTGAACAGATTAACATATGATAAGGGGCTACGGAAACAGATATATATAAAATATATATAGTCCATTAAGCTGTGCAGACATATATGGAACATAAATAAAACTTATATTTATATAGGATTACACCCACATCAACATTTGTGCATACAGACAACCAAAAGGTTTGTTCGAACTTAACAAAAGAAATACAAAAGTTCTTCAATATGGTTTACAAAACATGACCGACCACTGCAACGGGAACCTCCTCGGGAGGCACTGTGGCTGGCTGACAAAACAAAACTCCAGGCCATTAATTCTGGGCTTACCTACATACATAAATAATACAATGAGCTGGAGCCTAGTGAATAATAACAGAGTAAAAGGATTTAAATGAATGATGTTCATAACAGATTCAGAAATCAGAGTTCATATTTATTTCAGAAGCAGAACCAGATTCATTTTCATATTCTTGTTCAAATCACATACAGAAATCAGAGTCTCTTGCTTAATTATATGTAGTACATCCATTAGCACTAACAGAACAGATACAAAATAGATACAGAGCAGATAACGCTTACGAGTAACCAGTTTCATAAAGGAACCTCCAGATTCAGGTAATAGATAACAGATATGCTGAGCTCCATGATGGAGCCTCCGGTATGGGTAATAGATTTCAGACATATTAAGTTCCATAATGGTACCTTTGATACTGGGTAATAGCTAATAGACATCACATGATGCTAAGGATGCCACAATTACATTTCAGAAATTGGGCAATCATTCATTGTACAGAATATAGCATTTCAGAAAACAAATCTTATTTCATTATACAGAAAATAAATTAAGTTGAACATAACTTTACTAAGGTATTACTCACAGTTAGCTCAAAAGCAGACATATATGGCATACAGATCAGATATCTTACAACGCATAACCTACATATACACATAACAGATACATATTGAAACTGTGATAACCCTGTTCCATATTATGCTAATTGATCTTGATTATGATTATGATTATATGTTTGGTATGGTCTTGTGTGATAATTATGTGATTATATGTGTTTTTGTATTTCTATCTATTCACCGTAGAAAAATCTGTTTGATTTTCTGCTTTAAGATTTAAATTGAAGGCCTTAGAGGCGTCAGAAACTGAAATTGATTATGCCATTGTGATTAGCGTAATTTTTAGTGCCTATGGTGAAATTTAATTGAAAATTGATTCGAAATAAATTAATTAGTTTAAACTGATTGAATTAAGCACTATTACTTAATCCTAATCAAGTTTGATTAAGAAAGCTTATATAAGGGGCCTTATTACACTTAACCTCATTCTTTTGAGCTCAAATCTGAAAATCACACTCTAGAGAGAGAGAGGGCCGGTTTTAGAGAGAGGAAGAGGAAGAATTGGGTATTTTGGCCCAAAGTTTATGAATTTGGAAGCTACACTCAAGATTTAACTACATTTGTGAAGATTGGAGCCCCTAGGTGAGTAAATTCATGAGTTTGAGTTTGTGATTTTATGGATTCAAAGTTAGATGGTGATCAAGAACATAAAATGAGTTGAATTTGATGATTATGAAATCATTATAAGCATGCATGCAAGAAATTGCCATGAATTTGTATATTTGAGCATGAAGTATATGATCCATGTCGAAATTTGATTGAAGTGCATGCTTTTGATCATCTCTTCATCATTTAAGTCGAGAATGGAGATTATATTCCACATGCAAGTACAATTCATAGAGGTATGAGTTTTGAATGCATGATTTTAATGTGTTGGAAGTAAGTTTGGTATAATTTGGGTATGCATGTAATTGATTCATAGGATTTGAGCTTCATAATGTAGTGAATTGGTGTTTGTATCATGTTAGTAGATGTATATGAGAGTTATGGGTCATAAAATGCAAGCTATGTCAATTTGAATACAAGTTTGAAGCTCAAACTGGTTGCTGGAAATTCCAAAATTTGGCATGTCCGCTCGAGCGGGGGAGAACGCCGCTCGAGCGTGAAATGTTAGTTCCCAGAACTTTTGCAGGGATTGATGTCTGCTCGAGCGGGGAGAGTCATGCTCGAGCGTCAGTCACATGTTTCGACTCTCAGCTCGAGCATCCAAAGTCACGCTCGAGTGCAAAAATGAGGCAACCAGTACTTTTGCAGACCAGATGGGTCCGCTCAAGCGTCAGAAATCGCGCTCGAGCGGGAGCCCTGTTTCAGAAATTTTGTAAAGATAAATTTATGTTTTGTTTCCATTCTCTTTCACTTCTAAGCACTCTTAGGCATACATTGAGCATTGTAAATGGACTAAGAAGATAAGAAAGAAGCCTAAGAGGAATGTATGAGTTAAGATTGGATTGAATCGTTTGTGACCCGATATGTGTTATGTATTATGTAGGGTCGAGCACAAGGACGAATCCACCAGCAGAACACTGTGAGTAATATCTTAGTAAAGATATTTTGAAGTATGTTATTTGTCCAATCGCTTACTCCTATTTGAGTTTCATAAGTTTGTTAATTTGAATTATGGACAAATATCCGTTTGATATGAATGATTGGGCCAAAGGCCGTTTGATACGAATGATTAGGCCAAAGGCCGTCGGACATGAATGATTGGGCCAAAGGCTGTCGGATAGGAATGAATCGGGCCTGAGGCCGTTTGATACGTCTGGATCTGTGGTCACTTGATACACTAGATAGAAACATGAATTGGGTCCAAGGCCGTCTGATGTATTTGTTTCAAATTCTGTTCATGTATCTCCTTTATTGATATTATTCACTGGGCTTTCGCTCATTCTCATTCATGTGTCTGTAGGTGAGCCAAGAGATGTCCAAACCCAGCCTCAGTGAAGTATGTGAGAAACAGTCAAAGTTTTGAGGAGTCAGCCCATACATCTCACGTACGAGACTTGTTTTTGCCATTTTGTTCTTTTGTTATATTTTTGCTATGTTGACGAAAACGTAAGATTACCTTTGTCTATAAGTTTTGTTTGGCTGACTGCATAATTGAAAGTTCCTGAATATAGATTAACTCTATGAGTATGTGTGAGTTATTATGAAATACTTTTAGAATGATTTTGCTATACCATGTAAGCACAGCTCTATGGACAATTCGTAAGTTTGCTTTCATTTTGGCCCCTCAACTCTAATAAGATATGTTTTATTGAGTTTGAGGCCGTAGGTTATCCCTTGATTATTGGCCGATTATGACCTTAATCCATAGGGGCGGGTTCGGGTCATGACAGAAACACACGCTCGGAAGGTACATAACTCATTTCATTTCTATTTTGGTGTGTTTCCAATCTTTATCCTTATTACTATGTCTTAATTAGGGCTTAAGAATGCCTAAGATGCGATGAGAATGCTAAAATGCATTTTAGAACATTTAGTCAAATTTTCAAAAATAGGGCCGTTTGCTCGAGCGCAACTTTTGCTGCTCGAGCTGTCTGTAAAGTTTACAAAAGTACTTGTTGCTTGATTTTTCCGCTTGACGGTCACTCAAGTGCAAGACTGAGTAAAAAAAAAGTTTTCGCTCGAGCGCAACTTCGGTCGCTCGAGCGGTCTGCAAAAGTCTATAAAACTTCTGGGAGCGCCCATTATCCGCTCAAGCATAGACTCCACTGCTTGAGCGAAGGGTGCAAATTTTGGAATTTCTAGATTGCACTTCTGTAGACGTCCTCGAACGCCCCGGGGAGGGTGCGACTCCCCCCCGTTCTGTTCACTTGTGGGTCTACTACAGTTCAAAGGACTCAAATGTCACGGTTCTTAGTCTGAACCAAAGAGTCCAAATCCGGCAAATCGTTTTGAGAAAAACAGATTTTTGAAAAGAAGTGCCAAACATGGACTGCTTTGCCAGATACAGAGTCGCCACCTAAATATTTTATTTTTGGGGAAATTTAGGAAACCCTGACTCGGTGCCAAAGGCCACGTGTCCGTCATCACCAAAGTTGCTTCGGCTCGGGAACTTGGGTACGATTGGGAAAGGTCACTTCGTGAGCACCCCCGCTCGCCCGGTCAAAGACCGGCCTCTACTAACCATGATATCGAGTTTTGAAAACGTTGTGTGTTCTTATTCCGGTTATTAGCCTAGATTACTATGTGATGCGCACAGCATACAAGTATAGACTGGGTCGCCTGAATTGGAACAAAACACTTCATGTTTGTTTGTTTGAAAATGGTTTGATGGTGCTACCCGCAGGTAGGCTAAGACGTGAATTTGCCACCCTCGGGTGGGCTTAGAAAACATGGTTTTGCCACTGCCTAGTGGGCTTAAAACAAACAGTCAATGATTTGTTCCACTTCAAGTAACTCAACCTCCACCCACAGGCATTCAGGCAGTTATATCACATAAGCAAATAGCCTCATGGCAAGCATGCTATCATGGCAACCACTCACACACATGCAAGGATGCTAAAGCATAAAAACTTACCGAGTACTCCAAGCCAAAACAGAAACTACATTAGAAATCATGCATGATCTTAAGTATATAGAAATGCCTAATGCAACACATGCAAAAATACAAACTATAGCAGGCTCGGCTATTCTAAACATGGCATATGGAATGCTACAGCTAACATGTATTCAACTTGGAATTGAAATACAAATGCAGTTAGTATGATGCGCCGAGCCCGGTGCATGCAAAACAGATGAATGAATGCAAACATGCTATCATACTGTATGCTAATTGAAATATGCCCTAATCTAACCATCATAAGTAGATAAATAAAAGGGAAGAAAGACATGGGGTTGGAAGACATACATCACACTCACGCACACTTATTACAAATACGCCCTCACTCGGAGGGACCAAATAAATATTACAGTCCGAATAATAAATAAATTATTACAGAATTTCTAACTACTCAAAATAAATGCAAAGAGAAGATGGCCGCAGCCCCCCGCCTCAGGATGCGCGAATAATGCATGTCCGATTCGACTTGCCCGGAAACCCGCACCATGCCACTGCTATCTCTGTTTACACTGCCCTGCCTCCCCAAAGACTACCAAAGTCCTGGAACAAGTTTCCTGCACACTGTAGAATACCATCGGCTAGAGGAAATGGCCACCGGCCACGGGAAAATGCCATCGGCTGCTGATGAAGATATCGGCCATTCACCAATGGCCGGTCGGCACTGTGTGTTGCCGGTCGGCAGAAACTTCCTGCAGAAAACAGTTTTGACAGCAACAGAGGACAGGCAGCATATGGCATAGAATTTCTAGGCAAATGTATGCATGGACACACTCCCTATCATGTAATAGACTCAAGGGAGCACGGCCCTTGACCCTCGGGCCATCAATGGCGCATTTCGACGCATGATGGCCTAAGAGGCCAAGTTTGCATTTCAATGTCAAATGCAATGCACACAAACATACAAGGGACCCAACCTCAATCATGGTTGATCAAGAGGTGAGGCAATACACAACAATGCACATGCAACCTAAGCATGCAAGCTAACACACAAACATGCAATGCAACTACATGGCACACACAATGCACATAACATAACATGCACAACGCATTGAAACATGGCATACACAATGCAAGATGGGCTTACACCAATACAAGTGGACCTCAGCCACACTCACATAGGAGGCCATTAGATGAAAATGAGACAACTCGAAATACGTGCACGCGTGCACGCAAACCGAGGACCGAACCTACGGCACGGAATGCCACTCTAATGAGACATGGCAAGACATGGAATATGACATGCAAACATGTGAATTTCAGCACTGAAATGTGGGGGAAAACAGTCCCGAAACATGGCGAGATGAAACCCGATGCATGGAACGAGTCCCGAAACATGAAATTAAGCACATGAAATGGCCTATAGCTATGCAATGCATGCATGATTTGTACATGAAGTGTGAATACAGAAGCTAGGAAGCCCCGAAACAAGCATGTTTACAGTTTAAAGCATGGCCAAACAGTGAGTACAAGTGGGGCTAAATTAGCATGCAAAAATGGCTCCGCAAGGGAGGCAATGAAGCAACTCACAAATGCTGGCCCCGAACAGAGAAGGGGCCTTCTACAATATTGAAGAGGGGCCAAAAATATGACTTTTTACAGCAGATGATCGAGCCCAAAACAGTATACAAACATGCTCAAAATATCATGCAAAATGAGGCCACCAAGAGGGCTATAACATGAAGTATACCAAGGATGTCTCAAACAGCCCTAGACCCTAAATGAAACATGAAGAGGGGGTCATTTTAGGGCCATTTTCAGTTCAGACCAAGGTCCAAAAACAGAATCTCAATAAGCTAATGAATCATGCAAAAATGGGGACCAAAGAGGGGTGCGATGGCAAGTGGTACATGGAGGTCCCAAACAGTGGTGAGCCCTTCTTCAATGTTGAAGAAGGGCTCAAAATAAGCCTATTTTCAGTTTACATGATGCTCCAAAACAGATTACTCATAAGCCAAAAATATCATGCAAAAATATGGCATTCAAGAGGATAATGAAGCAAGTACAAGATGGGGGCCCCAAACAGTGAGAGGCCCTTAATGAAAGATGAAATAGAGATCAAAACAACACTACTTCCAGTTTTGGTCGGAGCTCAAATATACAAGCAACTATGGCTTAGATATGAAGCAAGAAAAGACTAGAAAATGGAAGAAAATGACTCACCCTTGTAGAGGAGTAAACCAGCAGGTTTTTATCCAAGGAAATGAGCTCCTAGCCTCTGCAAATGACCTCCAATGTGTTGAAATGAAGTGTAGAGGTGCGGTGCTATGGATTGGTGAAGAAATGGCCCAAGAACAAGGGTATTTGATGGTCGAATGAGAGAGATATGGAGAGGGAGGTGGGATATATGTGTATATCTTCTGGTTTCTTGCTCAAAAAATCCAACCCAATCAAAGGAGAAGGGACCTTTCTTATATAGACAAGAGGAAGACTCCAAGCTTCTTAGAGAAGCTATTGTAGAAGGGTCAAGGGGATCAAGAGGGGCAAGGCTTATCAAGGAAGCTAAGGCAAGGGTGCAAGCTTCTTGAGGAAGCCAAGACAAGGGGTCAAGGCTTCCTCAAGAAGCCTTGAGCAAAGGGTCCAAAAATGGGTCAAAGGCTCAAAATAGGCACATATATGCATGGAGAGCTGGGTCTGTGCGTCCCAGCTGGCACAGCTGGCATGCACCATGCCTGCAAGAGTCAAAAGGGTCAAACCGGCCAAGAAAAAGGGTCATCGGCCAAATAAATTGCCGGTCGGCACAATATATTGCCGACCTGCAATTTATACTGGCCGGTCGGATAAATAGAGTGCCGATGGGTGGCCGATGAGGTCAAAAAAGTGCCCGTGGGTGTCCAGATTGAAGCCCCGGAAGTTAGCTTTCCAATGCCGCAAACCTTGCATTAAAATTCTTTCTGTGCAAAAAGTTATGCCCTTTTTGGTGAAGCCGCGCAGATTCGATCCAACCGGGATGATGCCCAACTTCAACCAATCATATCTCCCCCACCCGGACTTGGATGTAAGAGATTCTTGAATGAAAAATGAAGCCCCGGAAGTCTTCTTTCCAACGGTGGTAGCCTCATAGCTAAAATCCAAGTATGACGATGAATAAGCCCGATTCAGCGAGGGCTGCTCGACCCTCTTCTACCCGGATTCATGCCGAACTTCTTCTCTAACTTGGTTTCTCCCCTCTTCTCCTCTTCTCTTAAACTTCAAACCCCTAAGCAAGGTGTTTTGAAAGATTTTTCAAAGATTTCATCTCTCTTTCATTAATTCCCACTTTGTCCTTGCTCGGTTTATCTAAAAGCGCATCATTTGACAAAATGTGAGCCTCAGAGCATCGTAGGAATTTTATTTCAAAAAGTTTTGAAAGAGAGGGTTTTAAGGTCTAAAAACCATCCAAAATAGCTTTGGTCCAAAATAGGGTGTGAAGTTGAGATTTGTCTCTCTCCTTGCCGAGGAAACCGGACCTGTGCCCTGCACACCTTTCTCCAACAAGTAAACCATCAGTAACGCCCAAGTCTTAAGGGCGGTCAAAAATGGGGTGTCTACAACTTCCAAGTCCAAACTCGAATTCAAAGCCTTAAAGCACAACCTTTGGGCTTCCAAAACTTGAGAAAACATGTCTAAACTTGTAAAACATAAAGAATTAATGATCATTTTACAAAATCAAGGCCCAAGAGTAAGTCAGTTGTTCCAAATTCAACTTGAAACTTCAAGATCATGGTTTGTATGCAATGATATGAGCTTCAACTTTCCAAAACATGATGAATAGAGGTATTGGTACAAAAACATGTTGAATTCTTAAACCAAAACCAAAATATGAACATACATGGAACAAATTCTTAGACAACATTGTAGACGCGCTCCCGGGAACTCTCCGACATCCGCGCGCCCACGAGGAGAGGAGGCGCGAATCTCGTTTTGTTCTCTGAGCTACTATAGTTTGGACTCAAATGTCACGGTTCTGAATCTAATCTCACAATGTGCGATGTGAGACCGATAAATCACCAAAGAGTCCAAATTCGGCAAATCGTTTTGGAAAACTGATTTTTATAAAGAAGTGCCAAACATGGACTACTTTGCCAGATACAGAGTCGCCACCTAAATATTTTATTTTGGGAGAATTTAGGAAACCCTGACTCGTGCCTAAGGCCACGTGTCCATCATCACCAAAGTTGCCTCGGCTCGGGAACTTGGGTACGGAGGGGAAGGTCATGCAATGACCACTCCCGCTTGCCCGATCAAAGATCGGCTTGTACTAAGCATGATATGTTGTTTTTGAAAACACATGTGCTCTTATACCGATTAATTAGCTAATCTTACTCCGTGATGCGCACAGCAAATAAGTATAGACTAGATCGTCTAATTTGGAACAAAACATTGCATGTTCGTTTGTGAAAACGGTTTGAAGTTTGCTACTCGCAAGTGGGCTAATTCAGGGATTTTAATGAATTGTTCCAATTCAAGTAATCTAACCTTCACCCACAGGCATTCAAGCAGTTATATCAAACAAGCAGTTAGCCTCATGGCAAGCATGTTTTCATGGCAATCAATAACACGCGTGCAGTATGCTAAAGCGTAAACACTCACATTGTACGCCGAGCCAAAACAAAGAACTAGTTAGAAATCATGCATGATCCTAGTCCGTGTTAAGATGGCTAATGCAACACATGCGAAAATGCGACTAAAATAGGCTTGGCTATTCTAGAATGTCATGTGAAATGCAACTTGGTGACATGCTGCTGAACACGTATTCAAGTAAATGTATTGAAAGTACAATGCAATTAGTATGATGTGCCGAGCTCGATGCATGCAATACAGATGAATGGATGCACGCATGCAAGCATAAGGTATGCTAATCGAAATATGCCCTAAAACTAACCATCGTAAGCGGTTAAGTAAAAGGGAAAAAAAAATAGGGGTTGGAAGACATGCATCACATACACGCACGCTTATTACAACAGTTGGCCCTCTCGACGGAGGGACTGAATAAGAAGCTAACTAGCTAATCTAAGCTAATTAAACTAATTATTACATAACAAATTAATTAACTAATCCTAGTTAACTAATTATTACAAAACAACTTGAAATAGCTAAACGCATTAACTATTAAGGTACAAACCAAAGCATAAACTAGCTATCTAAGCATGGCAGCTAAGGAAAGCATATAAAAGCAGGAGGTTCTCAGAGGGAGAAGACTAAATGCATGCACGGTCGCTTCGTTCGGAAATCCAATGCGATGCCCCCATTTGCCTCTGTTTTCAATTGTCCTCAGAACCTTGCACCAAGCTCCAGAAAGCTTCTAACACATCTTGGGGACCTATGGGAGGGTGGTCGACCAGTTGTTGGTGTCTGCAGCCATGGCTGACCACCTATCTTTGTTGAAAGCCAGGAAAAGTGGTCGACCAGCTAGTTTTTCTAGCTGGCCGACCAATTGTTACTGCTGAATTCCAGTTTGCTGCAACAGAGAGTAAGAAAGGGCATAGCAATGTATTTGCAAGATATATGTGCACAACCACCCTCCCTATCATGTCATGAGCTTAAGGGAGAGTGGTTCTCGACCCTCGAGCCACCAATCGTGCATTTCAATGCATGATGGCCGAGAGGCGAAGTTGCATGATTTAATGTAAAATGAATGCACAAGTAAACACATAAGGCCTAGAACTCTATCATGCATGATCAAGAGCGTAGGCGACCGGGAATTAAGGCACGTTTCATCACTTTAAGTATGAAACATCCCTCGTTTCCCGTGTTTGGACTAACACCTATTCCAAACACAATGCAATACAAACATGGCATACACAATGCGACTCAAGCATGCAAACATGCAACTACATGGCATACACAATGCAATGTGATATGATCAACTTAACAAAGCTAATGACATGCGAACGATGCTAGTGCATGCATGCACAATGCAATACAATAAGGGCAACTTAGAAATGTTAGGAACATGCATACTCAATGCAAAGGAACAACTTGGCATACACAATGCATAGCATACACAATGCAAAGTAAGATAAGCATGCAAGCAACATGCAAGTGAACATGCTAAATGGACTTAAACCAAAAAGGGGTAGACCTCAGCCATGCCCAAATTAGTGGCCATTGGTGATAAAATTAAGGCACATGAAGCAAAGTATGCATGCATAATGCATTGGCCATTCAACTAGGCCCAAGAGCACAACCCTCAAGAAGGCTCAAAGAGTGACAAAAGTGGAAGTGTAGTAACACTAAGTGCACTGAAATGAGGTAAGAAATGATGCCAAATCATTCAAACAAAGCAACTAAAGCATGCAAGAATCCTAAAGCATGAAAGCTAACAAAGAGGATTACTCTAGAGACATGCGATACATGGTACGAAGGCATGAACCAACCATGGACAGAGCTGAAATAGGTCAAAACATGGACCAAAACATGCTAAGATGGAGGCTCAAAGACCTAGACATGCAAGCATACAAGCTAGGCTACAAGCAAGGCAATAATGCACAATACTCAAAGGCATTCAAAGCATGAATGAAGTGAGAACATGGCAATGCTACATGCTCTAAAATGAAGTATTAAGTGATGCCAAATCATGTGCACAACACAAATGAAGCATGCTATGGTGCTCAAAACTTGAAGCAAGCAAGAGCACTTGTACTACAACTATGCAAAACATGAAGCATGTGACCAAGGCAACCCAAAAAAGTCCTAGAACATGTTAAAATAAGTCTAAAACATGCATGGAAGGAAGCCAAAACATGTTAGCATGAGGGGCATAAGACATGATGCATACAAGGCAAATAAGGTGGATTACACTACACCTATTAAGACCAAGCATGGAATGACTTAAGCAACAAAAATTAGAGTTGTATCATGGCAAAATAACCCCAAATAAGCACTGAAATGATGGCTCGCAAGCTAAGGCATGAAGGCATACGCAATGACCTATTCTTAAGGCATAAAGGACCAACCCTCCAACGCATTGAATGAGTGATAAATGCAAGTGTATGAGCATGAAACATGGACTGAAATCACATAATAAATGATGCCAAATCATTTGAATAGTCCAAGTAAAGCATGCTAGTGGACTTGATATGCACAAAGCTAACAAGCTAGATTGAACTATGACTATACAAAGCAAGGCATGCATGGCCAAAACAACCAAAATTAGAGCTAAAGCATGTTAAAACATGGACAAAAGCTTCATGAAGTTAAGCCAAAAGCATGCTAGAATGACGTGTTAAAACATGATGCATGTTAGGCTATTTCAAGGGAATACACTACAAGTGCATGAGGCATGCAAGGGCCAACCAAACCAAACCAAACCAAAACAGAGTCATGACATGGCAAAACATCACCAAAAACATGCTGAAATGGAAACAAAACAAGCTAGAATGACATGCTACTTCATGAAGCATACAAAGATAGTTTAAGAAATTTACACTACAAGTGTATTATGCATGCATGGAGTGACAAAACCAAGCAAAACAATGGCATGCCACAGCAAAATAACTACAAATACAAGCTAAGATATGGCCAACATAAGCTTAACGAACATGCTCACACATGAGGCTAATGAAGACAAGTATTGAAGACACAAACAGAGGGGATGACCCTCTCCTATTTGGGACCTCAAAACACCCTTCCCACCACTAAAATTCCTCTGAGTTTCAGTGGTGAGAAGGCCAAAACAAGGTGGTCATAAAGGCTCACAAAGAAGGCACAAAAGCAAGGCCAAACAAGACCTAAGAGGGGGTAAACAACCCCAAACACAAAAGTGACCTTAAACAAAGATCTAAAGCACACAAAAATAGAACTTTTTGCAGTAGGAAGCTAAGCTCAAAACAGCATACAAAAGGGCCCAAAAGCTTAAGAAAGAATGGGGGATTTAAAGGTTAAATACTCACCCTTGAAGACCACCTTTACTACTGCAACTCTAGCACACTTTTTGAACCAAAACCAATCCAAGAACTTCAAGAACAACCTCAAGGGACCTCAGCTCCAAGGGTAAGGTGTTTGAGTGTGTGTTTATGTGTTAAAGCAAGACAAAACTACACTTTAAGGCACAAAAATGAAACAAAGAAGGAAGTATAGATACAAGACTATATCTATCACTCAAGCTCCAAAATTCTGAACCTAGAGGAGGGAGAATATGGTTCTCTCTTATAGAGAACCAAAAGCAAAGCTTCTTGGAGAAGCTAAGGTTCAAGGCAATCCCTCCATATATGTGTATGGAGGATGGCTTCAGTGCCCTCCAATTGTGCCAGCTGGAGGAAAATATCTCCAAAAAGGTGGCAAAAAGCAACCGACCACTTGAAGTGGTCAGCCGACCACCAGAAGTGGTCTCCCAAGACAACAAGTGGTTGGCCATGGTGGGAGATGATCAGCACACTGAAAACAAGCCAGGGGTGGGGTGGCCGACTAAAAAAGGTGGCCCAAAGACCAAGAAAACCAGTTATCAGATCAGAAAACTGGCTGGCGGGAAGAAAAGTGATCTCCAAGGGGAAATACTAGTCTCCCACCCTTGTACCACCTTCCAAACAAGGAAAACAGGGTTTGTACCAAAAACAAACCAAAACGGATGCAAGACGAAAGTTCGAGAGACAAAGCGCGCAGCCGGGAGCCTCAAAAACTAGCTGACAAGAACCAAAAGTGGTTTACGACCACAAAAGTGGTCTCCCAAACCACAGTGGCCCTCTAGGCCAAAGAAACAAGGTGTGGTTCAAAAACCATGCCAAACGGAGAACGTTAAGCGGTCCCGAGACAAGGCGTGCGGCCAAAGGCTCCAAAAATCGGAAACTAGTCTCCAAACGGGAAAAGTGATTTACGACCGCAAAAAGTGGTCTACGACCGCAAAAAGTGGTCTATGACCACAAAGAGATGGTCTACAAAACCTCTCCCTCCCTCAAGCAAGGAAAACAAGGCCTGGTCTGCAAACCGGGCCGAAGTACAAAGAGTTTAGTGGCCCGGAGGCAAGGCTCTCAGCCAAAACTCCGAAACCTCGAAACGAGCACAACATGCACTATCGCCGAGCGCTCAATCGATGACGTCTGAGTCTTAAGGTCGGTCAAAAATGGGGTGTCTACAAACATGCTCTGATTGCAATGCAATACACATGCATGTATGTATACTTTTCTTGTCTACTCCATTAAGCTTAATTCTTGCTTCAATTCACTTAATTCTCTTGAATATATGTGTCAAGTACCCCAATTACACAACTAAAAGCTTGATTTCTTACCTTAGGTGCTCAATTATGGCTTAGATGTGCAGATGTTTTGAGTTCACAAGTCAATTTTTTACTTTCTCCTCCAATTCTCACACTTAGATGTAATTTCTCGGTCTCTCTCTCTCTCTCTCTCTCTCACTCACTCACTCACTCACGTTTTGTGGGCTCAAATTGATGAAGATGAGATGACTCTAAAGTGGTGTATAAGCCTTATATAGGCTTGATTAGGGAGTTTAATTAACTAGGCTTACCACTAATCTAATGTGCATTATTTTATCCTAATTAATTCGTTCCGAATCAAATTTCAATTAAACCTACCATAAAATTCTAAAAATACTAAATAACACATAAATCAAATCAATTTCTTGATCGGCTGCCGATAAGGCCTTCAATTCGCAGAACAAAGCAGAAACACAAATTAATATTCCTACTGCAGACAGATACGAACACAAATAATGCGATTAATTCACAATTTCATCTTAATTATTTATTAAGCATATTTAATCATAGATTAAAGGCTAATCATAGGTTGGGGTTGTTACAATAACTCATCTATGTTAAATAATTAGAAAACCACAATGAATGACCCATTTAGTATGGGTTGCGATTTCCCATTAAGTAGGAGCACTATGAAGATTTTTTGTACTATGAGATCAATCAAATTTTTGTATTTTTTATTTTTCTCACACTAGTGAGGTCTATGAGCATGTACTAATGTCAATCTGATTAATTTGTATTTGCTAATAAAAAAAAATGTGTTTGCCACTATAAGTTGAAAGATTCTAATATACACTCTTTTAAAAAAGGTATATTATATGCATCCTTAATTATGTCATTTTATTCTTTAGTTATGATATTATTTTCATTATGATTCATGAGTTCTTTATTTATGTTGTGTTTAATTATGATTTTTTTTTAGTTATGACTCAGAAAATTAAAGTTGTACCATTTTTCTTTTTAGTTATAAGATAAATATTCCCCTATAAATATTTCATTAAATTTACTTTATATTTTTTAAAATTTTGTTTTCCTTTTCTTTTCTCTTTATAAAATTCTACCTAAATCAAAATTAGGATGAATATTGTCATAATTTATTTAATTTCCTAATTATCATTTTTACATTAAAAAATTACTGCTATTTAATTATCAAACTAAATTTTGATTTTTATTTAAATATGTGCATAACATGATACTTAGAACATCTCCAATGGAAAATGCTATAATAGCTATAACGATCCCAGTTTTGACCTGACACTTGTGGTAGTTCGAACTCGGGTTTAAGGTTTCTGAATATTGTTCATTGCCTTTTCTCTTTATTCCTCCTCAAATTTGGTTATTTGGACATGTTAAGTATGTTTTGAACAGGTTGGTTGCTTGGTTTTAAAACCTTGTGTTATCCAGAATTTTGGTCCTCTGCTCGAGCGGCCTTTCTTGCGCTTGAGCGGGATTTGCAAACTCTCAGTACTTTGCACGTTTGCAAAAGTACCGGAGGGGTGTTTTACACGCTCGAGTGGTGTTTCCTACACTCGAGCGACCCTTCTTGCGCTCGAACGGTTTGTTTTTCATCTGCAAAAGTACTGGATATGTGTATTCTGCGCTCGAGCGGGACTTTCTGCGCTCGAGCGGAACAATTTATTGTGTCTGACACTTGAACGTCAACTTTTGCACTTGAGCGGACTGTGCGTATATCAGATCGTGAAAATGACTTTTTACATCACTTTTTCAGATCTTTTCTTCCAAAAACACCAAAGTGAGACTCTCTCTCTCTCTCTAAAATACACTATCTCTCTACTTTTTCTCCTAGATCCGTTAATCTCTCCGCCCTAGTGTTTTTGGAAAAAGGGTAGAGCATCTTGAGAGCTTCTTTTTTATCTGATTGAAGTTTGATTTCGGCGTCGTTGGAGTTTTGTTCTTGCTCCATTGGTCTTCTAAATTTGAGGTAGGGACTCTCTACACCTTAATATGGGTTTAAACTTGATTATGGGTTGTTATATGAATAAGATTTGGGGATGTTTTGAGCAAATCTAGGATTTGGCTTCAAATTTGAAAAGAAGGGTTTCTATGTGGGTGTTATAGAAATGATTATGGGGTTTAGATATAAAGTTATTTTGTGTCAAAATAAATGATCTTGGCCCTTGGGTTAATATTTGAAAAATGGGGAGGTTGCCCTAAAATATCTTGAATAATTGTTTTGTACAAATAATGAAATTGGTATGAAAAATGTGAAATTGGGAGGTTGTGTACATGAATAGTGTTGTTGGATTTGCTCAATCACTTACCTATGGAAATTTAAGGATTTATCTGTTATAGAGATTGTATATCTGTTTAGAGATAACTGTTTTGGGCTATTAGTGGAGGATAGTCATGATTGTTGTAGACATTGCATGTGGATTAGGCGAATTGAAACTAATCCTTTAACCATTATCATTAAATATGATTATGAATGACATACATTGTATATGTATAATATTTGGGACGAGAAAGGGGATGTACTCCATGTTTTGAGGAGAAGAAAGGGGATGGACTCCATTGAACTGAGTTGGCCTGTGTGTTCAGATTAAAAGTCTTGAAAACTATTTGTATACATGGGTGCTGATTCCCGCAGACGAAACCTCCGTAAAATGGCAAATATAAGTGAGTTCATGGTGTGATTGATTTTAATTTGTTGGAAACTTGTGAGGTGTATCCTCTGTTAGGTGGATTAAATGCAGTGGATGTATCTATTGAACCAAAACGAAGGGAATGAAATGCAAGTTTGGCATACCATGGTTTTGGCGAAAGTTGTAAAGATTTTGTTGTAGGACAATGAAAATGTGCATCATACTTATATCTTGTTAATTCTACTATACTGTGTTAGATTGTTTCTACTGGGCTTTGACTCACCCTACTTTGGGAAACCATTTTCAGGTACCGGTGACATTCTTCCTCCAAGGACGTAGCTTGGGAGGACCTAGAAGTTGGATGCTCTATTTTGTTGTTTTGTGCTAAATATTTATTCAAGCCAAGGGCTTTATATGTACAGAGCTTATGACTCTCTCTTTTGTTGTAACCAAGTAATGTCTTGGAAAGATGTAAGCTCGTAGGACATTTATTTTGTTGATCATTAACTGGTATTACATGCTATAGATTCAAGATGTACATTTATGAATATATATTGTATGTGTTACCTTTTGTAAGTACGAACTCTGATAAATGAAAGCATATCATTCTATTATTACTTCTCTTATGAGTTGGATTTGTAGTATTATTTTGAGGGCGTTACAATAGCATTTTGCTATTGCCCAATTATGGCAATGAATAGTAGCATTTGACTCAAATTATAGCAATAGTGCTCCAATGGAGAGCTATCATTTTTGCCATTTTGGTACAAAAACTGGTGTGTGTGAGATGTCCAGTTAGCTAACTTTCGTTCTACAAAAATGGTGGGCGTGAGGAAGGCAGGGATGTTTTGCTGGGAGGGGGGGGGGGAAATTTTTGTTGTGAGTTGGCAGTTATGGCAGCTGCTAAAACTTGTGTCAAATTTGCCAAAACTTGCCATTGGAGCAAGCTTTTTGTCAACTACTGCCAAATCATGGCAATAGCAGTTCCAATGACTTGCCATTGAAGATACTCTTACCCCCTAAAAAATGTGCACAACATGGTTATTATGTTAGTATTTATTTGAGATAAACACCCCTTATTATGTTAGTATTTATTTGAGATAAACACCCCTTCACACTTCATATCCATTCATACTTCTCTTGTGGGTCTCAATTCAGACTCAGGCCTTGTTTAAAAAAGTCAAAAAGTCACTATCTTATTTAAGTCACATCACCTCTCTACCACATCACTTCAAACCCAACCCATGCCTAACCCATATTTCATAAAAAGTCAAAAAGTGCACTTATTTAGATCATTCCAAACCACCCCTCACTTTGATGATCCAAATCGTATACTTCATAAGCTTCATAGTAAAAGTTATTCATATAAAAATTAGATTTATTGACAACTATAAATACATAAACAAATAACGCTTTGTTTTACAAAATGAATTGTTTGACTTTACAATCCTATTTGCTATTCATTTTATAAAACAAAATGTGATTTGTTTTTATGTTTATAGATGTTCGATAAAATTAATTGTTTGCATGGATGACTTTTATTACGAAACTAAGAAAGTAAACGGTTCAGATCATCGATGTGAGCTTAAATTTGAGCTCACAAGAAGAGTATGAATGAATATGGAGAGATATAAGTATGAAGGAGACCTCACATACCAAACAAGAAATTTGTTTCTTTAAAAAATAAAAATTTGTTAAAAAAAAAAAAAAGGAAGTCACAACCTTTAAGCTTTATTTGGGTTAAACTATATAAATGCAATTTTTAGGTCACATCAATCAACCTCTCCTCTCTATTTTTCTACATATTTTTTTATTTATTTATAAAAAGTCAAAAAATACACTTATTTAGAACATCCCAAACTATCAAATTGAAAAAAAGAAAAAAAAATACTAACAAATTTGGAAATAAATGAAGACTATCAAATTTGAAAATAAAAGAAGAATTTCATTGGCAGTATAAGTCGGTGGATGCACGTGCACAAGCAAAAAGAAATGACTATCTCCAACGATGAATCAGATTCATCACCAGATCTGAATTTGATGAAAAAATATCATTTTTATGTCCCCGACGGTTTCACCAAAAGGATTTCAAATTGAAAATGAGCCAAAACTTTCACTAAAATGAGAAGCTGGAGCAGATTTAACCAAAACACTATGCGTTTACGTTGGAGGTGGCCCCACTGGACAACCGACCGAACGTCCGCCCGGTCGTCCCACCGGTCGTCCCTTGCATACAAAAAATTGCATAGTTGTTTTGCAGTGCTTCAGTGTTTAGTGGCCTGCGAACTGCTTCACAATTAGGTTGTTTTTGTGGCACTCAACAATAAATTCAAGGTTGATATAGATTTAAATTTCTATCAAAATGCAATATGGAAAAGTTGCATGGACTTTCCATTAAATTTGTATCAAATATAGCCGTTCTGCACCTGCAAGTCCAATAAGTTACCGTTAATAAGTTACCGTTGATGTTATAGAGTATTTGACAAACTTACTGTTACTGTGATCTATAATATATACCAATCTTTGAACTTCATTATATCATTAGAATTTTTATTTCTTTGTGAGCTTCAGTTTGACAATATCATTACAATTTCTATTTTCTTTGTGAGCTTCAGTGTATTTTATCTATTTCTCAGCGTCAGTGTATATCATTAGAATATATTTCTCTATCTAAGTTGGATGTTGTATCCTACTGAATTTTCTTCAAACTATGGAAGATTTTGAAATATTTAAGGAATCACAAACTTCAGAGCACAACATTGATATTAATTTTATTTCGAAAACTTCTCGTGTTTCTCGTGGTAAAACGTTCATAATTATAGAAGATGAAACCTTATGTAGATCTTGGTTGGCAGTCTTTTAAGATCTCATTACTGGTAATAGTCAGACCATGGCAATATTTTGGGAATGAGTACTCATTTATTTTAATTCATAATTGAGCGGTGAATCAAATCGAAACCGTATTTCTTTGTCTCACCGTCGGTCTATCATGCAAAAGGCAATTAATAAATTCTATGATTTTCTTGAGCAAATTCAATTGAGGCAACAACATGGAACAACTGAGGCAGACATGGTAATTTTTATTTCTATTATTAAATATCAATTTTCTTTTGTAATGTATACTTGTTATCGATATGTTTTTAATTTTCATTTTGTAGATCGCTGAAGTGACGCAGATGTATCATACAATACAAAAAAAGCACTTCACATTTGATACAAGTTGGGATATTTTGAGTCGAAGTTGTAAGTGGGATGAATTTAGAACATAACCAAAAAAAACCACACAACATGCATATCAAGGTTCGAATCCACCAACTGAATATGAGGCTTTTCAACCCAACTACAATATTGCAGGGACCAACAACCAACTAATATATCAAAACGACCAATTGGTACTAAGTCTGCGAAAGAGAAGTTAAAGAATTAAACAACTCACGATGTTAGATTTAATGAAATGGCTGCCAACCAATCTAAAATTGTTGAAGTATTATCATCTATCTCCGCTAGAACTATTGAGCGAGATGAACAAAAGGCGATAGACTGTGAACAGAAGGCTGCAGAGCGTCGAAGAAGGGCCGAGGATAGGGAGGAACAACTTAAAATCTTATCTCTGATGAATGAATGAGACAACGAAATGAAGATCATAGAATAATGTCAATAGACATGACAAATTTAAATCCTATGCAAAAGGCGTACTATGAAGAGCTTCAACAACAAATCTTATTTCGATCAACAAATTAATTTCCTTGACTGTTTCTGTATTACATTACATATTTCGATCAACAATTTCTTGCATTTTGATCTATTTCTGTATTACATTTTATTCTATTTTAATTTATTTATGTATTGGAATTATATATATGTTCATGGTGGGTTGTATTGATTTTATTATTTACAAACAGTAACAATTCATGTTGATGGTGGGTTGTATTGGAATTATTTATATTGATTTTATTATTTAAAAACTTAAAAACTTAATACAAACACACTTACTCTAAAGTAACTTTGAAAATAAAAGTGATAGCAACACACCAAACATGGTCACAGAGATTGTCAAATTTAAATATTACATGAACAAATTTGTTAAAAGTGTTATTCACAGTTCAAATATCTATCAATTTTGTTTGTATACTTTTTTTTTTTTAAAACATGCTCACAAATATTTTTAAAATACTTATGTTTACATTACCACCAACAAATAAAATTGTCCAATATGTTCTAAAAGGGAGATCCATTACATTCATAAAGCAAAATGTCCTAACAAAATATAAAAAGTTGTTCCAAAAAAAGAAAACAATGAAAATACTTCATGTAATAGTACATTCTGGGAACAAACAAAAACCACAGAACTTTTTTTCTCATCCAATCTCTCATCCAAACAAATCAAAAGTCATTGTCCGGTGGTGGTGGAGGGAAGTAGCACTGGTAGATGTCATTTACGCGATGCTTAATTTGATCTATACGATTGCTTGCCAATTGATGACATCTTTCAGTATCCAAACGGAGCTCACCAAGTTGTTGAATTAATGAGTTCTGAGCCGTGGCAAATGCATCGAACTGAGTACCCAATGCATTGACCTGATTTGCCATTTGTTGTTCCCACTGAATGCGTTGATTATGCCGTTCTTCTTCCATGGCCAAAAAATCAGTCCAATACTGAAGTTGTTCAGTTGATGGCATCGCATTGTCGTGAGGGTCTTCCGGAGCATCATCTGGTGGCACATCTGCATTAAGACTTTCCATTAAATTGTCAGCTCCACTAGCACGGGTCAGTGTGTACTCCGAAATGGGCGAAGAGATTTTAATCTCTGCTTCACCTACAAGGTGGATCTTAAAATGTTTGAAAATTTTAGTGAGCAGAGCCCCAAAAGGTAGTGACCAGCCAATGAATTGACCAACATTTGCTGCCATCATTTCTTTCATTATTATGTAGCACAAATCCAATTTCTGGCTAACTTCAAAACAGTATAACAAATAAGCATTAAAATATGGGACAATATCAAAATGTCCTCTTTTCGGAGTAACATTTTCTACTATCCACCGATGGAAAATCCGAAGGTAGGGTTTCAGATGTTTTGCTTGTAAATTAGTCCCGATAAATCTATTCTCACAAATAGTAGTATATACTTCACTGATATTACCAATAATGTCAAGTAGGTCAGACTCACTTTGAAAATGGATATGCATATCTCCTTCCTCAACTTTAATAATTCGTGATAAAGTGGGGATATCAAACTGAATACCATTACTCTTCACATAAGATAAAAGAGTAAAGTTTCCATCTTCTTTATTAGTACCTCTCAAGTGAACATAAAATAAAGACACAAGACGTAGATATACCTTTTGTGATAAATTAATTAAATTTACCCACCCCATTACCTCAAGTTTGCTAACTAATAGTGGATCATGTTAAGGTGGAAGATTCACCCTTCTCACGGTTACAATAGGTCGGCTAGAGAAGCTTTGAAAGATATGTTCATGACTGTAACTGAGAAAATCATTAGTAGGATAAGCCTCAATTTGAGGTTATTGTTGTTATTGTTGGCGTAGTAGAGGGATTGAGCTTTCACCATGTTCTGGTCTTGCTCTTTTTGTTCTAGGCATGATGTGAATATCTATTCAAATTTATTGAAAATGTGTTAAATATCAATGGTGAATTACAGAAGTTAATAAATTCAATGTGAAGAGCTCAAATGGTGTGAAGTGTGATGTGCAAAAGTGCAACAGATAAGGAATTGCACACTGGAAAAAAAAAAAGGATTGGAAGACCAACCGGTCAAGCCACCGGTTGACCCACCTATTGCGGATTACACTTTGTATTTGTATTCGGTTTGTGCTCCTCTTTGGCTTGCTGCTTCAGTTGCTCTGCCTTGCTAATTATTTCAATGCACACTTCTGTAGACATCCCATTTTTGACCGACCTTAAGACTCAGACGTCATCAATTGAGCGCTTGGTGATCGCGCATGTTTGTGCTCATTTCGAGTTTCTAGGGTTTTCGGCTGAATGCTTTGCCTCCGGGCCTCTAAACTCTTTGTGTTTTGGCTTGGTTTGTAGACCATGCCTTGTTTTCCCTTGCCTGGAGGGAGAGAGAGGTCTGTAGACCACTTTTTGTGGTCGTAGACCACTTTTCTCTCTTGTAGGCTAGTTTCCAGTTTCCGGAGCCTTCGGCCGAGTGCCTTGTCTTGCTTCCTTTTTGGTTTGGTTTTGAACCAAACCTTGTTTTCCCTTCCCTGGAAGGAGAGAGGTGTCTTGTAGACCACTTTTTGTGGTCGTAGACCACTTTTCCCTCCTGTAGACTAGTTTCCGGTTTCCGGAGCCTTCGGCCGCGCGCCTTGTCTCGGGACCACTTACCGTTCTCCTTTTGGCCTGGTTTTCGAACCATGCCTTGTTGCCTTGGTCTAGAGGGACACAGAGGTCTTGGAGACCACTTTTTGTGGTCGTAGACCACTTTTCCATCGTAGACCACTTTTGGTGCCCGTAGACTTAGTTTTCGAGGCTTCCGGCTGCGCGCCTCGACCCCCGGACTCCTGTCTTGCATCCTTTTTGGTTTGTTTTTGGCACAAACCTTGTTTTCCTTGCTTGGAGGGTGGAATGAGGGTTGGAGACCACTTTCTCTCCCTGAAAATCACTTTTCTTCCTTGCCAGCCAGTTTTCTTCCCTGTAGACCACTTTTGGTGGTCTACAAGTGGTCTCCAGCTGGAAAAAGTGGTCTCCAGCCATGCCACTACCTTCCTCTCTCTGTGTAGACCACCTTTCCGCCCTGGCCGACCACTTTTTGTCCTGGCCGACCAGAAAAAGTAGCTGGCCGACCAGTGCAAGTAGTTGGCCGACCACTTCAACTGGTCGATAGCTTTCCTTCATTTTCTGCAGGTGTTGCGGATACCAGCTGTGCCAGCTGTTGAGCACAGAACTCATCCTCCATACACGTGTATGGATGGATTGATTCAAGCTCTTAACTTGTACAAGAAGCTTGATTCTTGATTTTCTATAAGAGGGAGCACCCTCCTCTTCTATATTTGTTAAGAAATTTGGCTGAGGGCTATACATATCATCTATATCTATACTTCTTCCTTTCCTTCTATATTTGTGCGCAAAAGTGTAGTTTCTTCACACTTTTTCACACAAACACATAGTGAAACACCATACTCTTGGAGCTGAGGCACTTAGAAGCTGGTTTTGGTGTTTTTGAATTGGTTTAAGCTCAGAAAAGCTGCTGGAGTTGCAGCTTTGAAGTTGTTCTTCAAGGGTGAGTCAACTACCCCTTTAAAGCTTTATTTTGATTAAGCTTTTGGACCTATTTGCATGCTTATTTTGGCTTGACCTTCTACTAAAAAAAGTTCTGATTTTTAGTGCTTAACATGTTTGTTTAAGGCTTCTTTGGTGTTGGGAGTGGTCTACCCCCTCTTGTGCCTTGTTTGGCTTTGTTTTTGTGATATCCTTTTAAGCTATTGGGACCACCTCTTTTTGGCCTTCTCACCACTGAAACTCAAAGGAATTTCAGTGGTGGAAAGTGTGTTTTGAGGTCCCAAATAGGAGGGGGTCATCCCCTCTCCTTGTATCTTGGATGCTTGCCTTATTGGCCTCATATTTGAGCATGTTTATCTAGCATATGTTGGCACCATCTCAGCATATTTTTGTCCTTATTTCAGCATGGCATACCTCTGTTTTAGCTTGGTTGAGTCACCACTTGCATGCATTCTACACTTGTAGTGTAATCTTGCATACTAGCCTAATATGCATCATGCTTTTGGACCATCATTCTAGCATATTTTGGCTCAACTCCAAGAAGCTTTTGTTCATGTTTTACCATGCTTAAGCTTTGATTTAAGTGTTTTGGGCCATGCATGCCTTGCTTTGTATAGCTATAGTTCATTCGTGCTCACTAGCTTTGAGTTTCCAAGCCACTAGCATGCATTGCTTGGGCTATTTGCATGAGTTGGCATCATTTGATATGTGATTTCAGTACATGTAGTGTGGCCATACACTAACATCTTTCACTCTTTCAATGCTTTGGAGGGTTGGTGCTTTATGCCTTAAGTATGAGCCATTGTGCATGCCATCTTGCCTAGCCTTTTGGGCCACCATTTCAGTGTGTTTTTGGTGTTGTTTTTCCATAATACAACTCTGTTTTTGGTTGGTTAGATCATCCCTCATTTGCTTCTTACATTTGTAGTGTAAGTCCTCTTGACTAGCTTTGCATGCCTAATGAGTGAGCTTGTTATTCTAGCATGTATTGACTTGGTATTAGCCCATTTTTGGTGTTAATTTGACATGCCATAACTCTAATTTTTATTGATAAAGTCATCTCATGCTTGGTTTCGGTAGATGTAGTGTAATCCTCCTCATTAGCCTTGCATATTCCATGCTTCATGCTCCTCATGCTAGCATGTGTTAGCTCTAATCCATGCATGTTTTAGCATCATTTTGGCATGCTCTAGGACTATTTTGGGTTGCCTTGGCCATGTGGTTCATGTGTTGCATAATTGTAGTGCAATTGGCCTTGCTAGCTTTGAGTTTTGAGCACCATAGCATGCTTCATTTGTGACATGTACATGATTTGGCATCATTTCACATGTTATTTCAAAGCATATAGCATTGTCATGTTCCCACATCTTTCATTCTTTGAATGCTTTCAAGGGTCATGCATTGTTGCCTTGTTTGTGTCCTAACTTGTATGCATGCATGCCTAGACCTTTGAGCTCCCATCTCAGCATGTATTGGTCCTTGTCTTGACCTATTTGAGCTCTGTCCATGATTGGTTCCTTCATTTATGCCATGTGTTGCATGCCCCTTGTGTAGTCTCCTTTGGTGGCCTTGTGCCTTAGGCCTCTTAACATGCCATGCTTGTGTTGTTTAGATGATTTGGCATCATTTAACACTTTATTTCAGAGCATGTAGCATTGCCATATTCTCATGCATGTCACTCTTCAATGTGTACGAAAGTTGTGCCTTTATGCCTTACTTGCAAGCCATGAGTTGAATGTGCATTCTTTGCTCTTTGTGCCTAGGTTTTGTTGAGTTTTGGCCACTGTTTTGAAGTATCTCAGGTTTGTCCATGTTTGGTTTGGCCATTTGAGTATTGTCTTGCATGCTTCATGTATGATGCACTTCATTTGCCTTGAGGCCCTAGCTTTTAAGTTTGCCATGCATGCATTATTTGCATGATAGGATCTTGAGCATGCCATTCTAGCACTCATAGAAGAGCATGTTGTTTGCATGTTGTTACATAGCATTGCATGTTGTTACCTTGCATTGTGCTTGTATGTTGCTATATTGCGTTGTGTTCGCATGCCATTAGCATTGATATGTTGATCATGCTTGTGTTGTGTTGCATTGTGTTTGGATAGGGTGTTAATCCAAACACGAGGAACGAGGGACGTTTCATACTTCAAGTGATGAAACGTGCCTCATTTCTCGGTCGTTGACGCTGTTGATCATACATGATAGAGTTTAAGGCCCTTATGTGTTATTTGTGCATTCATTGACATTGAATTGTGCAAACTCGACTTCTCGGCCATCGTGCATTGCGATGCTCAGTTGGTGGCTCGAGAATCGAGAACCACACCCCCTTGAGCTTGAGAAATGATAGGGAGGATGGTCGTGCACACATACCTTGCAAATACACTGCCGTGCCCCTTCTTGTTCTCTGTTGCAGCAAACTGGAAGTGTGGCAGAATAAGTGGTCGGCAGACCAGTAAAAGTGGTTGGCCGACCACTTTTTCTGGTCTACAGCAAAGGTAAGTGGTCTACAGGTGGTCTACACCACCAATAAGTGGTCGGCCATGCTCCTGGAGGTTCCTATGATGGATTAGAAACTAACCTGAAGTTTGTGCAGTGATCTGAAATCAATTGCAAATAGAGGCAAGTTGGGGCATCGCGATGGATTTCCGAATGAGGCGACCGAGCATGCATGCGCTTCTCGCTCCGAGGCCCCTTCTATTTGCTTTACTTAGTTGCTTTGCTTAAGCTAGCTAATGCATTGGTTTTTGTACTTGAGTAGTTAATGCAATTAGCTATTTGTTTCAATTTGGATTGTAATATTTAATTAGCTAGAATTAGTTAATTAGTTTACTTGTAATAATTAGTTTAATTAGCTTAGATTAGCTAGTTAGCTTATTATTAGGACCCTCCGTCGAGAGGGCGAATTTTGTAATAAGTGTGCGTGTGTACGATGCATGTCTTCCAACCCCCATTTCTTTCTCCCTTTTACTTATCTGCTTTCAGTGGTTAGTTTTAGGGTCATTTTCAATTAGCATACTTATGCTTGCATGCGTGCATCATCCATCTGTTTTGCATGCACCGGGCTCGACACATCATATAAACTGCATTGTATTTCAATACCAATTTGAATACATATATCAAATGTCGCATTCACATGACATCTTAAAATAGCCGAGCCTATCTTAATTGCATTTTGCATGTGTTGCATTAGGCATTCTTGACATAGCTAGGATCATGCATGATTACTAACTAGCTTCTATTTTGGCTCGGAGTACACTGTGAGTGTTTACGCTTTAGCATACTGCATGAGATGTGTATGTTGCCATGTTTAGCATGCTTGCCATGAGGTTATTTTCTTAACTGCTATAACTACATGTATGCCTGTGGATGAAGGTTGGATTGCTTGAATTGAAACAATTCATCAAAATGCGAGTTTTAAGCCCACTCGAAGTGGCAAAATCATGTTTTCTAAGCCCACTTGAGGGTGGCAAAATTCGCGTCTTAGCTTACTTGCGAGTAGCAACTTCAAACCACTTTTCAAAAAACAAGCATGAGATGTTTTGTTCCAACTTGAGCGATTTAGTCTATACTTGTATGCTGTGCGCATCACATAGTAATTCTAGATTAATAATCAGAATAAAAACACATGTGTTTTCAAAAACAACATATCATGTTAGTAAAGGCCGATCCTTTGATCGGGCGAGTGGGGGTGCTCGTTGCATGACCTTCCCCTCTTGTACCCAAGTTCTCGAGCCGAGGCAACTTTGGTGATGACAGACATGTGGCCTTAGGCACAAGTCAGGGTTTCCTAAATTTCTCCAAAACAAAATATTTAGATGGTGACTCTGAAATCTGGCAAAGTAGTCCCTGTTTGGCGCTTTTTGATTAAAATCGATTTTTCAAAACGATTTGCCAGATTTGGACTCTTTGGTGATTTATCAGTCTTGCATTACACTTTGCGAGATTAGATTCAGAACTGTAACACAAGTCTGAACTGTAGTAGCTAGAACCACGATTCGCGCCCTTGTGCGCGGAGCGGAGTTTCGGGCGGTCTACAACTTCCAATATTGAGTGAATATAAAGTGTCTTGGAAGCAGAATTTGGCTTATTGATCTTGGTTGCTGCTGCTTTGGCTTGCGGTTTGTGGAGCAGATTTTTTATAGTCACTTCTCTCCAATATTGAGTGTATATAAAGTGTCAATAAATGAGGTAGGTGGTGGAGGAAAGTAATGAGGTAGGTAAATTGCTTAAATGAAGTAGTTGGAAGGTGGTGTATGTCATGAGGCATTCACCAAACCTATAACTTGTATGCCACTTTGATACTGAATTGTCAAATTTGGATTGTACATTGAATTGTCAACTTTGGATTGTATAGAGGTATTGAATTGTCAAATTAATGAGGTATTTAATTTTCATGAGGTATTCAATAAATGAATAGTACATTTATTATTTTGTAATTCTTTTGAATATATATTTGCAAATTCTTTGGTAATTTTTTTCTAACTGATTAAGACATGGTAATCAAAACTGAAATTCTTTTGTAATTTAATATATGTGGATATATATAAGAACACAACATCAGTAAATTATGAATTGGATAATTAGCACACAACATTTATAAATTGTCAAATTTATGGCTTAGATTATGAGAACACAACATCATAACAGAACTTGTCAAGTCCTTGGATAATCAACTTTAAGAATTGACAAAATTATGAAGAGCACTAACAACAAACAAACACTGACAGCTTTCCTTGCGTAATGACCTCTCATTCGAAAAAATAACCAAAAGTACATGTTCGCGTCCACGTAGTGAATTTAATTTTCACCGTGAAGATGCCACATATGTTCTATTAAATCATTGCGGACGGCATGATGTGCATTTTTATCTCTAATACCTAAATGACGAGAGAGAAATGATTGGAAGTCGTTGTTAGTACTTCAGGAAAGTTCTACTGGTGAGTTAGTTGATGAAGTATCATAATCAAAATCAAGATGCTCATATCTCTCATCTTCGACAATCATATTATGTAATATAACACAACTCTTCATTATGTTCCCAAGCATTTTTGGATCCCAAAAACGTACGGCACCACCTATAATTGTAAATCGGGATTAGAGCACTCCGAATACCCACTCTACTTCTTTCCTTGCTGACTCTTGCATCATTGCAAAATGTTGTTTCTTTGCTCCTTGGAGAGAAGAGATTGTTTGAACTAGTGTTGCCCACTGAGGGTATATATCATTAGCAAGGTAATAACCCATGTTATAAGTGTGTCCATTAATAATGTACTGGATAGGGGGAGCTTTACCTTGGGCAAGATCAGAAAACAAGGGCGATTGATCCAACACATTCAAGTCATTTTGTGATCCAAGCATTCCAAAAAATGCATGCCAAATCCACAAGTCATAAGAAGCTACTGCTTCAAGAATGATGGTTGGCTTTTCTGATGGCCTACGTATTGACCTTGCCATGCCTTTGTACAATTTTTCCACTCCTAATGTATGCAATCTAAACTTCCCAACATACCCAAAAATCCAAGAACCTCCCCAATAGTAAGTAATCTAGCAATATCAGTTGATGTTGGAGATCTCAGGTATTCTAGTCCAAAGATTTCAATTACTGAATTATAAAAGTGTTGCAAACTTTGAATTGTAGTGTTTTTCCCAATACGTATATAATCATCAACTGTATCTGCTACCACTTCATATGACAATATTCTCATTGCTAAAGTCATCTTTTATATGGGAGACAATCCAAGAATATGATCTGCATCTTGTTTTTGAACAAAATATGGATCGTGTGCTTCGATAGCATTCAAAATTCACAGATATAGAGGACGACGCATTCGAAAACATCTCCGAAATGTTGTAGGTGAATAAACTAATTTGCTGCAAAATAATCAGCGAACAATCGCTCATGACCCTTCCATCTATTGCGACGTATGTACTTATGTCTTACAACAGAACCACTTTTTTTCTTTGGTCGATCAGTTGATCACAGAATCTGAATCATACTAGCATTATTTATCTCATAAACCCCTAAAAGTGTGACAATTTTGTCATCATTAGACTCACTATTAGAGGATGAGGAAGAAGAAGATAATGAAAATAAAGTGAACAGGTAAGAATTTGAGATACTCATTATGCTCTACTTTCAATTCTGTCCCCTTCCAGATATAAACGTACCTCTTGTCTGGTATATAGTACATTGATAATGTGTTTATATCAGTTCTTGGAAGAAAATCATTATTGGAGGCAACAAAAAATGGAAAATATTTAATGGAGGGAAAAAGAAATGGGAAATAGAAAGGGAGGGGAAAAAAAAATTCAAAACCTTAACCGGTCGACCGACCGGTTGACCCCAGTGTTTTGATGCACGCTACAGTGCAACGGTTGGAGCTGCTCGTATCAGATTGAGGAAATTGCCTTTTTTTTTACTCAGATTTGGTGAAAAAATTGGTGAATCATTGGAGATGCTCTAAAAAGAAAAAGAAGGTTGGTGGATATCTAGATTCGTTTATCACCTTTCTTCATCTCCAACGACGACGATACTGTTGATCTCATCTAAGGTAATTTTGAAATCTTCTTTTTAAGTTTGTTGATCTCAAACCCTAATTTCAATACCCTAATTTGAAAAATAAAACCCTAATTTGTTGTTGTTGGATTTGATTGTTTTGTTTCTGTAAGTGTGCCCTAATATTGATTTTTTTTTTGTTGCTCTCAATATCGATTTTGCCTCTAGTTTCGCTTCTGTCAAAAGACCGCAAACTCACTTTTCTCCATCTCTGACGACAATGATCGCACTGTTGATCTCATCTAAGGTAATTTTGAAATCTTCTTTTTATGTTTGTTTCAAAGCCTGAATCTGAAACCCTAATTTCAAAGTCCTCGTTTGAATATTTTTTTGAAAATCCCCTAATTTGAAACCCTAATTTGAAAAATAAAACCCTAATTTTTTAATCAATTATGTTGTTAGATTTGATTGTTCTGTTTGTTGTTAGTTTGCCCTAATTTTGATTTTTTTTTTTTTCTTTCTCCCTCTCTCTCAGTGTCTCACCCTCTCTCGCACTCTCAATCTTGATTTCGCTTCTCTTAGAAGGCGACGGCCTCACCTTTCTCCATCTCCGACGATGATGATTGCACTGTTGATATCATATAAGGTAATTTCGAAATCTTCCTTTTAAGTTTGTTGAAAAACCTGATCTGAAACCCTAATTTCAAAGTCCTAGTTTGAATATAATTTGAAGCACTAATTTGAAAAATAGAACCCTAATTTGAAATTTGTTTTTTGAAAGCCCTAATTTATTGTTAATCAATTCCCTAATTCTGTTTTGTTGTTGTTGTTAGAATTGATTGTTTTGTTTGCTGTTAGTTTGCCCTAATCTTGATTTGTTTTTGCCCAAATATGTGATTCGTGAATCCTTATAAATTTTACTTAACGACCGTTGTTCTCTCTCTCAATTTAAATTAGACATATACAAGAATATGTTGATATCTATACATACACATTCATATAGACATTTTAAGAAAGAAGAAAGAAAGGGCACATAGTATGGTCTGAAGAATCAGATCTATAGATATTTTGGTCTGAGTTCTACAACATAACACATGTTTGTAATGGTAGATGCCTTGATTTGATGCACTTGTACTATAGTGTAACTTGTAAGCTTTTGATAATGTAACGCCCCCAAATTATTACAATAAATCTAACCTTTAAAACAGAATGTTAATAGAAATAATATGCTTTCATTTGTCAGAGTTCGTACTACTAAAGATAACACATGTAGTATACATTCATTAATGTTCATCTTGAATCTATAGCATGTACTATCAGTTAATAATCAACAAAAATAAATGTCCTACGAGCTTACATCTTTCCAAGACATTTCTTGGTTACAACAAAAGAGAGTGTCATAAACTCTGTACATATAAAGCCTTGGCTTGAATAAACATTAAGTACAAAACAACAAAATAGAGCATCCAGCTCCTAGGTCCTCCCAAGTTACGTCCTTGGAGGAAGCATGTCACCGGTACTTGAAAATGGTTTCCCAAAGTAGGGTGAGCCAAAGCCAGTAGAAACAATCTAACACAGTATATGAGAATTAACGAGGTATAAGTATGATGCACATTTTCATTGTCCTCCAACAAAATCTTTATAACTTTCTCCCAAAACTATAATATGTCAAACTTACATTTCATTCCATTCATTTTAGTCCAATATATATATATATATATCCACTACATTTAATCTACTCAACAGAGGATACAGCTTACAGGTTTCTAACAAATTAAAATCATCACACAATACATTTAGTTCTATTTGCCATTTTACGAAAATTTCGTCTGCGGGAATTGGCACCCATGTATACAAATAGTTTTCTGGATTTTCACCCTGAACACACAGGCCAACTTAGTTCAATGGAGACCATCCCCTTTCTTCTCCTCAAAAACGGAGTACATCCCCTTTCTCCTCCCAAATATCATATATATACAATGTATATCATTCATAATCATATTCAATGATAATG
This sequence comes from Camellia granthamiana, assembly GCA_036172215.1. Classification (NCBI taxonomy): domain Eukaryota; kingdom Viridiplantae; phylum Streptophyta; class Magnoliopsida; order Ericales; family Theaceae; genus Camellia; species Camellia granthamiana. The sequence goes on from CM069904.1 coordinate 115,647,775, forward strand.
GTTAAAGGATTAGTTTCAATTCGCCTAATCCACATACAATGTCTACAACAATCATGACTATCCTCCACCAATAGCCCAAAACAATTATCTCTAAACAGATATACAATCTTTATAACAAATAATTCATCAAATTTTCATAGGTGAGTGATTAAACAAATCCAACAACACTATTCATGTATACATCCTCCCAATTTCACATTCCCCATACCAATTTCATTATTTGTACAAAATAATCATCCAAGACATTTTAAGGCAAAACTCCTCATTTTTCAAATATCAACCCAAAAGCCAAAATCAACTATTTTGACACATGATAACCTCATATCCAAACCCCATAATCATTTATATAGCACCTACATAGAAAACCCTCTTTTCAAACTTGAACCCAAACCCTAGGTTTGCTCAAAACATCTCCAAATCCCACCATCTTCACACAACGACCTATAACCAAGTTAAAACCCATATTAAGGTGTAGAGAGTCCCTACCTCAAGTTTAGAAGACCAATGGAGCAAGCACGAAACTCCAACGACGCCGAAACCAAATTTCAATTAGATCAAAGTGAAGCTCCCAAGATGCTCTACCCTTTTTCCAAAGGCACTAGGACGAAAAGATCAACGGATCTAGGAGAAAATGTAGAAAAAGAGAGTATTTTTTAGAGAGAGAATCTCACTTTAGAGTTTTTGGAAGAAAATATCTGAAAAAGTGATGTAAAAAGTCATTTTTGCGATCTGATATACGTACAATCCGCTTGAGCCGAAGATTTGACGCTCGAGCGGAATATCTGATATACGTACAGTCCACTTGAGCCCAAGATTTGACGCTTGAGCGTCAAACACAAAAAGTTATTCCGCTCGAGCGCAATAGGTCCTGCTTGAGTGCATAATGCACACCTCCAGTACTTTTGCAAACAACAGGCAAATTGCTCGAGCATAAGAAAGACCGCTTGAGCGCCCACCCGCTCGAGCGTAGGAAATACTACTCGAGTGTGAAAAACACCCCTCTAGTACTTTTGCAGACGTACAAAGTACTGAGAGTTTGCAAACCCCGCTCGAGCGCAGAAAGGGCCGCTCGAGCAGAGGACCAAAATTCTAGGCAACATAAGGTTTGAAAACTAAGCAGCCAACCTATTTCAAACGCACTCAACACATCCAAATAACCAATTGTAAGGAGGAGTAAAGAGGAAAGGACAATGAACAACCTACATAAACCATATATCCAAGTCCGGACTACCACAAATGTCGGGTCAAAATTGAGATCGCTATAACCTCCCTCCCTTAAAGAATTTCATCCCTGAAATTTCAAATAGAGCTCAAAATCGTTATTAAACCATTCACAACAACATTAGCATATCCAATTCTACATTATGATCCACTCACCGGTCATCCATTCTTACCAACTCGATGTACAAGTTCTAGGATCAAGGATGTCAATTACAATTCTCAATCATTTACAATGTTTAAATCAAACCCAAGTTCTTTTTCCAAACTTTACTCAATATATATACAATACTCCCTAAAGTGATACAACATACACAATATTCCATATTTTTAAAACATATACAATGTTTATATCGAATTCATGTCTCCAAACTCCCATAACATATACAATGTTTTCACAATTTAAAACATATACAATGTTATCACATTTCATTGACGTAATTAAAATCTCAATACATGCTCAGGCACCAACAAACAAGTCCGGATATTTCTCTCGGACTTCCAATTCATGCTCCCAAGTCCCTTCCTCGACTCTGTGATGTTTCCATAATACCTTTACTAAAGAAATTGTCTTGCCTCGCAAGACTTGGTCCCAGGTATCCAAGACTCTCACCGATCTCTCCTCACACGAGGCATCCTCGTCGACCTCTAAGTCGGTCCAATCCAACATATGCGATGGATCCGACTCATACTTCCAGAGCATACTAATGTGAAACACGTCATCAACCCCGAAAAGCTGTGGCCGTAACGCCAAACGGAAAGCAACCTCTCCGACCTACTTAAGGATCCCAAAAGGCCCAATGAATCGAGAAGACAACTTCCCACTCTTTCTGAACCTCATTAAACCCCTCCTAGGTGATATTTTCAAGAACACATGATCCCCTACATTAAAAGACAAGGGTCTCTTCCTACGATCGACATAACTTTTCTAATGACTCTGAGCTGTAAGTAACTGCTTACAGATAAATGCCACTTTCTCCGTCGTTTCCTGAACCAACTCTGGACCCAACAAAGGTGCATTACGCACATCGACCCAACACACAGGGGACCTACACGGTTGGCCATATAAGGCCTCAAATGGTGCCATGCCAATACTTGATTGGAAGCTATTGTTATAGGCAAACTCCACTAAGGGCAGGTGCCTCTCCCATGACCCTTTGAAGTCAATGACACAACCTCGAAGCATATCCTCAAGGATTTGAATAGTACGCTCGGATTGCCCGTCAATTTGAGGATGATACGTGGTGCTAAAGGTCAATCTAGTACCCAAGGCACTCTGCAAGCTCTGCCACAACCGAGCTGTGAAACGCGGATCTCTATTTGATACAATCATTACTGGGACCCCGTGCAACCTCACTATGTCCCGAATATACAAGTCAGCAAGGAAATCTGCTGAGTTGCTCACACGCATAGGTATAAAGTACGCTGACTTGGTCAACCGGTCAACTACCACCCAAATGGCATCACTACCCCATTAAGTTCTAGGAAGACCCACAACGAAGTCCATCGTAATATGCTCCAATTTCCACTCGGCTATAGGCAAGGGTTATAACAAACTCGTTGGCCTCTGATATTCGGCCTTCACTTGCTGACAAGTAAGACTCCTCGATACAAATACCGCCACATCCCTCTTCATACCCCTTCTCCAAAATTGGTGACTAAGGTCGTGATACATCTTTGTGTCTCCCGAATGCACCACAAGGCGCGAATGGTGAAACTCACGAAATACTTCCTCTCGGTAAGACTCCGGTATGAATAAGCAGTCATGGCATCTCCTACTCTGGTCAGGATACACATTCAAGCCCTTCTCTACCTTTCCATGGGAGATCTTCTCCAGGAAGGATTCCACCTCAAGGTCACCCCTCTGTGCTTCTATCACTCAATTCACAAGTGTAGGTTGTGCAACTATTGTCAATAAGGCTGCAGACTCAATGGACTCACCGAGATGTAAGTCAAACTCTCTAAGAGCACCCAACATCTCTCATTCCCGAATGGCAATATAAACTATGCTTCTAATAGATTTCCTACTCAAAGCATCGGTCACGACATTGGCCTTCCCCAGATGATAATGCAGCTCGAAGTCATAATCCTCTATGAACTCCATCCACCTCATCTGCCTCAAATTCAAGTTCTTTTGTGTAAACAGATACTTTAGACTCTTGTGATCAGAAAATACCTCAAATCTTTCACCATATAGATAGTGCCTCCAAATCTTTAAGGCAAAGATCACCGCCGCTAACTCTAAGTCGTAAGTAAGGTAGTTCCTCTCATGTGTTTTCAACTGTTATGAGCCATAGGCTACTACCTTCCCCTCTTGCATCAAAACATAACCCAAGCCTTCCCGCGAGGCATCACAATATATTGAATAGCCCAAACCCCTTTCCGGAATAATCAAAACTGGAGCAATGGTTAACCTAACTCTAAGTTCTTGAAGTGATTTCTCACAGGTCTCACTCCACACGAATTTAATCCTTTTCCTCGTTAGCTTAGTCAACAGCGAGGCTAGTCTAGAGAAATCTTTCACAACTCAACGGTAATACCCGGCCAACCCCAAGAAACTACGGATCTCGAAAGCATTCTTAGGTTGTTCCCAGTCCTAAACTACCTCTATCTTGGATGAGTCTACAGTCACCCCTTCCCTAGATACCACATGACCTAAGAACTTAACCTCTTTCAGCCAAAACTCACATTCCCAAACTAAGCATACAGTTTGTGAGCTCTAAGTAACTCAATTACTACCTGCAAGTGTTCTTCGTGTTCCTCCTCAGAGGGTGAATAAATCAGGATGTCATCCACAAAGACGACTACAAAACGGTCTAGAAACTCACAGAAGATCCAATTCATCAAATCCATACACACAGACGGTGCATTAGTCAGCCCAAAAGGCATCACTAGGAACTCGTAATGGCCATACTGCGTACGGAATGCCGTCTTTGGGATGTCCTCCCCCCTCACTCTCAACTGGTGATAACCCGATCTCAAGTCTATCTTCGAGAAGAACAAGACCCCTTCAATTGATCAAACAGATCATCTATACGTGGCATTGGGTACTTGTTCTTGATAGTTACCCGGTTTAACTTTCGGTAATCTATACAAAGTCGTAACGCAGTATCTTTCTTTTTGGCAAACAAGGCTGCTGCTACCCAAGGCGAAGTACTAGGGCGAATGAAACTCTTATCTAAAAATTCCTAGAGTTGAATCTTCAACTCATTCAATTCAGCAGGTGTAAACCTATACGGTGCCATAGAAATTAGTGCCGTGCCAGGAACTAAATCAATAGAGAATTCGATATCTCAGTGAGGTGGTAAACTAGTAAGGTCCTCGGGAAAGATATCAGGGTATTCACAAACCACCCTTGGCAACTCAACCCTTATTTCATCACATTCACTATTTAAGAAGCTAGCAAGGAGGCAACTAAGCTCACTCCGCCCACACGGATCATATACTGGCGATAAAACGCTATCACCTGGTTCTCCAAGAAATAAAAACAATCACCGCTTAGAGTACATACAGTAACCCTCTGACGGTAGCAATCTATAACAGTCCGGTATGATGATAACCAGTCCATACCCTAAATAACATCAAAACTAGACATGTCAATCGATACAAATGCAAATGGAAGTCGACGATCGGCAACCTCTATGTCATAACCCTGACATCCCTGTTTCAAAATAACCTCACCACCGATAGGTGACTTTACATAGATAGGAGGTGCTAACTGAGCCAACTCTAACCCTAAAACAGATGTAAATGTAAACGAGATAAATGAATAGGATGCACCTGTATCAATCAACACATTAGCAACTGAATTGCAAAACAAGAAAGTACCTCTCATAACATAAGGCGCTGCTACAAGATCTAGCGCAGTAACAGCATACACACGCCCTGTAGGCCTCTGGTCTACCTGCTCGCCCATCGGAGCATAAGACTGATGCATTGACTGAGCCGAAGAGGCTCCCTGATTGGACCTCGAGGCCTGTGCTGACTATGCTGGCCAGTGGTTCTATGTCTGCCTCAATCCAAATGCACCAGGTGTGCCACCCAACTGTGGGCAAAGCCTCTTCATGTGCCCCGCCTACCCACACTGATAACAAGTGAGCAGCTGGCCTCTCCCCTGACTCTGGCTCTGAGAACGAGCCGAAGACTATGTAGATTGCTGCCCCATCCTCTCTGTGGGCAAGCTGGAGACTTGTGGCCCATGTAATAACCCGACCCTCTTATATGCTTCACATCTCTAGTTATATGAGTAATTACATGTTTAATGTGAAATTCCATGTGGAGTTGTGCTTACATTCATAAATTATTTAATTATGACATTCTATCTGTTGGTTATTGGAGAAAATCTGTTAAAATTAAGATGTTTGGATTTGAAATTGAAAGCCTTAGGACGCGATAACCCGAAATTGACTTTATAATTATGATCAACATGATTTTTAGGACGTAATATCAAGTTTTATAAAAAATTGATTCGTAATGAATTAATTGGAAAAAATTTTAGGTTCAACACTCTTAAAACCTATACCTAGATAGATATAAGAGTCTTGGATGACTTAGTAGCAAAAACAAAAAAAAAAATCTTCTAAGAGAGTTTGAGAGGGTGCTAGAGAAGAAGAGGAAAAAGAGGAGGCTTTAACAAGAGTGAGGATTGAAGAAATTGAAAAGAGTTTTTGAGACTAGAGTTCAAGGTATGTATAATTTAACTAGAATTTCCTAACTTTTCTCTCTCTAATTGATTTGAGAAAGAAATCTTTACATTCATGTAAGCTAGGGTTTAAAACAAGAGTCTTGCTTATGGTAATTGGTTGATTTGAAGGATGATCTTTGTGTTTTAAGTTGTTTTGAGCTATGTTGAGAAGGATTACCTCTTATTCTTTAGTTTTACATGTTTTGAGCTCACACATGCATCTTGATGTTTATAGATATATATTTTGATAAACTAAGTATGGATGAAAACATAAAAGATTTGAGATGTATATATGAATTTAAAAAGGGTTATGAACTAATTATGTTGTGATTCATGTTTATTGTGATGATATATCATGATATTGAGCTAATTTTTCCTATTTTGCACCTTGCAATGTGTTTGGTCAGTTGAATTTTGTCTAAGTTTCGGACTGCCCAAAATAGAGTATACGACCACACGTGCGGGAGGCACAACCGCACGTGCTGGGCTCATAACCGCATGTACGGAAAACAAGGGTGGAGGACTGATCTACACTATAATAAAAGCACGTGTAGGCCGCACGTGCGGCGCACCTGCCCGTACGTGCAGCTAAAGATGGAGAATTTTGTTTATTTCTTTCGCTCTGTTTGACCCTCAGAATGTGTTAATACATCCATTTGATGTTTCTATAATGCATTTAATTATATGAAACTTAGCGAATCGAACATTTGAGAAATAAGAGGAAACTAAGGAAAAGTGATGTACTTACGAGTTATGTGCTATGTGTAGGGCACATACAGAAGGGGACCATCGTTCATCTGCATCACAGTGAGTGATAGTAGTGTAACGACATATTTCTTGTATTCATATATGTTATGCAATACTTAATTCACTCTTTTAGTAAATAACTTATGTTATATGAGTTATCTTTGAGGGAGTAATTGGAAAGATCAAACATTGGCATATGGGATATGGACCCGAGGTCGTTCTGTTGTGCTATTATAATGGGCCTAAGGCCGTTTTGTATTTCATTGGGCCCCAGGCCATTTTGCTATAATAATGGGCCTGAGGCTGTTTTGCTATCATAATGGGCTTAAGGCCATTTTGTATTACATTGAGCCTAAGGCTGTTCTGTCTTATGTGGGCCTGAGGCCGTTCAGGAAAGGGAATAAGAATAAGACCAACTTGTGATTTATGAATATGCACTGCTAAATTATGCTTAAACTCTTAATCTGTTTGTGCTACTATCATTCACTGAGCCTTGCTTACTCCATTTTTATGGATGTTTTGTAGGTAATCAGCCTGCGGGACAACCTTAGGTCAGCCCAGGAACCTTTTGCTAGACCCGTTTTGCTGAGTCACCCGAAGTGACTCTTTTGTTTTATTTTGGGAAATCCATGTGACGGCATGTTTTGTCGGTATTTGAGGAAATAAGCATGTATATATATATTATCAATATTTAACTTTTGGGTTGTTACCCTTTTGCAAAGTCAGTGAATATGAATGGTGTATGGAATGTTATGTACTTGTGTATGGTAATACATTAAGATCCTGGCATTTAGACACAGCTCAATGAATGTTTTATTCTACTATTATTTTGCTTTCGTTCAGGCCCCAATATTGAGTAAAATTTAAGATAACAAAATTGAGGCCTAAGGTCAAGCTGGTCATGCCCAAACTTTTAGGGGCAGGTTTGGGTTGTGACAGCCCAACTGACCACACTTGAAACAAGTGAAATCTCCCTGACCGCCTCTCCCAGAACCCGAACTCGGTATTGGAAACGTAGACCTCAACTGTGCTTCTTAGGGCTGTTGGGGATTAGAACCTCTCTGCCTCTTGTTGTCCCCTTGGACATCCCGACTCTTCCTGGAGCCCCTCATCCTCTCCTCCTCCATCTACATCACAGTCTCAAGATAAGCCGCCACCCCCACAAGGCGTCCGTAATCTCTAATCATCGAACCGGCCACCTTAAACATTAGCTCGGTCTTCAACCTGTTCTCAAACTCCAAGCAACGGCGTTCCTCAGTCGCCACAAGCTCGGGTGCAAACCTAGACAAGCTAGTAAAAGTGGCTTCGAACTCTGCCACAAGTGTGTCCAACTGCACCAGCTTAGAAAACTGTTCTCTCAACTTCTCCCTAACTGTGGGAAGCAGAAACTTCTCCTAGAAGACGTTGACGAAAGCCTCTCAAGTCTCTCCAATGCGCCCCCACACATACTTCCACCAGTAACCCACGTCTCCCTTCAGCTGGAAGGACGCCAAGGTCACTCTCAAACCTCCGTCTTCGATGCCGAACATCTCAAATGTCTTCACCATCTGTTCCAGCCACTTATCTGCTTTCAGTGGCTCCTTGGGATCACCCAAAAACTTATCCGGATTCGATCGAAAGAACTCTCGCTTCAAAAAAGATGGCCCTGCCTCAACTACTTGGGCCTGGACTTGATTCTCAGCCCTAAGAATGTCCATGGATTCCCTCAATGCTTCAGCCATCTCACGGGCTAAGGTGCCTATGGCCTGCTAACCAACTGGTTCGGCCATGTTGGCCTGACCAATACCCTCCTCCTGTGTCGAAATATCATCTGGTACTGGCATCTCCTGCCTTCTAGGCCTACTATGCCTACCATCGTGTCCACGTCCTAACATTCTAATAAAGGTAACAAAATAAATTAACATTTATAAATGTACCGAAGCTAACTCACTCGCATCCTAATACAGTGGACAATAGTGATTTACTCCATGTAAGCACGTATTCACATAAACACATACGAATTTTATCACTGGATAATGACCGTCCCATAGTGTTGCCAGAGTTCCAATTAGAAATAGTAGTGATCAAGTGCTCTTCTAACAGGACTTCTAGGAACCCGTGGACTCAATCAACATCCTAGAAATTTAATCACATACCCATATAATCACATAAGCATGTTATCATTTAGGCACATATCATTCACACTTAAGTCTCTAGCAAACGAGACAAACCTATTGTGATACTAACCACTTCCCATGTACCCAAAGTATTCAAACCCGGTACGCTCTAATACCAAGTTGTAACACCCCAAATTATTATAATAAATCCAACCCTTAAAACAAAATGTTGATAGAAATAATATACTTTCATTTGTGAGAGTTCGTATTACCAAAGATAACACATGCAGTATACATTCATTAATGTTCATCCTGAATCTATAGCATGTACTATCAGTTAATAATCAACAAAAATAAATCCCTACGATCTTACACATTTCCAAGACATTGCTTGGTTACAATAAAAGAGAGTGTCATAAACTCTATACATATAAAGCCCTTCGCTTGAATAAACATTAAGTACAAAACAATAAAATAGAGCATCCAGCTCCTAGGTCCTCCAAAGCTACGTCCTTGGAGGAAGCATGTCACCGGTACCTAAAAATAGTTTCCCAAAGTAGGGTGAGCCAAAGCTAGTAGAAACAATCTAACACAGTATATGAGAATTAACGAGGTATAAGTATGATGCACATTTTCATTGTCCTATAACAAAATCTTTATAACTTTCACCCAAAACCAGAGTATGCCAAACTAACATTTCATTCCATTCATTTTAGTCCGATATATATATATATCCACTACATTAATCTACTCAACAGATGATACATGTAGACACCCCATTTTAGACCGCCCTTAAGACTTGGGCGCTACTAATTGCTTATTTGGTGATAAAAGTTGTGCAGTGCAAAGGTTCGATTTCTTCGGCAAGGAGAGCGTCAAATCCTAACCTTACACCCCATTTTTGGACCAAAATGATTTTGACCAAAATGATTTTTAGACCTTAAAACCCTCTCTTTCAAAACATTTTTTAAAAAAGTTTTTACGCTGTTCCGAGGCTCGCATTTCGTTAAATGTTGCACTTTTCGGTAAACCGAGCAAGGACAAAGTGGGAATAAATGAAAGAGAGGTGAAATCTTTGAAAAAATCTTTAAAACATCTCGTTTTGGGGTTTGGAGTTGAAGAAAATGGGAGGAGAGGGAAGAAACCTAGTTGGGGGAAGAAATTGGGCAGAGAGAGTCGAGCAACTCTCGCTAAATCGGGCCTATCCATTTGTACACTTGGATTTCATCTATGAGGCCACCACTGTTGGAAAGTGGACTTCCGGGGCTTCATTGTACACTCAAGAATCTCTTAAAGCCGTGTCCGGATGAGGGAGATATGGCTGGTTGAAGTTAGGCATCAACCCGGTTGGACCGAAATAGAGTAGTCTTCACTGAAAGAGGGATATCTCTTAGCACACTTGGAATTTTGATGTGAGGCTGCCATCATTGGAAATAAGACTTTCGGGGCTTCAGTTTAGACTCAAGAATGACCTGAAAAGGAGTCTGGATGAAGGAGTTATGCTTGTTTGAAGTCGGGAATAGGGACCAGTTTTTGCTGTCGGCCACTGGGGGAGTGTGCTGGCCACAAATGGAGTTTGCCGGCCATAGGTCGGCCAGAAGTGACCCTTGTCGGCCACCATTAGTGGCTGGTCGGCCAACAAAGGTGGCCGGTCTGCCACAAGTGTCCAGAAAGCTCAGAATTTGCAGATATTTCTCCTCCAACTGCTCTACACTGTGCTAGCTGTCTCTAAATCAGATATTTTGACCCAAGGCTCTCTTTTTCCTATATATAGAGGCCATATCTCTCATATTTCAAGGTTAGAAAGTTTGGGAGCCTCTCTCTCTAAAATCTCTCTCTCTCTCTCTTGAGTATTTGTGTTTAGAAGCTTGCATACTTCAAACTTTAACCTATCAACCCTTAACCAAAGTGGTTCATCATTGGATTGAGGTTGCTTGAAGCTCTTTTGAAGCCTCCTTTGAGCTCTAAAATGGTGGTTTAAGCTCAGATTTGTGCCTATTGTGTGCTTTGCTTCAAAGGTATAGAACTTACCCCATTTAAGCTTATTTTACACACTTGTTTTGCCACCTTTGAAAACTGTTTTTGGCCTGGTTTTCAAATACAAAAACCTCTGTTTTTAAGGTTTAAAAATGGTGGTTTAAGCCCTTTTTGGAGTTAAGGGTGGTCCACCCTTCTTGTAGCTTGCTTGCTAAGTTGTTGTGCCATCTTTCAAAGTTGTTTTAAATCAAACTTTTTGGCCTTTCTAACCACTAAAAATCAGAGAATTTTCAATGGTAAAAACCATGTTTTGAGGTCCAAAATAGGAGGGGGTGGCCTCCTCTCCTTGTGTCTTGTTTGCATGTGTAGATAGCCTAACATGTGAGCATGTTTTTCTACCATTTTGTGACTTGATCTCAGCATGTTTTGGCTATTTTTTTTACTAGCTTTAACTCTGTTTTGAGCTGTCTTGGTCATATGAGGCTTGTCTTGCATGGTTGTAGTGCAAATGCCTTCACTAGCTTAGTGTTTTAAGGCCTCTAACATGTTGTACATGCGTTGCTTGCATGTTGTAGCATCATTTTACATGTGATTTCAGTGCATATAGCTCTGTCACACTCTCACTTATTTCACTCTTTCTTTGCTTTTGAGAGTTGTGCCTTGTGCCTTGTTTGCGGGCTAACATGCGAGCATGTTTTTCTTGCCTTTTATGCTTCAATCTCAGCTTGTTTTAGCCACTATTTTGGCATGTCTTAGCTCTGTTTTGAGCTGATTTGATCATTTGAGCTTGATATTGCATGCCTCTAGTGTAGTGCTCTTCACTAGCTTTGGTATTTTTGGCTCTTAACATGTTGTGCATGTGTTGCTTGCATGTTGTAGCACTATTTTTCATGCCATTTCAGCACTGAAAATTCTACAACCTCCCTCTATTCTTCACTTTTCAATTTGTTTTGAAAGTGGTCTTGAGCCCCTTATTGGCTTGAGTGTGAACTTGAGGCTCTCATGCCTAATGTTTTTAACTCTCTCTTGAGGGTTCCTCCTAACCAACAGCATGAGACCTCTTTCATGCTTAAGGCTCTTGTGGCTTAGGCCATCTTTCCAATTAGAGGACTTTCACATTGGACTTAATCGGTTAAAGGATTAATCGATAATGTTAAAACGTGTAAACAAAATGAATCAAGTAAAATATGACCAAGATAAGCATGTTGTATTTGCATTGCATGTGTTCAATCGGACGTTATATTGAACACAAGGTAGATTGGTCCATTTCATACTCAAAGTGATGAAATGAGCCAATCTCTTTGTCGCCGTCGCCCTTGATCATGCATGATAGGGTGGTAGTACTTAGAGTCTTATTTGTGCATTCATTGACTTTGTACAAGCTTGACACTTTGGCCGTCATGCATTGAAAATGCTTGGTTGGTGGCTTGAGAGCCAAGAATTACACTCATTTGAGCTTGAGAAATGATAAGGAGGGTAATAGTACATATATTGTTTGAGAATACACTGCTTTGCCTCTGTTTGCTCTCCATTGCAGCAAAAAGGTGCATTCCAGGGAAAGGGTGGCCGACCAGCCACCAGTGGTGGCCGACAGCCACAAACAGTGGCCGACCGGCCAGTAGTAGTGGCCGACAGCCACCTATAGTAGCCGACCGGCCATCAGTGGAAAAGTTGTTCAAAGTGTTCCTGAGGTGGGGCAGAAGCAGTCTGGAATTTGGTGCAATGTTCAGATATCAAAGCAAAGTGTAAACAGAGGCATCCAAAGGCAAGGCGGTGGATTTTCGGAAGGAAGCCAACCGAGCATGCATGCATCCATCGCCCTCGAGGCCATTTAATTGTTTCAATTAGTTAGCGTAGCTAATTATCCGATTCAAGTGTTGTAATTATCTAATTAGCTTAGATGGTTAATTAGTTTAATTACTTTAATTAGCTTAGCATAGCTAGTTATTCAATTGTGTGGTAATAATTAATTAGCTAGAATAGTTAATTAGTTGTTTTGTAATAATTAGCTTAGCTTAGCGTAGCTAGTAGCTTATTTATTCGGACCCTCCTTCGAGAGGGCGTATTGTTGTAATAAGCATGCGTGTGTGTGTACATGTCTTCCAACCCCACGTCTTTCACCCTTCTACTTAACCGCTTTCGATGGTTAGTTTAGGGCACGTTTCAATTAGCATACCTTATGCTTACATGTTTGCATCATTCATTTATCTTGCATGCACCGGGCTCGGCGCATCATTCAAACTGCATCGTATTTCAATATACTTATTTGAATACGTGTATCAAATCGTTGCATTCATATGCCATCTTAGTAGCCGAGCCTATTAATTTCATGTTGCATGTGTTGCATTAGGCATCTTAACATAGTTAGAATCATGCATATTTCTAACTAGCTTTTGTTTTGGCTTGGAGTACACTGTAAGTTTTACGCTTTAGCATACTTGTATGAGTGTGAGTGTTGCCATGACAGCATGCTTGCCATGAGGCTATTTGCTTAAATGATTAACTGTATGAATGCCTGTGGGTGAAGGCTTGGTTGCTTGAATTGGGACAATTCAATGATTGTGAGTTTTAAGCCCACTTTGCGAAGTGGCAAAATCATGTTTTAAGCCCACCCGAGGGTGGCAAATCCGCACTTTAGCCCACTTGAGGGTGGCACTTTCAAACCATTTTCGAAAGCAAACATGAGTTAATTTGTTCCAATTCTTGCGATTTAGTCTATACTTGTATATGTGCATCACATAGTAAAGTTAACTAATAACCGGAATAAGAACACATGTGTTTATAAAACAACATATCTTGCTTAGTAGAGGCCGATCCTTTAATCGGGAGAGTGGGGGTGCTCATTTCAAGACCTTCCCCTCTCGTACCCAAGTTCCCGAGTCGAGGCAACTTTGGTGATAATGGACATGTGGCCTTTGGCACGAGTCAAGGTTTCCTAAATTTCCTAAAAATAAAATATTTAGGTGGCGACTCTGTAATCTGACAAAACAGTCTAGTTTTGGCATTATTTGATTCAAAATCTGATTTTCCAAAATGATTTGCCGGATTGGACTCTTTCGTATTTATCAGTCTCATATTGCACTTTGTGAGATTAGATTCAGAACCGTGATAGAAGTCCGAACTGTAGGAGACCAATTCGCGTCTCTCCAAAAGGGAGGCGTGCGAAGAAAGTCGAGTCTACAATACACCTTACAAGTTTCTAACAAATTAAAATCATCACACAATAAATTAATTTTTATTTGTCATTTTACGAAAATTTCATCCGCAAGAATCGGCACCCATGTATGCAAATGGTTTTCGGTACTTTCACCATGGACACACAGGCTAACTTAGTTCAATAAAGTCCATCCCCTTTCTTCTCCCAAATATCATACATATACAATGTATATCATTCATAATCATATTCAATGATAATAGTTAAAGGATTAGTTTCAATTCGCCTAATCCACATACAATGTCTACAGCAATCATGACTATCCTCCATCGATAGCCCAAAACAGTTATCTCTAAACAGATATACAATCTTTATGATAGATAATTCATCAAATCTCCATAAGTGAGTGATTAAACAAATCCAACAACACCATTCATGTATACATCCTCCCAATTTCACATTCCCCATACCAATTTCATCATTTGTACAAAATAATTATCTAAGACATTTTAAGGCAAAACTCCTCATTTTCCAAATATCAACCCAAAGGCCAAAATCAACTATTTTGACACATGATAACCTCATATCCAAACCCCATAATCATTTATATAACACCCACATAGAAAACCCTTTTTTCAAACTTGAACAAAAACCCTAGGTTTGCCCAAAACATCCCCAAATCCCACCATCTTCACATAACGACCTACCAAGTTAAAACCTATATTAAGGTGTAGAAAGCCTCTACCTCAAGTTTAGAAGACCAATGGAGCAAGCACAAAACTCCAATGGCACCGAAACCAAATTTCAATCGGATCAAAGTGAAGCTCCCAAGATGCTCTACCCTTTTTCCAAAGGCACTAGGGCGAAGAGATCAACGGATCTAGGAGAAAATGTAAAGAGAGAGTGTTCGTATTACAAAAGATAACACATGCAATATATATTCATAAATATACATCCTGAATCTATAGCATGTAGTACCAGTTAATGATCAACAAAATAAATGCTCTACGGGCTTACATCTTTCCAAGACATTGCTTGGTTACAACAAAAGAGAGTCATAAGCTCTGTACATATAAAGCCTGCAGCTTGAATAAACATTTAAGCACAAAATAACAAAATAGAGCCTCCAGCTCTTAGGTCCTCCCAAGGTATGTCCTTGGAGGAAGTATGTCACTGGTACCCGAAAATGTTTTTCCCAAGTAAGGTGAGCCAAAACTCAGTAGAAACAATCTATCACAATATATGAGGTTTAACGAAGATATAAGTGTCAAGTGTATATTCAATATTCATAACAAAACACACATTCTCTACATAACCAGACAGTACCAATATTCACATCTCAATTCATCTCCATCTATTCATTTCAAGTTAATTCATTCCATTTCAATTCATGGGCCAAGTTTATAATTCTCCGAATAACCCATCTGAGACTACAACTCAATGGTTCCCAAATCAACAGAATCATTAAACAAGCAGTTTAATCTTGCCATTTTATGAAAATTTTGTCCGCGAAATCGGCACCCATGTATACACAAGATTTCGGGACTTTCACCGTGTCACGCCCCGAAATTTATTCAAGATGAACTACCCACACTAATGAACATTCGCTAAACAATAACCATAATTTTTCCATCTTCACATATTTAATAAATGAGTTTAATACAGAAGTTCCACATGCGGTATACATTCAACGAAACAAAAGAATACATGAATCTATAGCATGTGAAGCATCTAGTCTCAAAATAATAAAATGCCCTTAAGGGCTTACATCTTCCAAGGCAATAGCTCGGTTATACAAAATGGTCTCTCGGACCCATACCAAATGAGAGGGTAATTTATATGAAAAATTGGGCCGAGCTGGATAATGGGCCGTTATGGGCCGCTATGCAAAGTGTTAAGTAAAATAGCCATAAAGATTAGTTCGGTCTTGAAGGAACCTTTGAAGTTAGTCCGGTCCCAAAGCCCAGAAGTTAGTCCGGTCCGAGGGAGGTTTGTTCTTAGCCCGGTCGAAGGATGCTTTGTAGTTAGACCGGTTTAAAGATGTTTTGAACCTGTACCGGTCATGGCGCAGTGTAACTAGCTCGGTCTAAACCTTGCTAAAAGTTAGTTCGGTTTTAGGCATGCCACGGTTTGTGCAAGAGGAACTAAGGTAGGGGCATTGAAGGAAGAACCGAACTAACGATAGTTCGGTCTACTCTGTGGCTCGGCATGGCCATGCTTACTTCGGTCAAATTGGAATCCGGCCATAGTAAAACCATCTCACTTGGTTTAAGCAGTGAGGGGGGTGTTGAAGGATAAACATTATCTTTCAGGAGTATGAATCCTAGGAGGACTCTACATGGAAGAGTAAGAGTCCTACTAGGATTGTGCCACACGAAACCTATAAAAGCTCACAAACATCACCTATGGAGAGGTAACGCAACTTTGATTTCTGAATACACAGAGCTTTGTCTACTTGTCCATTTTTCTGACTTAGGCATCGAAGAGGTTTCCGGCACACACCCGCCGGCAAGCTCACGTTTGTGTTTTCAGGGGATAAGACGACGACATACGGAGGAACGCAGACTTGATCAACAGGATTATACGAGAAGGTTTATTTCTTTCCCGTACAATTGGCGCCGTCTGTGGGAATACAGACAAGAACAAAACCTCTTGATCAAGCTTTTCCTCTTTAGAATCAATGGCGCACAACGAAGATTTGCCACAATCCGCCATTGACGGACAAACACCAGAGGGGGGTGCAAGGCACGAAGGTCTACCTTCTATCCCTCCTATGGCGAATTTAGAGCCACAGCGACAGAATCCCAGGAGGGATGCGAGGGGGAGAAGGCGGACTAACAGCCCCCATCACTCTCGTTCACAAAGTCCTGAGAGACAAAGGCGGAGGATAGATCCTCAAACTCTGGAGGACCGTGTCAAGGAGCAGGACGAACTAATACGACGGATGGCGACGGACATGGAGTCCATGAAGCGCCAGATAAAGGGAAAAGGAGTGGCGACAGGAGAGGGGCGCAAAGGCAAGACGCCCCCTCGCCACTCGGAAGATCGTAGTAGACGTACCACACCATCTCAAGCAAAGAGTAGAAGCCTCAGGACAGGCAATACACAATCCAGGACTTCCAGAACTCGTCACTCCAGGTCTGAGAGGACGAGATCTGAGAGGTCATACACGGAAATAAGCACCTATCGACCCTCGCGCACGCACCAGACATCATCCAGGCAAACGGAGTTGCCTAGATCGTCTGACTTACGAACCGTGCTAGATAAAAGGGCACGATGGAAGGAGGATGTCAGGGCACGCGACCCGCACAGAGTTTCTGCCTTGCAGCGGTTGGCTCCTCGGACGCATGGAAGCGTCGAGGTTGGAATGCCAATTCCGCGCCCTGCCTACGAACCAACGGACAAAGCGTTAGCGAGGCTGCAGACCTCGCCGTTTGTTCCTGCAATCGAAAACGCGCCCCTACCATCAGGCTTCCTTCAACCCAAATTCACTACATATGAGGGAAAGACGGACCCCTACTCACACTTGAGCCACTTTCGCCAGGTCATGGCTGTATACCGGCGAAACGAGGCTTTGATGTGCATCCTCTTCCCATCTAGCCTTGGCGACCTAGGCTTGACTTGGTTCGAAAAACTTCCAGAAGGCAGCATAGCCTCCTGGGCACAACTAGCAGAGGCGTTCGTAACAAGGTTCAGAACGAACACCAAAACGCCAGTGGAGATCGACCAGCTTCTCTCCATTGATATGGGTGACAAAGAGACACTTAGATCCTACAATAGTCGCTACTGGGAGACCTTCAACCAGATTGGGGATTGTCCCACCAATCTAGCCATTGCATAGTACAAAAGAGGCCTTCCAGTCGGGAACAGACTACGGGACTCAATCACCATGACACCGCCCCTCACCATGGAAGCCTTGATGGAAAGAGTGCATCAGCACATCAGGGTAGAGAAGGATGGCGCACGTACCAAAACAAAATCTGGCACAACCGCAGTACCAAAGAAAAAGGCCTCAGCAAAGGTTAATACGGTAGACCGTCCGAATAGAAACGGACGAGGCAGGCGAGATAACGGAGAGGACCAGGATAAAAGATGGTTGAGAGTCCGCACTGCCATAACCACGGTATTCAAGAAACCAATCTATCGGATTCTAAGCGAGATACGCGATGAACCTTTCGTCAGATGGCCTGCTAAGCTAGGAGAGGCTCAGAAGGACTACGACGAAAGGTCACGGTGCACCTTCCATAAAGAAAAGGGGCACCGCACTGAGAATTGCACGCCATTAAGACAGCACCTGGAAGAGTTGGTGGCCGCAGGTCACCTGGATAAATACATTGAAGGAGGGACGCAACCAGCCCCCCAGGACCAAAATAACCCCAACGGGATGCTAATCGACGCCCCACCTCAAGGCGTAACTAATGTGATACATGGAGTCTTTGAACCTGAGCGTGTATGCGAGCTCAGAGGGTCAATCAAGAAGGCTGAGCACTTAAGAGAGGTACTAAGTGCACAACCTACCATAAAAAAGGGAAAGACAGAGGCCACGAACGTCATGTCTTTTTCAGATAAAGACTTGGCGCGGATATATTGCCCTCATAATGACGCCCTGGTTGTCACCCTCCGAGTCAAGGATTTTGACGTCAAGCGGATTTTGATTGACCAGGGTAGTTCATGTGAAATAATGTACTACGAAACATTTAAACAATTGAAGTTACAAGATAAAGACTTGGCACCTGCCGTATCTCCCCTGATTGGATTCAACTCAATGCCAAAATGGCCAGTCGGCAAAATAATTCTTCCAGTTAGAGCAGGAAGCGTAACGAAACAAGTGGAGTTCTGGGTATTGAAAGTCCCTTCCACTTATAACATAATCTTGGGAAGAACATGGCTGCATGCCATACGATCGGTAGCGTCATCCTACCATCAAGTAATGCGGTTCCCCAACGAGGCTAGGGTAATTGAAGAGGTCTATGGAGATCAGATTATGTCCAAGCAATGCTTTGTCACTGTGAATGGCAGTCGCACTGCCAAGGGATATGTTCATTCGGTGGAAGAACCTAAGAGCAATGAAATGTTCGCAGATGTCGGCAAAGCAGCTAATCAAAAAGCGGTGGAAGACTTGGTAGAGGTAAGAATAGATGAAAAAAACCCGGATAAGTTCTTTTTGCTCGGTTCGTCGTTGTCCAGCACTGAGAGATTAGAGATCTTGGAATTTTTGACCTCAAACATCGAAGTGTTCGCCTGGACACCATACGACATGCCAGGCATTGATCCAAACTTCATCTGTCACCAACTCAATGTCCACCCATCCGCCAGACCAATCATTCAACGCACTCGCAGATCGGCACTCCACCACGCCGAGATAGTGGCAGAAGAAGTAGGAAACCTGCTGGAGGCAGGGGCAATCAGGGAAGTGCACTACCCAAGATGGATCTCTAACACAGTAGTAGTGCCAAAGAAGAATGGCAAATGGCGTGTCTGCGTCGACTACAAAACAGTGAACAAGGCATGCCCAAAAGACAGCTTTCCTCTACCACGGATAGATCAACTGGCAGACCTAACGGCGGGGCACAACCGACTTAGCTTTCTGGATGCATACAGAGGCTACCATCAAATCGCCATGCATGAACCAGACCAGGAAATCACGTCCTTTACAACTCCAAGAGGATTGTATTGCTACAAGGTCATGCCCTTTGGCCTAAAGAACGCAGGGGCAACATTCCAACGGATGATCACCAAGATGTTTGAACCATTGTTAGACAGAACAATGGAGGCTTACATCGACGACATGGTGGTCAAGAGCAAGGATAAGAATGACCATCTCAAAGACCTAGGTGAGATGTTTGAGATCTTGAAGAAGCACAAGTTGCGCCTCAATGCGTCCAAGTGTGCATTCGGAGTAGGATCTGGCAAATTCCTGGGCTTCCTGGTAACCAACCGGGGTATAGAGGCAGACCCCTCTCAGATTAAGGCAATTCAGGACCTGGAGAGGCCAAACTCAGTAAAGGAAGTACAGCATCTCACCGGCATGGCAGTTGCGCTCAATCGGTTCATAAGCCGGTCATCAGACAGACTACGACCATTCTTCCACGCTCTAAAAGCCAAATTTGAGTGGGATGAAGAATGCGACCGTGCTCTGGAAAGCCTGAAAGAATACATGTCTTCTCCACTACTGCTTGTCACCCCAATACCTGGAAAAAAACTCTTCCTGTACCTGGCAGTCTCACAGTACGCAATTAGCGCAGTGTTGGTCCATGCGGAAGGAATCCAACATCTGTCCATCTTTTATGTCAGCAAAACATTACTGAGCGCCGAAACAAGGTACTTGCCACTAGAAAAACTAGCCTTGACCTTAATGATGGCCTCAAGGAAGTTGACACACTACTTTCACGTCCACACCATAGTCGTCCTCACAGCTTTCCCATTAAAAGCTTTGTTTGAAAGGGGCGAACTTCTCTGGGCGAATTTTGAAGTGGGCAGTAGAGTTGGGACAATATGACATCAAGTTGCAACCCAGAACCGCGATAAAGACTCAAACTTTGGCAGACTTTGTTGCAGAATTCACCCCAGGAAGTCATCATATCTGCCCAATCGACCTGACTAAAACAACCGAACTAGGGATGGAAGTTGACGTCGGAATAACGCAACCCCTGGTACAAGTTACCCAGTCAGGTCCCAAGGCAGACCAGTGCGAAGAAAGGGAGGAAGAAGAAAACCATACTACACCAAGCCAAGACTCACCAACAGACAAAGACTTGGTACAACCAGATAATAAGGGGCAGACAGTAAGCATGGACTCTGAAGACAACACCAGCAACATTCTTGACCTTAAGACATCATCTGATCCCTCCACTTGCTGGAAGTTGTTCGTTGGAGAGATGTGGAAGCTCTTTGTGGATGGAGCATCCAACCGGCATGGAGCAGGACTCGACATAGTCCTCATCTCTCCAGATAGCCTAGTAGTAGAGCAAGCAGTCAACCTTGGCTTCCCAGCATCAAACAATGAAGCGGAGTATGAAGCGCTTCTTGCTGGCCTCAAATCGGCATTCTACATGAAGGCCACCGAGCTAATGGTTTACAGCGACTCACAGCTGGTGGTAAACCAAATATCGGGCGACTACGAGGCAAAAGACGACAGGATGGCTAAGTACCAAGAGTTGGTCAGAACAGAGATCAAGAAATTTGAAGTAGTGCGGATAGAACAAATCGGCAGGGAAGAAAACAGCAGAGCAGATGAATTAGCAGGCTTTGCTTCAATGGCAGATACTTCCATCCCTCATCCATTGCTGATCGACTACCTACCTAGACCAAACATTGAAGACCCTGAAGTAGAAGAGGTATGTTGCGCTGAACTAGGCCCTTCTTGGATGGATCCTATCATACTGTTCCTGAAAGATGGCACCCTATCGGAAGAGAAGAAAGAGGCCAACAGAGTCAGAGCAAAGTCGCAGCGATTTTGGCTCTCCCCATCATCGACATTATACAAAAAATCATTCTCAAGACCCTATCTAAAGTGTGTTCACCCCAGCAAAGTGGAAGCATTCTTATTCGAGATACACGAGGGTGTATGCGGAAGCCATCAAGGAGGAAGATCATTAGCATACAGAGCAATCTCGCAAGGATATTGGTGGCCATATATGCAAGCAGATTCAGAAAAGTATGTCAAAAAATGCGAAAAGTGTCAAAAGTTTGCACACCAAATACACCAACCTGCCAGAGAACTCCTACCATTAACAAGCCCATGGCCCTTCGCAATGTGGGGCTTGGACATATTAGGGCCACTTCCAACAGCACCAGGGAACAGGAAGTTCTTTCTTGCAGCGACCGACTACTTCACAAAGTGGGTGGAAGCAGAAGCCTTGGCATCAATCAAGGAAAAAGATGTGAAGAAGTTTGTCTGGCAGAATATCATCACTCGATTTGGCATACCAAAGGCACTAATATCAGACAACGGCACGCAGTTCGACGGCCGAATCTTTAGAGGTTTTTGTGAAGAATACAAGATAGAATTCTACAATTTTACACCAGCATATCCCCAAGCAAATGGTCAGGCAGAAGCATCAAACAAAGTAGTCTTGGACGGATTGAAAGCCAAAGGCAAGTGGGCAGAAGAGCTCCCTCATGTTTTATGGGCTTATCGCACCACACCTCGGCGGTCAACAGGAGAAACTCCATTTTCCTTAGCCTATGGTATGGACGCAATAATTCCACTAGAAGTCAGCCTCCCCATAATTCGAAGCGAGAATTTTGATCCAGACTTTAATAGCGAAGCCATAACATTGGAGCTCGACCTTGCAGAAGAAAGAAGAGACAAAGCACTAGTTCACATCGCCTCATACCAACAAGAATTGTCCAGAAAGTATAACAAGGCAGTGCATTCAAGGCAATTCAAAATCGGAGATTGGGTACTGCGCAAAGTGATGGGAAACACCTTGGTACTGGGAGATGTCAAGTTAGGGCCTAATTGGGAAGGACCTTACAAAGTGGTTGGATTAGCAGGCAAAGGGGCATACCACCTAGAAGATAAGGACAGCAAAGCAATTCCCAGGCCATGGAATACTGCCAATCTCAAATTATTTTATTTTTAGCTCTTTTCTTTTAAATATGTGTAAAGTTTTCCTTTCTCAATAAAACAAGTAGTTTTCTTTTCAGTATAGACGTTTCCCTCTGTAAAAGTCCGTTCTAGTGAGTTAGGTGAGTTCGGGGCATTAAAAACACTTTATTCTAGGTTGACTGAAAAAACCAACTTAGAGGTTGGCTGGATTAAACCAACACCCTTCCTAAGCCCAGGATAAGGATCCAGGCTACAGGACGTTTGGTCGGAATAACCAAACATTTTATTCTAAGTTGATTGGAAAAAACCAACTTAGAGGTTGGCTGGATTAAACCAACACCCTTCCTAAGCCCAGGATAAGGATCCAGGCTGCAGGACGTTTGGTCGGAATAACCAAACATTTTATTCTAGGTTGGCTGGAAAAACCAACTTAAAAGTTGGCTGGATTAAACCAACACCCTTCCTAAGCCCAGGATAAGGATCCAGGCTACAGGACGTTTGGTCGGAATAACCAAACATTTTATTCTAAGTTGATTGGAAAAAACCAACTTAGAGGTTGGCTGGATTAAACCAACACCTTTCCTAAGCCCAGGATAAGGATCCAGGCTGCAGGACGTTTGGTCGAAATAACCAAACACTTTATTCTAAGCTGGCTGGAAAAACCAACTTAGAGGTTGGCTGGATTAAACCAACACCCTTCCTAAGCCCAGGATAAGGATCCAGGCTGCAAGACGTTTGGTCAAAATAACCAAACACTTTATTTTTTGAAAAAAACCAACTTAGAGGTTGGCTGGATTAAACCAACTCTTATTACTCTTCAGCCGAAGTAAGGATATCGGCTATACAGTGGTTGGCCGAATTAAACCAACTCATGGTACTCTTCAGCCGAAGTACGTATATCGGCTAAAGAGTGGTTGGCTAGTAAGCCCGGTCAGATTGCTCAGCTAAGACCGGAATAAAGTATCTCGGCCGAAAAATATTGTGTTTCGTTCAAATTGCAGTTAGAAAGCAAGCACAAACAAGAAAGTAAACCGAGATAACAGTTGGAGCAAAAGAATTCATTGAAAACTCATTACAAGTGCAAGCATACAGGTCAGACCGGAGTAAGTGTTGAATACAAAAGAAGATTTTTCATTGATCAAGTAAAAGGCAAAATACAAAGGAGGGGCCCTCAGCCCGGTTACAAGTCCAAAAAAAGAAAAAATTACAAAATCAGTTGAACAGGTCATCAAGATCGGCATCTATATCAACCCTAAGGCCGGTTTCAGACGGCAGCATGGTCTCGGTTGAGAGCTCGGTGTCTACTGCAAGCACGGTATCAGTCGGCAGCTCATCAATCAGGTCTTCAACCACTGGCTCCAACCGAGCAGATTGATTAGCTGGATCATTAACGACCGGGGTATCAGTTGGCTCGTCTTCTTCATCATCATCAGACTCTCCAAGGAATTGTTTCTGAAGGGTCGCAGCATACTCAGCTAGTGAGCTCGGAATAAAGTATGGAGGAGGATCGAAGACCTCGGTTTCAGGACCGTGACCGAGCTGCGTCACGGCCCCCCTCCAACCGCACTTAAAGAATAGGTCTTTTTGCTGCTTCGCCTTCCTTAAAACCTTTCAGCTCGGTGTCATCAGCCTTCTTTTTCAGCTCGGCAATCTCAGAGTTCTTCTTGCCTTCAAGTTTGGCAAGCTCACTCAAGTATTTGTCTTTCATCACGGTCAGGGCTCTCTGTTTATCAGCATTAGCCGAGGTAACTAGTCCAGTTAGACAAGTTACCTCGGCCTCTAGTTCAGCCGTTTTTTGTTGGGACTCCTTCAATTCGGAGGTTTTTGCTTCAACCTCTGCCAGGGCCTGCCTTGTTGTCTTCCTCAACTCCAACACTTTTTTATGCGCAATGTGGCTCTTCTGCATGGCCTGCAAAAGAATGGAAAGACTTATGAGCAAACCGAAATAAAAGTTGTGCAAATTAGAAAGATTAAACAGAGGAAATTACTTGCAAGCACCGTGGACTTTGTGGCCGAGCGGATGGCCTTTAGCTCGGTCAGATTCTTGTGGTGCTCCATATCGGCTGGGAGGCACACACTCTTGGCAAGGTTGAAAGCCATCATGTGATCTTTTTCAGCGACAACTGAGTCAGTGTCCTGAATATCTCGGTTTTGGAAAGTGATTTTGGGTGCCCATTTGGAGGAGCTAGCCCAGTCGGAGCGCTCCGGCTGAGGGCTCGGTGGGGGGCTTAGTGGCAGAATTGTTTCATTTTCATCAACAAGACGCTGCTCGGATGGGGTAGTCCGAGCGCGCTTGCTTGGGCGCGATGAAGAGGGTTGTTGAGTTGGAAGGGCCACCACTGTTTCATGGGTTTGGTTCTGCGGTGGTACCTCGGCGCGGTTGGTCTCAGTTAAAAGGGCCCTTACTCTGTTCCTTTTGGCCATCTCTTGTTCGGAAGTCAAAGGGACAAGATTGATCTGAGGTAAAGTGGGGTCCGGCTCAGGGGCGTCCTCTAGCAAAAAGTCTGTTACTCTGGCTTTGCGTCGACCGCTATATCGGTATGTCGGCTCAAAATTCAGAAGTTTGGACCAACTTCTTTCGGGGAATCATAGTGCGGCACGAAGTACGCCTAAGTTGGGGTAACTGTATAGTGATTGAAGATGGGCTGAATCTGCAAAAAGAAGACTGTTAGTTCGGCTCAGAAATTGGAAACCGAAATAAAACAACAGCATGCAATGGAGCCGAAGTAATTATACCGGGTGTTCCTTTATTCCCGTTTATACTGCGGCCTGGGATCTGGGCTTGGTGGTCTTCAAATTCCCAGAGACCTAGAAAAAATCGTCATCATTCAAGTCTTTATCCGGTGTGTTTTTTATTATTTTCTCTCGGCGACGTCGTATTCTTAAATAATAAACCCACCCATCGTCTTTTGACCCTATTGAATACTGATGGAAGATCTCGGCTAGGCCGAGGTTAATGCCAGCTCGGCGGTTTAGTTCGGCTATACCATTTATTATACGGTATGAGTTTGTAGAGAGCTGGGTTGGGCATATTCTGGTTTGCTTAAGGAATTCACAGAACAAGGGCTGTACAGGAAATCTTAGACCGGTTTCTACAATGGAAAGGAGGGTGAAAGGAACAAAACCAGGGTTTCCCCAAGGTGTGATATCTTGTTCGGCTAGGGTAAGATGGACATCATCAGGGATGTTGTACTCCCGTCGGAATTCGGCCAAACCACCAGGTGTCTCTACTAAGAATCTATACTTCTCCATTTATGTTTAAGTTATAAATAAATTAAAGCCAAGTGTTAGATCGGTTGAGATTTGTGCTGAGTAGATCGGTTGAGCGCTCAAAGGAGTGCCTGGGCGACCTAAGTCTACAAAAGTGAAAGAGAGAACAAAGGTGTTAAGCACAGACCGCTGGACCGTGCTAAAAAAGTAAAAAAAGGCAACATATATCAAGTCTTAGTTCGGTTATATGGCATACTACGGATTTTTAGCTCGGATTGAGCAAGGGATTTGTTGGCTCGGTTTCTACAGGCGGTTCGGTATCTCGGTTAAAAGGAAGGTTTTGCTAGACCGATTGAGCTTTTAGGGGCAGCTTTCTTAGTTCGGTCTAAAACTAAGAATGCTGGTTTAGCCCCGAGACATAGCTCGGTCAGAGTTAAGGTTTCCCCAGTTCCCTAAATTACAGACTTAGTTCGGTTTGTTATCTCAGCTAGGATAAAACAAAAGATGGTTTGACTTATTGAAACTACTGTGTAAGCATGAAGTGCTAGTTCGGTTAAGTAGTCTGATCAAGTGACGTCAACTACAAATAACTTTTTAGTTCGGTCATACTGTGATTTTGGATCAACTACAGTGTCCTAACAGATTGTTTGAAGAAATTCAAGTGGTTCTTGTTAGTTTTTTCCAGAAGACGTAAGGCAAAAGCAAAAATGAGGAAAAGTGTGTTTTGCAAAAACACACAACCTAAAGCTGTGGATTAAACAAATGCGAAAAACAAGGAAAGCAAGGCAGGTTTGAGTCGCTTACCAGGACAAAGAAAAGATGAGAGAAACTGCAGTAAAACCACGAAGCTTCTTCGAATGCAGATCAAAGAACTTAGCAAAATCGGAAGCTCAGGAACGAGAGAGAGAAAAGAGGTAGTGAATAGTGCAGTGTTTGATCCAAATGAAGGGTTTTTTGTTTTGATGCAAAAGACAAAGGCGGGAACTGTTCAAATTACACGAGGTACGAGGGCGGCGTGACAGCTGCCTTCGACCAATCAGAACGTGCCACGTGTCACTGGAATGAGAATCGTTTCAGTTGCCGTGATTGAAGGCACGTTTTGACCGGACAAGCTGAGCTCGGTATGGAATTTAGTTCGGCTGGAAAGGCTTAAGAATTTAGCTCAGCTAGAAAGGCTAAAAGGTTTTTAGCTCGACTGGATAGGCTTAAAAACTTTAGTTCAGCTGATAAACAGACAATCCCTATCATGCTGTGCAGATGGAATTAAGGGGCAATTAAGAGGGTAATTTATATGAAAAATTGGGCCGAGCTGGATAATGGGCCATTATGGGCCGCTATGCGAAGTGTTAAGTAAAATAGCCATAAAGATTAGTTCGGTCTTGAAGGAACCTTTGAAGTTAGTCCGGTCCCAAAGCCCAGAAGTTAGTCTGGTCCGAGGGAGGTTTGTTGTTAACCCGGTCGAAGGATGCTTTATAGTTAGACCGGTTTAAAGATGTTTTGAACCTGTACCGGTCATGGCGCAGTGTAAATAGCTCGGTCTAAACCTTGCTAAAAGTTAGTTCGGTTTTAGGCATGCCACGGTTTGTGCAAGAGGAACTAAGGTAGGGACATTGAAGAAAGAACCGAACTAACGATAGTTCGGTCTACTCTGTGGCTCGACATGGCCATGCTTACTTCGGTCAAATTGGAATCTGGCCATGGTAAAACCATCTCACTTGGTTTAAGCAGTGAGGGGGGTGTTGAAGGATAAACATTATCTTTCAGGAGTATGAATCCTAGGAGGACTCTACATGGAGGAGTAAGAGTCCTACTAGGATTGTGCCACACGAAACCTATAAAAGCTCACAAACATCACCTATGGAGAGGTAACGCAACTTTGATTTCTGAATACACAGAGCTTTGTCTACTTGTCCATTTTTCTGACTTAGGCATCGGAGAGGTTTCCGGCACACACCCGCCGGCAAGCTCACGTTTGTGTTTTCAGGGGATAAGACGACGACATACGGAGGAACGCAGACTTGATCAACAGGATTATACGAGAAGGTTTATTTCTTTCCCGTACACCAAATTAGCCCTAGGCTTTACAAAAATATCACAATAAAAGTAAGAGCAAAACTACTCTTCATCAAAACATATCCACGCCCTTAGCTCGGCGGGATCACCACATCCTTACTTGCACCAAAGTCCCATAGGGGTGAGCATAAAGCCCAGTAGAGAATTCTCACAAAGGATATACAGTTTTGCCAATTCCCTCAACATTAAAAATGCATATGTAGTGCCATGCAAATGCCAATAATGAAGGAAAATCCCAATTCAATGCACTGTTTGGAAATCATCATGTTCTTCATAATATTTTTCAATCTCATCAATTTCACAATTACCAATATTTAAAACAATAGGGGCGGTAAATACGACACTGGTAATCCCTAGGCTGGTGTCTGCAAGTAGACTCTACAAGTACTACCAAATCGTCATTTTTACCGGTATTAATCGGAAGGCTCGACACCTATTCGCGCGGGTTTCTGGTCTTTCACCATGGACTCTCAAGCCAACTTATCAAGTTCGACTACACCCCCTATCCAGACTTACCAACGTATTTACCTCATACCAGATTTCCATAATTCATATTACAATGTAATCTTTCTCAATGTAAACATTTTTCCAACTCATGTCAAGATGTACAATAATGATAATGAACCAATTGAAAACATGATGCAATAATTACTATTTCATAGTATTTCTCTAGTTTTCAAAATACATCTACAACAATAACAATTAATCCCACTTTTCATTTCCTCTCTTTAAGGCTATTTCACAAAATATCCATGTGCCATCAATTCCTAACAACAACAAACTCTCACCATGCACAAAACCATAACAAGTTAGCCTCTTCAAGGCAATATATGATGTTTTTCAACATAACCCCAAGATCTTAAAATTTTCTTATTCATGATACAAAGTCATTCACCACTCTCCAACAACACATGTTCAATTATTTTAACAATCATGCTACAACAACATCTCATTCATCTTCATGACCCAAAATAATAAAGGATTTCATAAGTATTTTCATGTTTTTCCCAAAATCCCTAAATTCTAGGGCTTTTCCTCAAGACAATCACCTCTCATTTCCTTGGTGAAAACCCTCATCAAAACATTTTCCTTAGATCAACAAGATGGAACCCTCAAAGATTGACCAAAATTTTGAAAGTTTAAAGAAAAACCCTCATTTGAAGAAAATCTCTACATTTTTGAAATCACAAAGTTGAAATCATCAAAACTAGAAGAAAACTCTTAAATCATTATCAAAATAGCAAAACTAGTATATATAACTCAAGAATCCCTACCTCAAGTTTGATGAAGAACAAGATGAAACCCTAGAGTTAAAAGATGAGAGAGTCGTGGATTTCCTCTACCCAAGTGAAGCTCTTGCCCTAGATCTTCAAGATTAGAGGAAGATGTTGATGATCTTGACTCAAGATTTGCAAGAATCTAAGTGTTTTAGGTGTTTGAGGGAGTTTTCTAGAGAGAATGGGGAGAAAAATAGGGTTTAGAGTGAGAGAGAGATGACCAAAATGAGAGATATATTCGGACCAAAAAGATGCAAAAAAACAGAGTTTCGGACTGCCCAATTGGCCGCTCATGCGGTCCACTTCCCCCGCTCGTGCGGCGATTTCAGAATGCAAAATTCTGGGTGTCAGCCTCCACCGCTCGAGCGGACCCTCCCACCACTCGTGCGGCCCAACTCCGCACGTACGACCTAGGGCCCCGTACGTACGGCCTTGACCCAGTAGCCCAAAAATTCCACTTCACCCCTGGGCACCCCGAACTCACTCACGCACCCTCCGGAACAACCAAAATTAAACACCAAGTGAAATAAGAACTAGGAAATCATTTCCGGACGTTTCAATCCAACGAAAATAAAAAGAGAACAAAGCAAAAAAAGAAAGAAAGAAAGGAGAAAGAAAAGAAAAGAACCGGTCGTCACACACCCTGGACACTCCGGCCAACTTAATTTCAATGGAGTCCATCCCCTATCTCCTCCCAAAACATGGAGTACATCCTCTTTCTCCTCCCAAAACATTATACATATACAATGTATTTAAAAGTACCATCATATTCAATGACTATCAATTATACATATTCAATGCCTTAACATACCGTCACATTTAATGACACAATTAAATGATTAGTTTCAATTTACCTAATCCTCATATAATTTCTACAACAATCATAGCTATCCTCCACCGATAACTCAATGCCAATATTTCTAAACAGATATTCAATCTCAAGACAGATAATTTATTCAAAATTTCCAAATATGAGATGGATCATCTACTCAATCCCACCATGTATTTCAATGCTCGTCCAATTTCATGTTTACAACACCAATTTCATTTATTTATAAAAATAAATATCATAATTATTTTAGGGCAAACTCCCTTCTTTTTCCAAGTTTCAACCATGTACCAAAATCAACAATTTTGACACCATACAACATCATTATCAAACCCCACAATCATTTTCCTCTCATTCACCCAAACCCTAGGTTTGTTCACATCATCCCCAAATCCCACCATTATTACACAACAACACATAACCAAGTTAAAAACCATATTAAAGTGTAGAAAAATCCCTACCTCAAGAAGAAAAGACCAAGCAAAGCAAAGTGGAACCCTCAACAATGCTGAAACCAAGTTCGAATTGAATCAAAATGAAGCTCTTGGAATACTCTAACTTTTTCTCAAAGACACTAGGGTAGAGAACCCAAAGGATCTAGGTTAAAATGTAGAGAGAGAGAGAGAGAGAGAGAGAGAGAGTCAAGATCTAGGTTTTTAGAAAGTTTTAGAGAAAGAGAGAGAAGAATGAAAAAGTGATATAAAATGTCATTTTCGCGATTTGATATGCGCATAGTCCGCTCGAGCGGAAGAGTTTATGCTTGAGCGTCAGACACAAAAATTTGTTCTGCTCAAGCGCAAGAAATCCCGCTCGAGCGTAGAATACACACCTCCAGACTTTTACAGACAACAGACAAACTGCTTGAGAGCAAGAAGGGCCGCTCGAGCCCCCACCCGCTCGAGTGTAGGAAACGCCGCTCGAGCGTGGAAAACACGCCTCTAGTACTTTTGCAGATGTGCAAAGTACTGAGAGTTTGCAAATCCCGCTCGAGCGCAAAAAAGGCCACTCGAGCGGAGGACCAAAATTCTGAGCAGCACAAGGTTTGAAAACTAAGCAACCAACTTGTTCCAAACATACTCAAAACGTCCAAATAACTAAATTTAAAGAGGAATAATGAGGAAAAGACAGTGAACAACATTCAGAAACCATAAACCCGAGTCCTGACTACCACAAGTGGCGGGTTAAAACTGGGATCGCTATAACCTTCCCTCCTTAAAGAATTTCGTCCTCGAAATTTCAAATAAAGCTCAAAATCGTTATTAAACCATTCACAACAATATTAGTATATCCAATTCTACATTATGAACCACTCACCGGTCATCCAGTCCTATCAACTTGATGCACAAGTTCTAGTATCAAGCATGCCAATTACAATTCTCAAAACATTTACAATGTTTAAGTCAAATCCAAGTTCTTTTTTCAAATTTTATGCAATATATATACAATGCTTTCAAAAGTGATACAACATACACAATATTCCATATTCTTAAAACATATACAATGTTTATATCGAATTCATGTTTCCAAGCTCCCATAACATATACAATGTTTTCACAATTTAAAACATATACAATGTTATTACATTTCATTAACGTAATTAAAATCTCAATGCATGTTGAGGCACCAACAAACAAGTCCGGATATTTCCCTCGGACTTCCAATTTATGCTCCCAAGTCGCTTCCTCGACTTCGTGATGTTTCCATAATACCTTTAATAAAAGAATTGTCTTGCCTCGCAAAACTTAGTCCCAAGTATCCAAGACTCTTATCAGTCTCTCCTCAGATTTCTTAGTGATCAAATTTATAATCTTAACTCTCAATTTTCCAGTTTACTTAATTTTGACATTTTTTTAGATATGGTTTTTTTTTTTTTTTTAATTTTGGTTACATGGTAATTATTTTTAGGATAAATTACAAACAAACCTCCCTAAGGTATAGTTAAATTACAAATTACCCCCTGTGATTCTGGAAATTACATTATGCCCCCAAGGTTTCTAATTCCATAACAAATAGGTCATTTTATTAAAAAATCATCAAGTTAATTAACAGTTTTTAATAATATTAAAATTTTATTTCAATTAATAATTCAAATAATTTTATTATTATATAGGTGAACAGTTAGAAATTTCACTTTTTCAATTAATTCTATTAAATAAAAAATTCTGATAGGGAGGTATTTGTAATTTTTCAAACCACAAGAGGCAATTCGTATTTTAAGCAAATCTCAAGGGGTGTAATTGTAATTTACCCTTATTTTTATAATTTTTTAGTTTCATAGTTCTTATTCTTGTCTTATAATTCTTATAATTTTTTTGTTTAATATTGTATTTATTTTTTATAATTGTTTCCTAATTTATTGTTGGATTTTACTTTGTCTATTTGTTTGTTTGCCGAGAATTCCTAGGAAGAAATTATAATGCTTTTCGGTCTCAATGCTTGATCTTAAGAAAATGGGCTTCTTTCTTGTAATTTCAATTGTGATTAATATCTTCTCAGATTTCTTGACAATCAAATTTATAACCTTAGCACTCCATTTCTTGGTTTCTCTAATTATGTCATTTTTATGAGTTATGGTTTTTAAATTTGGTTACATGGTAATTATTTTTATAATGACTTGTTTTCATAGTTGTTATTCTTGTTTTATGATAATTCTTTGTTTACTATACAATGCTTTTGGGTCTCAATGCTTACTTTAAAAAATAGACATCTTTCTTGCAATCTCCATTGAGACTAAGTTCCTTATCAAATTTCTTGGCAATTAAATTTATATTCTTAAATCCCAATTGACCGATTGCCTTAATTATGACATTTTTATGAGTTTTGATTTTTTTTAATTTGGTTACATGGTATTTATTTTTATATTGTTTTGGTTTCATAGTTTTTATTTTTGTCTTATAATTTTTTGTTTATAGTTTCTTTATTTTTGATAATTTTTCCCTTATTATTTTGCATTCTTCTTGCTAAATATATATTATTTATTGCTTGATTTTACTTTATGTGTTAGTTTAGTTTGATGGCCAAGAAATCCTTGGAACAAAATACAATGCTTTTGGGTGTCAATGCTTTGATGATAAAAAAAGCGGACATTTTTCTTGCAATCATCTCTATTGAGACTAATAAGTTCCTTCTCAGATTTCTGGGCAATGAAATTTATATTCTTAACTTCTAATTAACCGGATTCATTAATTATGACATTCTTATGAGTTATGATTTTATAATTTGGTTACATGGTGATTTTTATTATGTTTTGCTTTTGTAGTTCTGCTAAATATATATTATTTATTGCTTGATTTTATTTTATCTATTAGTTTGTTTGCCAAGAAATCATGGGAAAAATGCTTTTGGGTCTCAATGCTTGATGTTAAAAAAACGGATTTCTTTCTCGTATTCTGCATTGTGACTATGTTCCTTCTGAGATTTCTTGACAATTGAATTTATAATCTTAACTCCCAATTTCACTAATTATGACATTTTTATGAGTTATTGTTTTTTAATTTGGTTACATGTGGTAATTATTTTTATAATGTTTTGTTTTCATAGTTTTTGTTCTTGTCTTATAATTCTTTGTTTATTATTTTCTTTGGTATTGATAATTTTTCTTTAATTATTTGGTTTTTTTCTTGATAATTATATGTTATTTATTGGTTGATTTTACTTTATGTATTAGTTTGTTTGTCAAGAAATAGTTGGAACAAAATACATTTCTTTTGGGTCTCATTGCTCGATGTAAAAAAATAAAGGATAGCTTTCTCACAATTTCCATTGGAACAAAGTTGTCTCAGATTTCTTGGCAATCAAATTTGTAATCTTAACCCTCACTTTCATGGTTTTCTCAATTATGGCATTTTTATGAATTGTGGTTTTTTATTTGGTTACATGGTAATTATTTTTATAACATTTTGGTTTCATAGTTCTTATTCTTTGTTTAATATTTTCATTATTTTCAATAAATTTTTTTCTTTATTTAGTTTTGTTTTAGCTAAATATATATTATTTATTGCTTGATTTTACTTTATCAGCTAGTTTGTTTGATAAGAAATCTTGGAAACAAATTACATTGCTTTTGGGTATCAATGCTTGATGTTAAAATAACAGACTTCTTTCTTGCAATCTTTATTGTGACTAAGTTCCTTCTCAAAATGCTTGGCAATCAAATTTATGATCCTAACTTTCAATTTTCCGATTTCCTTAATTATGGAATTTTTATGAGTAAGGCTTTGTAATTTTGGTTACTGGGTAATTATTTGTACAATGTTTTGTTTTCATCATTTTTATTCTTGCCCTATAATTCATCGTTTAATATTTTCTTCTTCTTTTTATAATCTCTCTCTCTAATTATTTGGTTTTCTTCTTGATAGTTATATGTTATTTGTTGGTTGATTTTACTTATGTATTAGTTTGTTTGTCAAGAAGTTGTTCGAACAAAATGCATTGCTTTTGGGTCTCGATGTTTGATGTCAAAAAAAAAAAAAAAATATGACATCTTTCTCGCAATCTCCATTGAGACTCCGATTTCTTAGCAGTCAAATTTATAATCTTAACTATCATTTCCCGACTTCACTAATTATGAAATTTTTATGAATTATTGTTTTTTAGTTTGGTTACTTGATAATTATTTTTATAATGTTTTGGTTTCGTAGTTCATATTCTTGTCTTACAATTTTAGTTTAATATTTTCCTTATTTTTGATAAATTTTTTCTAATTATTTGGTTTTCTTCTTGCTAAATATATTATTTGTAACACCTCCAAAATAATACAATAAATCCAACTCATAAGCAGAAGAATAATAGAAATAAAATACTTTCATTCATCAGAGTTTGTTTACAAAAGTTAACGCATGCATTATACATTCACAAATGTTCATCTTGAATCTACAGCATATGTTGCAATATAAAGGAAATTAAAACTAAACATATAGTCAAAATGCCCTATAGGCTTACATCTTCCCAAGTCACTGCTTTGTTACACAAAAATGAGCCTAGCTCAATACAATTTAAGCCCTTGGCTATGCAAAAGAATATAACAAATAAAGAAGCTCTTGCTCCCAAAAATCCCTCCAAGCTATTGCCCCCGGTGGAGGTACGTCACCAACACCTAAAAATGTTTTTCCCAAATAGGGTGAGCCAAATCCTAGTAGGAACAATCTAACACAATATATAAGATTTAACAAATATATAAGTACAATGTGCATATATAATGCTGGTGACAAAATGTCCACATTTTATATAACAGCAAAGCATCAAAGTTCATATTTCAATTCATTTTCCTTCAATTCATTTCAAGTTCATTTATTCTTCTCAATTCATGAGTCAATTTCATTATCTTTCAGCAACCCAACTGAGACTACAACTCAGTGGTTTTTCAATTTAATACACTACCACACAAACACTTCCAATCTGCCATTTTACAGAAATTTCGTCCGCAGGATCGGCACCCATATATACACAAGATTTCAGAACTTTCACCTTAGACACTTCGGCCAACTTAATTTTCAATGAAGTCCATCCCCTATCTCCTCCCAAACAATGGAGTACATCCATTTTCTCCTCCCAAACATCATACATCCCATTTCAACATACACAATGTTCTCATATTTCAAAATATATACAATGCTTTTACATTTCATTAACATAGTCAAAACCTCGATATATGTTCAAACACTAACAAATAAGTCCGGATATTTCTCTCTAACTTCCGATTCATGCTCCCAAGTTGCTTCCTCAACCCCGTGATGTCTCTACACTACTTAAGGGAATCGTTCTGGCTCGCAAAACTTGGTCCTGTGTATTCAAGACTCTTACCAATCTCTCCTCATACAAGGCATCATCTTCTACCTCTAAGTCGGTCCAATCCAACACATACGATGGATCCAACTCATACTTATGAAGCATGCTAATATGAAATACATCATGAACCCCAGAAAGCTATGGCGGCAACGCGAAATGGTAAGCAACCTCTTCGACCCACTCAAAGATCTCAAAAGGCCCAATAAATCGAGGGGACAACTTCCCACTCTTCCCAAATCTCATTAAACCCCGCCTAGGTGATATCTTCAAAAAGACGTGGTCTCCCACCTCAAAAGACAAGGGTCTCCTCCTACGGTCGGCATAATTTTTTCGACGACTCTAAGTCGTAATCAACCTCTTACGGATAAGTGCCACTTTCTCCGTCGTTTCCCGAACGAACTCTAGACCCAACAAAGGTGCATCACACACCTCGGCTCAACACACAGGGGATTTACACAGTCGGCCATACAAGGCCTCAAATGGTGCCATGCCAATACTCGATTGGAAGCTATTGTTATAAGCAAACTTCACTAAGGGCAAATGACTCTCTCACGAACCCTTGAAGTCGAGGACACAACCTCGAAGCATATCCTCAAGGATCTGAATAGTACGCTCGGACTGCCTATCAGTCTGAGGATGATACGCAGTACTAAAGGTCAATCTAGTGCCCAAGGCAATTTGGAAGCTCTGCCACAACCGAGCAGTGAAACACGGATCTCTATCTGAAACAATCATCACAGGGACCCTATGCAACCTCACTATGTCTCTGATGTATAGGTCGGCAAAATAATCTACCGAATCACTCACGCGCATAAGTATAAAGTGCGCCGACTTGGTCAACCGGTCAACTACTACCCAAATAGCATCACTACCCCGTTGAGTCCTCAAAAGGCCTACAACAAAATCCATCGTAATATGCTTCCACTTCAACTAGGCTACAGGCAAAGGTTGCAACAAACTCGCTAACCTCTGATACTCGGCCTTCACATGCTGACAAGTAAGGCATTTTGATACAAACCTGGCTACATCCTTCTTCATACCCCTTCACCAAAACTGGTGACTAAGGTCGTGATACATCTTTGTTCCTCCCGGATGTACCGCAAGGCGTGAATAGTGAAACTCTCAGAGTACTTCCTCTCGACAAGACTCCGGCACGAACAAATGGTCTCGGTATCTCACACTCTGGTCGGGATACACATTCAAGCCCCTCTCCACTTTCCTACTGGAGATCTTCTCCCGGAGAGTTTCTATCTCAAGATCACCCCTCTGTGCTTCCATCACTTGGTTTACAAGTATAGGTTGGGCAACTACCCTAAATAAAGCCACAGCTTCAACGGACTTGCTAAGATGCAAGTCCAACTCCCCAAGAGCACCTAACATCTCCTACTCCCGAATGGCAATACTAGCCACACTGCTAATAGATTTCCTACTCGAGGCGTCAGCTACAACGTTGCCCTTTCACGGGTAATAATGCAACTCAAAATCATAATCCTCTATGAACTCCATCCATCTCATCTGCCTCAAATTCAGATCCTTCTGT
The DNA here is from genome assembly GCA_036172215.1 of Camellia granthamiana. Lineage (NCBI taxonomy): Eukaryota > Viridiplantae > Streptophyta > Magnoliopsida > Ericales > Theaceae > Camellia > Camellia granthamiana. The sequence goes on from CM069904.1 coordinate 115,684,921, forward strand.
GTAAATAGATATTTCAGACTCTTATGATTAGAAAACACCTCAAATTTCTCACCATACAGAGAGTGTCTCCAAATCTTCAAGGCGAAGATCACCGCCGCTAACTCTAGGTCGTGAGTAGGGTAGTTCCTCTCGTGTGTTTTCAACTGCCGCGAGCCATAGGCAACTACCTTTCCCTCTCGCATCAAAACACAACCCAAACCATCCCGTGAGGCATCACAATATACCGAATAGCCCAAACCTCTCTCCGGAATAATTAAGACTGGAGCAGTGGTAAGTCTAACCTTAAGTTCTTGAAATGACTTCTCACATGTCTCATTCCACACAAACTTAACTCGCTAATCTAGAGAAATCCTTCACAAATCTCTGATAATACCCAACCAACCCCAAGAAACTACGGACATGGCCTAAGAACTTAACTTCTCTCGGCTAGAATTCACACTTCCCAAACTTAGCATACAACTTATGGGTTCTAAGTAACTCAAGCACCACTCGTACATGTTCCTCGTGCTCCTCCTCGAAGGGTGAGTAAATCAAAATATCGTCCACGAAGACGACTACGAAACGGTCTAGAAACTCCCGAAAGATCCGATTCATCAAATCCATAAATACAGCCAGTGCATTGGTCAACCCAAAAGGCATCACTAGAAACTCATAATGGCCATACTGCATATGGAATGTCGTCTTCAGGATATCCTCCTCTCTTATTCTCAACTGGTGATAACCCGATCTCAAGTCTATCTTAGAAAAACAACAAGACCCCTTCAACTGGTCAAATAAGTCGTCTATACGAGGCATTGGGTACTTGTTCTTAACAGTTACCCGGTTCAACTTCCGTTAATCTATACAAAGTCGCAACGCTCCATCTTTCTTTTTAACAAAAAGAGCCAGTGCTCCCTAAGGTGAAGTACTAGGGCAAATAAAATCCTTATCTAACAATTCCTGGAGTTGAACCTTCAACTCACTCAACTCAGCAGATGCAAACCGATACAGTGCCATAGAAATTAGTGCCATGCCAGGCACTAAATCAATAGAGAACTCGATCTCTCGGTGAGGTGGTAAACTAGTAAGATCGTCAGGAAAGACATCTGGGTATTCACCAACCACCCTTGGCAACTTAACCCAAACTTCATCACTCTCACCACTTAAGAAGCTAGCAAGAAAGCAACTAAATTCACTCTGCCCGCACGGATCATATATCGCTGATAAGACTCTATCCACCCGATCCCCTAAGAAGTAAAAACAATCACCACTCGAGGTACATACAGTAACTTTGATGGTAGCAATCTATAACAGCTCAGTATGACGATAACCAGTCCATACCCAAGATGACATCAAAACTACACATATCAAGCAATACAAATGCAAAAGGTAATCGGCAACCGGCAACCTCAATGTCACAACCCTGACACCCCTGTTTCAAGATAACCTCACTAAAAATAGGTGACTCTACACAAAAAGGAGATCCTAATTGTGCCAACTCCAACCCTAACACTGATGCAAATGCAAACGAAATAAAAGAATGGGATGCACCCGTATCAATTAACACATTAGCAACTGAATTGCAAAACAAGAAGGTACCTCTCACTACTAAAGGAGCAGGTACAAGATCTGGTGCTGCAACAGCGTACACAGGCCCAGTAGGTCTCTGCTCAACCTAGTCACCCCTTGGAGCATATGCCAGATGCACTGATTGAGCCGAAGAGGCTCCCTGATTGGCCCTAGAGGCTTGTGCTGACTGTGCTGGCTGGTGACTCTGTGTCTGCCTTAAACCAGACGCACCAGATGTACTACCCAACTGTGGGCAAAACCTCTTCATATGCCCGCCTGCCCACACTAATAACAAGTGAGCGGCTGGCCTCTCCCCTGACTCTGGCCCTGAGAGCGAGCCGAAGACAATGCTGCTCACTGCCCTCCTCCTTTTTGCAGGAAAGCTGGAGACTTATGGCCCAACTGACCACATTTGAAACAAGTGATGTCTCCTTGACCACCCCTCCCAAAACCCGAACTCGGTACTGGAAAAGTGGACCTCGACTGAGCTCCCTGGGACGACTGGGGATTAGAACCCCGCTGCCTCTTATTGTCCCCCTAACTGTCTTGACTCCTCCTGGAGCCCTGCAGCCTTTCCTCCTCAGCCTGCATGATGGTCTCAAGATGGGTTGCTGCCTCCACAAGGCGTCCATAATCTCTAATCATGGATCCGGCCACTATAAACATGAGCCCGGTCCTCAACCGCTTCTCGAACTCCAAACAACGGCACTCTTCAGTTGCCACGAGTTCTAGTGCAAACCTCAACAAACTAGTAAATGTGGCCTCAAACTCTGCCACTGGTGTGTTCAACTGCACCAACTTAGCGAATTGGTCTCTCAACTTCTCCCTAACCGTAGGAGGCAAGAACTTGTCCTGGAAGGCGTCAACAAAAGCCTCCCAAGTCCCTCCAATGCGTCCTCGCGCATACTTCCACCATTAACCCGCGTCTCCCTTCAGTTGGAAGGACGCCAAGGTCACTCTCAAACCCCCGTCTTCGATGCCAAGCATCTCAAATGTCTTCACCACTTGCTCTGGCCACTCATCTACCTTCAGTGGCTCCTTAGGATCACCCAAAAACTCATTCGGATTTGACCGGAAAAACTCCCTCTTTAGAAAAAATGGCCCTACCTTAGCGACTTGGGCCTGGACTTTATTCTCAAGCCTGAGAATGTCCATAGATTCCCGCAAAACTTCAGCCATTTCTCGGGTTAAGGCGCCCATGGCCTGTTGACCACCCGGTTCAGCTATATTGGCATGACCAACCCCTTTTTCCTATGCCGAAATTTCATCCGGTAGAGGCATCTCATACCTTCTAGGCCTACCACGCCTACCACCACCACATCCACGTCCACGTCCTGACATCCTAATAAAGGTAACAAAAGGTATTAGCAAATTTACAAATGTGTCAAAGCTAACTCACTCGCGTCCTAATACGATGAACAAAAGTAAATCACTCCATATAAGCATATAATCACATAAACACATACGAATTTCCTTCCTAAATAATTACCATCTCGCGGCGTTGCTAGAGTTCCAATTAGAAACAGCAGTGATTAAGTGCTCTTCTAACAGGACTTCCAGAAACCCGTAGACCCAATCAGTATCTTAGAAACTAAACCCTATACCCTTATAATCATATAAGCATGTTATCACATAAAAACACAATACATACCAACGTCTCAACCAAACGAGATAGAACCATTATCGTCCTAACCACTTCCCACGTACGCAAAGTATTCAAACTCGGTAAGCTCTGATACCAAGTTGTAACACCCCCAAAATAATACGATAAATCCAACTCATAAGCAGAAGAATAATAGAAATAAAATACTTTCATTCATCAAAGTTCGTTTTCAAAAGTTAACACATGCATTATACATTTACAAATGTTCATGTTGAATCTACAGCATGTGTTACAATATAAAGGAAACTAAAACTAAACATATAGTCAAAATGCCCTATAGGCTTACATCTTCCCAAGTCATTGCTTTGTTACACAAAAGTGAGCCTAGCTCAATACAATTTAAGCCCTTGGCTATGCAAAAGAATATAACAAATAAAGAAGCTCTTGCTCCCAAAAATCCCTCCAAGCTATTGCCCCCAGTAGAGGTATGTCACTAACACCTGAAAATGTTTTTCCCAATTAAGGTGAGCCAAAACCCAGTAGGAACAATCTAACACAATGTATGAGATTTAACAAAAATATAAGTACAATGTACATATACAAAGTTGGTACAAAATGTCCACATTTTATATAACAGTAAAGCATCAAAGTTCATATTTCAATTCATTTTCCTTCAATTCATTTCAAATTCATTTATTCTTCTCAATTTATGAGTCAATTTCATTATCTTTCAACAACCCAACTGAGACTACAACTCAGTGGTTTTTCAATTCAATACACTACCACACAAACACTTTCAATCTGCCATTTTAAAGAAATTTCGTCCGCGAGATTGGCACCCATGTATACACAAAATTTCGGGACTTTCACCCTAAACACTCTGGCCAACTTAATTTTCAATGGAGTCCATCCCTTATCTCCTCCCAAACAATGGAGTATATCCATTTTCTCCTCCCAAACATCATATATATACAATGTATTTAAAACATGGTCATATTCAATTACAATCAACAATAGATTTGTTTCAATTTACCTAATCCTCATGAAATTGCTATAACAATCATGGCTATCCTCCACCGATAGTCCAATACAGTTATTTCTAAACAAATATTCAATCTTAAGAAGATAATTTATTCAAAATTTCCAAAGATGAGAGGTATTACATACTCAACTCCACCAGTTATTTCAATATTCGTCCAATTTCATGTTTACAACATCAATTTCATTTATTTATGCAAAATAAATATTCGAATCATTTTAGGGCAAACTCTCATTTTTTCCCATATAACACCTAAGTACCAAAATCAACAGTTTTGATACAATATAACTTCATTTTCAAACTCCATAACCATTGGTTTCACTTTTACCAAAAATCCCTCATTTTATTTCACACCCCAAACCCTAGGTTTGTTCAAAATACTCCCAAATCACATCATTGTTACACAGCAACAAATAACTAAGCTAAACACCAAATGAAAGTGTAGAAAATCCCTACCTCAAAGAAATGAGGCGAGCCAAGCAAGAGGGAAACTTCACGGATGCCCAAATCCAACTCTATTCGGATCAAAATGGAGATCTTGAGAAGGTCTACCTTTTTATCAAAGGGATTAGGGTGAAAAAATCACTAAAACTAGATGAAAATGTAGAGAGAGAGAGAGTGCGTGTGTTTTAGAGAGAGAGGGTCCCAACTTTAGGTTTTAGGAAGAAAAGGTCTGAAAAAGTGATGTAAAAAATCATTTTCATGATTTGATATAAGCACAGTCCGCTCGAGCGAAAGAGTTTACGCTCGAGCGAAGACACAATAAGTTGTTCCGCTCAAGCGCCAAGACACAATCAATAAGATGCTCACCGCTTGAGCGCAAGAAGTGATGATCGGGCATAGAAAACACACTTCCAGTAGTTTTGCAGACATTAGGCCAACGCTCGAGCGCAAGAAAGGCCACTCGAGCACCTACCTGCTTGAGCGTAAGAAACGTCGCTCAAGTGTAGAAATCACTCTCCCAATACTTTTGCAGACCTGTAAAAGTACTGAGTGTTTGCAAAGCCCACTCGAGCGCAGGAAGTGCCACTCGAGCGGAGGGCCAAAATTTTGGACAACACAAGGTTTGAAAAAAACAAGCGACCAACCTGCTCAAACACAACCACAACAACCCAAGGGCCAATTTCAAAGACATACAAGGGAGGAAAGAAATAAACAACAATATGAAAGCATTAAACCCGAGTCTGGGATACCACAAGAGTCAGGTCAAAACCGGAATCACTATATTATTTATTTGCTTGATTTTACTTTATCTATTAGTTTGTTTGCCAAGAAATCTTGGGAACAAATTACATTGCTTTTGGGTCTCAATACTTGATGTTAGAAAAACTGTCTTCTTTCTCACATTCTCCATTGTGACTAAGTTCCTTCTCAAATTTCTTGGCAAACAAATTCATAATCTTAGCACCCAATTTTTCGATTTCTCTAATTATGACATTTTTTTTATGAATTATGGTTTTTTAATTTGGTTATATGGTAATTATTTTTATAATGCTTTATTTTCATAGTTCTTATTCTTGTCTTATGGTAATTCTTTGTTTCATAGTTTCTTTATTATTGATAATTTTTCTTTAATTGTTTCATTTTGTTCATGATAAAATATATATTGCTTGAGTTTACTTCATCCATTAGTTTTTTTTGCCAAGAAATTCTTCGACCAAAATACATTGCTTTTGAGTCTCAATGCTTGATGTTTAAAAAACAGTATCTTTCTCTCGCAATCTCTTGACACCAAATTCCTTCTTAGATTTCTTTGCAATCAAATTTATAATCTTAACTCCCTATTTTTTGGTTTTCTTAATTTTGACATTTTTATGAGCTATGATTTTTTTTTAATTTGGTTGCTTGTTAATTGTTGTTATAATGTTTTGTTTTGATAGTAATTATTCTTATCTTATAATTTGTCGTTTAATATTTTCTTTATTTTTTTATAATTTTTCTTTAATTATTTGGTTTTCCTCTTGATAAATATATTATTTATTTCTTGATTTTACTTTATTTATTAGTTTGTTTGCCGAGAAATCTTTGGAACAATACATTGCTTTTGGATCTCAATGTTGTGATGTTAAAAAAACAAACTTCTTTCTCGCATTCTCCATTGAGACTAAGTTCCTTCTTAGATTTCTTGTCAATCAAATTTATAATCTTTAACTCTCAATTTCTCAGTTTCCTTTATTTTGAGATTTTTATGACTTATGGTTTTTTAATTTGGTTGCTTGGGAATTATTTTTATAATGTTTTGTTTTCATAGTTCTAACTCTTGTCTTACAACAATTCTTTGGTTCATGTTTTCTTTATTTTTGATTTTTTTTTTTTTTTTGATAAATATTATTTTTTATAATTTTTCTCTAATTATTATTCTGTTTTTTGTTTTTTGTTTTATAAATATATATTATTTTTTGCTTGATTTTACTTTATGTATTAGTTTGTTTGCTAAGAAATCTTGGGAAGAAAATATGTTGCTTTTGGCTCTGAATGGTTGATGTTAAAAAAACAGACATCTTGCTCGCAATCTCCATTGAGAACAAAGTTCCTTCTCAAATTTCTTAGCCAACGAATTTATAATCTTCTCTCATTTTCTCGCTTTCCTTAATTTTGACATTTTTATGAGTTATGATTTTTTAATTTGGTTGCTTGCTAAATGTTTTGTTTTCATACTTATTCTTGTCCTACAATTCTTTGGTTAATTTTTTCTTTATTTTTTATCATTTTTCTCTAACTACTCTCCTATACAATGATAAAATTACCTGAATTATTAATTGAAATAATTTTTTGAAAAAATTACCTAAATTATTAATTGAAATAAATTTTTGACAACTTGATGATATATGAGTAAAAGGGGTCATTTGTGATGAAACTAGAATTTTCAGGGGACATGACGTATTTTTAAAAATTGTCAATTGACTTGATGATTTATTAGTAAAAAATATAATTTGTTATGAAATTAAAATTTTTAAGGGGCATGATGTAATTTTTAAAACTATAAGGGTAACTCTTATTTTAAGCAAACCTAGGGTTGTATTTGTTTTTCAGTGGATTGCATTACATAGAGAGGACACCCCTAATGCTACCCACAATCTATGGCAGTGAAAGAGTGTTGAGTCTCATCCTCGACACTCGTGGGGTTGATGTTAACAGAATTTCTGTCATGGATTATCTGACCGCCCTGGATTGCTATTTTGCCTATGAACCTACTCAATGAGTTCGTGACATGCTTGAAGCACGTAATGCTCAATGCAAGAACTCTGGAGATCGACGTTGTTTGAAGTATAGTTCAAATATTTATGTGATTAATTAGTAAGGGACATGACCATGACCCTGACATTTGCGGCCTGGCGTAATTTAGATTTAATATATATTTCGCAACATCACTTTTCCAATTGTTATCGTAGGGGATTTCAATCAGATTTGTGGGATGGAAGACAAGCTAGGGGGCTCAAAGTCATTTACCTCTGGGAATAAATGGGTTTAACAACTTCATATCAAGTCATCATCTTGTGGATTTGCCTAACAAAGGGGTTTGGTTCACCTGGTGTAAAAACCGTGTGGATCAACAAGTAATTTATGAAAAGCTGGATAGGGCCTTAGCTTCAAATGACTGGTTTACTAAGTTTTCAAATGCTTCGCTTTTGTCATTGCCCATCCAAAGATCTATCATAGTCCTTTTCTGTTAGATACTTGTTCCCAAATCACGAAAGGCAGGTGGGGTCAACCGTTTTGAAGCAGCTTGGTTAATGGATGACTGTTCTTATGCCATTGTTCAAAATGCATGGGCAGTTCCCACTGTCGGATCTAACCAATTTGTGGCCAAACAGCAACTCAATCGAGTGATGACACATTTGAGAAACTGGAGCAGCTTATGTAATCGCAGTTTGCAAGGTCAGATTGTTGAGACTAGAGCAGAGTTATCAAAGGTACAAGCACAGCTCAAAGCCAATTCAGTGGCTGAACAAGATTGGTCTCTTTGGAAAAAATTAGATGGTCTTTTGCAGAAACAAGAGTTTTATTGGGCGCAAAGGTCTAAGCAAAGATGGATGGCTATAGGGGATCAAAACACTTTTTTTTTTTTCATTGAATGGCTTCATGGAGACACAGTAACAGCATTCAATCTTTGCAATTGGAGGATGGTACTTTGGTGACTGAACCGATGACGATTTAACACACTTTCATAGCCTATTTTCAGAATCTGTTTCTTGCTATTCAACATAGGTAACACCCCGGAAACGCCAACAATCCATCAGGTGATTTCCCTTCTCATTTTGATTTGCTTTCGGTCCTTCAAACTCGTTTAAAGTCAGAACATATTGGTATTCTTTCAGCAACTTTTAATGAGGATGAAATTAAAATGGCTGTTTTTCAAATGGGGAAATTAAAATCACCGGGTCCTGATGGGGTTTATTGCTGGTTTTTATCAAAAATATTGGAAAATTGTTGGTGCGTCTGTATCAGCTGCTGTCCTAAAAGTTTTTACACTCTGGATTTTTACTGAAAGAGTTCAATCAGACTTTAATTTGTTTAATTCCTAAAATTCGGAACCCTATTACAGTGAATGATTATCGCCCAATCAGTTTGTGCATTGTAATTTATAAAATTGGGGCCAAAGCTTTGGCCAATAGATTGCGGATGGTACTACCTAGTTTAATTTCTGAAAATCAAAATGTTTTTTTGATGGGGCGACTCATATCGGATAATGTCCTCTTGGCCCATGAACTGCTTCAATTTATTCAACATCGTACTTAAAGGGCAGCAATCTTTCTTTGGCCTTAAACTAACAAAGCCCATGACCATGTTAGTTGGTCTTTCTTAGAGGCTTGATTGCACAAATTTGGGTTTCCAGATCATTGGATTCAGCTCCTGATGCAATGTGTTACAACTTTGTCGTTCTCTGTGCTTGTTAATGGCATTCCATCGCCTTTCTTTAAACCTCGAGGGGGCCTCTGTCAGGGTGAGCCGCTTTCTCCCTAGCTATTTATTCTGACTTTGCAGGTTCAGTCGGATTGTTTTCTTCATATACACGAAGGAATTTGCCATGGGATAGCTATTAGTCGTCACTCCCCTCCAGTTTCTGAATGCTTTTTGTTCTCAATTTGGCCTTGGAATTAATTTACGAAAATCAGAGAGGCATACTTAAGTCCAAAAATGTCCATTAAGGCTAGATCTATTTTTAACTGTGTCTTTAGGGTTAAAGTAGTCAATCAACCTGGCATTTATTTGGGAGCCATGATGGATTTCTCTGTTCAGAAAAAGTCAGAATGGTTTGGACATATCCTGGCACGACTTCAACACAAAGGAAAAGATGGGATCACTTGTGTCTTTCCAAATCTTCGGGAGGTCTCGGGCTTGGGGATCCTCAGTGCTTCAATCAAGCTTTATTAGCAAAAGTGGCTTGGCGTATTCTGAAGTTTCCTAACTCTCTGTTGGCCAGAGTCTTGGTGGGGAAATACTGTCAAAACAACTCCTTGTCTGTTCGGCTGATGCCATATTCCACTTGGGGTTGGAGAAGCATTTTATGGGGTCGCGTTCTCCTTATCAAGGGCCTCAAATGGGTGGTTGGGGATGGCACCAATATAAACACAATTGAAGATCAATGGATCCCTTCAATTTGAAATCCCCTTATGCTCTGTTTGGTTGGGGGATTTGAGTAGGAATTTAGAAAGGAAACTAGAAAAAGTAGGTGAAATATTCACCTAGTTTCACACACTTTTTCCCTTTCCCTTTCCAAATCCCTTCCCAAATCTCCCAACTAAACACAGCATTAGTAGGCAAAATCTCAGTTGGTTTTTTTCGGTCTTTATCCTTGCCACATTTCATTGATGAGGAGAGGCACATTTGGAGGCAGAGTCTACTGAAAGTGTTCTTTCCACCTGATAGCCTTCCCCATATTTTTGGGTATTCATTTACCTAGAGAAAATAGAGAAGATAAGACAATATGGGCACATACTAAGCATGGTGAATTTACGGTTAAATATGGCTACCTATTAAGCATGGGTGCGGATACCCGTATGATATGGATACGTCGATACAGCAAATTCTTTAAAAAAATAAGATACAGATACGACTGGGGTACGTCTATTTTTTTTTAAAATTTATAACTAAACATCCAACATACAAATCAAAGTTTCAATATCAAAACTAAAAAAATAACTTGTCTAGAAAGTTATAAAATTCTTTCTTTTTCTTTTTTGATTGCCTAAAATAGGATGCAAAAGAGAGCAAAACCATGACTCATGATAAAGGGTGTTGGAAATAAAATACTTGATATTTTCAAAATTAAAAGAAGAATAATAAAGGCTACAATAAATTCTAGCAAAAAAATCACCTCGTCATACCAGTGTCGTACTCACGACGTACCAAAATATATTTGCTGTACTCGGCATGTATTTGGCGTACCAGATACGTGTATCCACACCCAGTAAGTATCCGGTACTCGTACGGCACCATTTTTGGAGTACTCATACTTCATAGTTGGCTACTATAAGGCTTTAGAGATAAACAACAATAACCCCTCCAACCATGCTAATGATTTGAATCCCTTGTGGAAGAGACTCTGGCATTGGAAAACCCCTCCAAAATGGGCTATGTTTCTTTGGAAATGCCTTAATAACATTTTGCCTGTTCGGTGGAATTTGGAAAAAAGGGGTGTGCCAATTGATCTGAAATGCCACCGTTGTTTGGGCAGTATTGAAACCATTGAGCATGTTTTCTTCATTTGTCCTGTTTCTCACCAGATTTGGAGAGGGACATTGTTGATGTTGGACTTCTCACAAGGAAATCCAATTAGTTTCGCGTCATGGTTTTTAACGTGGAGTTCATTGGTAGGGGATGAGGAGATCATATTCAGTCTATTTCTATCTTGTGGGCAATATGGCTTCAGAGAAATCAGGCGGTTTTTCGGGGGACTTGTGATACCATTGACCAAACTATTAACACTTGCAAATGATTTTTTTATTTGTGCTGTTGGAAATCATTCTAATGAATTTTCTTTGCAGGACCACACATAATGATAGCACTGGGAATTGTTTTAGTTTGGCCAATTCTCTTACAAGCAATCTCACTTTTCAGAAATGGACTTGGGTTTGTTTTGATAAGGATCAACGGCTGGTCCATCAAGATGCTATTAGTCTACCTCTCATGTCTTCAGTTGCTGCAGAAGCAAGAGCTTGTCTAGGAGCTATCTAATGGGCTGTGCAGAGAAGGTTGAGATGCCTCTCCATTTTCACTGATAGCCAAGTTTTGGTGGGAAACTGAAGACTGATTGGACTGTGGACACTGGACGCTTTCGGATATAAAATCCTTTAGAAGCTTATTCCTGTTTCTAATTATTTCTAAAGTAGATCGGTATGTATATGTAATTCAACTAGCGCATAGATTGGCTCATTGTGTAAATAATTTCAAAGCTTAATATTATTTCTTGTATCTCAAAAAAAAAAAAAAAAATGTTTAGTTTTGAGATTCAAGAAAATAAAATACAAATGAGTCATAGTTTAAGAGAATTTACTATTAATGTAATTTAATTTTTAATATAGTATTAATATATGAAATGATACGAATGATATTACTCATCATATTATCATGATCACTTCCACAAATGTAGAGCCTTGTATTGTGAGTTAGTTGAATTTCCTAAGAAAATGAGTCTTCCTTAGCAAATATGTTGGAATCAAGACAGCAAATTGTAAGCAATCCGGTACCAAAATGTTTGGTTAAGAGTTTATAAGATTTGCTTGTAAATTTTTATTTATTTATTTTCACACCCTCTATCAGATTATTTTATTCAATCTTGTTTAGAAATAATTTTTAAAATGTTAAAAAAATTCATTATCAAAAAATTGAAAACATAATTTTTTTATTTTTTTATTTTTTTATTTTTAGGTGTTTGGACTTGACTTTAAATTTTTTTTTGTTGGCTATTTATGTTCAATAAAAAAAATAAAAATTTCAAAAATATTTATAAACGGATTAGATAAGGAGAATTACAATGCAATGGACAATTAATCTGAGATAAACTAAAAGTGATGTATATTTGGTTATTTGTCTAACCTTCACTTTTCTAATCAAACAATAGACTAGTAAATCTATTAGGCATGAAGTCCAATCTCATGCATCAATGTTGATTAGAAAATTTTGAAATTTTGCAAAAAATTCACAAAAAATATATATATTTTTTGTTTTTAGATTTAATTGAAAAAATATTTTTAAATCTTTTAAGAATAAAAAAAGTGACAATTTTTAGAAAAACATACTAAAAACAAAATAAAAAAATACTACACAAATATTTAGCTGAATACCAAACCAATCCGAATTTCTTTTATGAATAATCTAAAAATTAAACTATTTATTACAATACCTAAATTCTCAAACTATTTATCAAATTAATTGATTTTTTTAAAATTGTATGTTCAAAGTTCAACTTCACCATAACGTGTCCCATATCTACAACACGGTCATATCAATATGAAATTCCAGCTTCAAGATACGATTTTATTATGAAATCACATTTTCAACAATGTTATTTCATTTTATACTTATATTTTTTAAAAAGTCAAAATAATTTAAATAGTTTGAAAAGTAATTTACTTAAATGAACAATTTAATTTTTTAGAATATTTTGAAAGGAAAAAAAAAAAAACTCAACCAATCCGAGTGCTACCAATAAACTCAACACCAAACAGCCCCCCATTTAATTGCTACCATTGAATTATCAAGATTAAGCTCACAAGATCATTTCCCTCCTCTCTTTATCACATCATTTCACACCTTAACCAAACATAATACAACTAATCTTGTGGACATGTATAATCTCATAGTATTCAATCCCCTTTAAATTAATTCAAAAATCAAACGAGGCCCAAAGGAAAGTGCAAGAAGAGTACATAATCTTCTAATTTACCCAGTATTTTAATACAAAACTCATAATAGCTAATTCTACCTAATTTTATTTTTTTTTCTAATCTTAGCCCCAAATTCATCCATCCAAATGCAACCTAAATTCATCTAAAAAAAATTCCATAATTTTTTTTTTAGACAAGAGAAATCATAGTCTCAAAATAGACAGCTTGATATTTAGAAGCACAGATAATAAAAATCATATCCTCTTCACTTCTGTACAGCAACTCAAACACACGTAATCTGTCTTCGCTTGACCATCTTCTCCAAATTCTCAGAAACCATTGCAGTCAAATTAGGATCCTCGAATCCAAGCTCCATGCCAAGTCTGCAGCAGAAATGTGACCAAAGAAGCTTTTTACTAACATACCAAACAAGAGGGGAAGATTAACGAATACAAATCAAATAACAAGCATTCATGTATCTATAGAAAAGCAAAGGGCAACATGGAAGAATGTCTAACAGGTTCTATTTTAAACTTGTTTGGAAAATTGTTTCTAAACACTGTTTTCAAGATAATTTTCTGAAAATAACCCATATTTTAGGAAACACTAAGTTATTTTCATTCCTTCTCAAAATTTGTTTACATACAAATGAAATCGATGGTTGTCTTCGAACTTTTTATTATTTTTGTTTCCAAAAACGAAAAAACAGAACATTGAAAATGAAAATTGTACCAAACAGGTAATGGTTTTCAAACTCAAAGCCATATTGGCAAAGCAGTTACTGCCACTACTAGGCCACAAGACCACTGGTCAAATGACAATTTTAATGTTTCCTTCATAAGAGGAAAAATTAACATAAATAGTAGGTCTTGAAACCTGAAAGACAAGCATAAATACTAAAGCTGTGTTTGGATATTAGATTTGTGGAGGGAAAAAAATAAAATAAAATAAAATAATTAACTTCTACTTCATTTCTCTTTTCCCTTTCCTCCACAAATCCAAGATCCAAACTCAGCCCCAGAGTAAGGCTCCTATTTGCTTACTTTGGATCGAGCACACAACTTCTGGACGTCCTTAATTGCTGAACTTGCAGCATATAGTGAGATCTTTCCGACCTGCATCAAAACCCACTTAGAAACTAAGAAAATTCATTGACATAAACAGGGCCATAAAGCTAATCGACATAGAAGAAATGAAAGAAGAGAAAAGGGGCTGAAGAGGAAGCAAAAATATTAGCGAGAAGGAAATGGAAGACTGCATTTCCTTCGCCTCACCTCCAACATTTGAAGCTTCGCATCATGGTCATTTGGAAGACTGCGTATTTCCTCAGCCAACCTCACAGCCTCATCCAGACTTTCAGGAGATAAAAAATCAAGCCCCAATTGTACAGTGGACTGCAAATTTACAAAGAACAAAATAGAAAGGCAGAAATAGCTACAATTAACTTTCACAATAATAACCATTTTACACAAAAATGCATATATTTTTATGGACTTTGATTGATTTTATTCTCTTTCTTTTTTGTAGTTAAATCTCCACCATTGAAGCCCCTACATGTTTCAACTTTTACTCACCTGAAGATTCCTCACTTGGAAAGGACATCCAGCAGGGATAAATACAGCTTGTCCCAAATGCTGTTCAAATGACCATGGCTCTACCCCTGAAAGGATAAAACTTTATTTGAATTTGACTTTGTTGTATCAAAAAAACACATATCCAGTCGTGAATCAGCAATTAGTACAATTCCAGTATCTCTGACTTTAGATCCAGTGATCCTTGCCCTTGAGAATTAGCATTTATTTAATTTCCAGTATTTTGTTATTCAACACTATTGATACAAGGCCAAAGAATACTGATTCAATTCTCAGGGCCCAAATTATAAGCATCACACCTTTCAAGATGCTCTTAAGGGTTGTTTCAAGTAGTCCAACTTGAAGAACCAAGTTTGGCCAATTATACTTTTCAAACAAAACCAGTTTGCAAAAACATCTAAACCAACATTACCGCCTGGGCACATGCAATGTGTTGGACAAATGCTGTTTAAATAAAGAAGTCAGACCACTAATCCTTAAAATTGTAATTGATAGTTTCCCTTACCAAATTCTTCCTTCAGTTTTCTTTTATGATGCCTGTTAAGGAATATTTCCGCATTATATAGAGGACGCGTTGCCTGGGATACAAAGAGTATAATCAGCACATGCACCAAAATACAAATCAACAATGCAGAGAGAAGAACTTTGGAATCTTGAGTTACTAAAAACAAGCAGTTAAACTTACACACTCATTTAGTAGATTTTCAGGCTTCCCAATGTCCTTCCAGTGAACTCTCAAATACTCAATCAGTTTTGGAACATCCTGCCGACGAAAGACATCCCAAAGTGCTCCTCGCTGAGTATTTTGAGATATATCTCCACTAGCCATGTTCAAGTCTTCATAATCAACAGTTTTCTCTTCAAGAGTTGTAGTTTTAATTCCTTGATCCTCTATTCTCTCATCCTTATTTGCATCTATCTCAGACTCATAATCATTCTGTCTATCCTGTACACCAACTGATAATTTAGGTGACCCTCCCTCATCTAGACTAATATGTGGACCCGTTGGTGATTCTTTTGTCTCAGCTCCCTCAAGGGCTTTTTGTAACTTCTCAATCTTTGTCCTCTGCCAACCTTTCAGCTTTACTTCAGAAGTATGCACCAAAAGGTATACCTGACCAGACCATAGTGCATGAGATGGTTATCCAAATTATTCCACCACTTTGCGAAATCACTTTAAATAAGAAAAACCCACCAAAAGGGAAAAAATACACAAACATTCCATTCTGGGGTACTGAACTAAAGATACCACATTTCAGGGGTTGAATTCCCACCTATTTCATTTGTTCAATTGCAATAACACTCAAACATAGCAGTCAATGAATCTTTCAATATGCAAAATGGTGATATGTTTGTTTGGTACAAAATTCTGCTCCTCAGATTGTTTCTTAGAATGTGCAAGTTTGAAACTCAATACTATGATAAATCCGTAATGTACATATATGATACTAAAAAAAGACTATTCAAGGTTCTAGCTCAAAAAGATAAAATATTCAATATTTAAACCAAAATAATGTTAGGACTGCATGTCCTCGTAGACAAAGGAAGAACAAGGACAGACAACAATAAGAAAGCAAAGCATACATGAAGAAAGAAATTATAAAACTACAAGTAAATTTATCATATCAGATGCAATGATCAACGGAAGATATTTCTCGAAGTACAATGGAAGTAGCTCACTTAGAAAGGAGAACAAGGACCTCACCATGTCACGCATACTGAAATGGAGATTGTCCACTGAATCACCTCTCCCAAGTTCCTCATACATCCCATAAGAAACAAAAATCTTAGGGCCAACATCATTTTGCAAGGAATAATGAGGCAATTTCGCAGCAACATTCAAGAGACCCCACTTGGAATGGATGTACTCAAGCAATGGCAGTTTACTAATAAAGTCAGGTCTTTGATACAACAAAAACTCTTCAGACGCACTGGGAGAAGGCCAATCCTTCAACTTTAACATTTGTGGCCAGCCATTTTCATGGATTCGACCCTCTGAGTATCCCTTGATGAACTGACCAAGCTCAATATTAACCTGCCACCACATCAAGCAGTGATAAGCAGATATCAGGGCATTTGGTATGAAATAACAACAAATTAGCAACCGAATAATATGAAAAACAGACATAATAAATGAGATCCAGAATTAATAGACAGATAATATATATATATATAAAAACAATCATAGGTCAGTTTTATCTATTCCATAATTGGGAGTTTGAATTTGAAGCCTACCTCAGAACAGTCTAAGCAATCTATAGCCTTCACAATTCTGTTATCATCTTTCGTTTTCTCCTCTGTTGTCTCTCGAATCCCTCTCCATATAACCATGGGATCCCAGCTTGACATTGATGAGCCATCAAAAACCTCCTTAACAATAACAGGTTCACCCCAGAGCCAATGCTTTCTAAAATCTCGAACCCCTTCAACTTTTATATCTTCAGAAGTTGGACAATACAAGAAATTATCATTGCTGTTCTCTCTATGTGCATATTGGCAGAGCCTTGAGTTAAATCCAGTTTCTTGTGGACTCTCACCATCATTAACCTTACAGCCACTAACCATTTATTTCCTCCGAATTTTTTACCAGTTTTGCAACCCAATTCATCTTAAAGATTCGTTTTAAGGTCATTGACAGGCAGCCACAACCGCCGTACTCCTTTGGTGGGCACGGAATACTTCCATTGCTGTTGGATTTCCAATTGGGGAACTTATCTAATAACTTCAACCTAAGTTTAGATGGTTTAACTTGCTCTGACACAGTTGTTTTGCAATCAGTTCTCCCAGCAATCTGATTTTCTACCTCTCCTTTGATACCAAGCATAGATGCTTCCCTAAGATCTTGGCAGCAGCTAAGACACAGATCATAAGAGCAATTCGCACAGTGCCGGTGATAATCAATAATGGGTATCCTACAAGAATCACTGCAGGAAAAAACATAACCATAAACCATATGTCATAAGTGCACATGATACTTCTAAACCTTCTAACAAATTAGGCCCCAGCAAGAAGGCACAAAATCAACTAGATCTTCATCATGCAAAATATAAAAATAAAGACAAAAAACAAAAAAGAACAAAATTCTAAAATCAAGTGATCATGACAAACAAGAGCCCATAGGTAAAACCCATATTATTGTCTGAGATTCAGATTCTATGCAGAAACACAATTAAATGCAAAGACAACTGCTTGGAATGGCGTTACTGAGTGTTTCGACAGGTGGTAAGCTCACTTCTATTAAAAATACAATTGCTAGTCTTCCTACATATTTTATGCCCCTCTTCACCATTCCAGCTTCCATGGCTGAGAGATTGGAAAAGATGCAGAAGAATTTCTTATCGCGCGAGCTTGAAGACAAGTTCAAGTATCATCTAAGAAGACACAGATACGATATAATACAGACACACCCATACGATATAATACAGACACACCAACACATCAATTTTCCACAGCCAGGATACGACATATTTTTGGTGAGGGGCTATAGTAGTGTTTTTGCACACTGTATAAATCTAGTGTACGTGAGTGCACCCACTAGGTGCTTTTTAATACATGATTAACTTACCAAACCAAACCAAGGCTTGTATTCCGAATTCCAATCAAGTGGGGTTTAATACATTTTTAACTTATCAAAAATAATGCATATAGCAAATATATGTTGTGAGAGTACCAGCACATCTGCTCATCTGCGTTCAATTTTGTCCTGGGAAGATCTATCTCATTTCCTGGAGAGAATGTATAGAAGGTCATCTCATTGTGAATGTAACATGTAGATAAACCTTTAAACACCAATATGCTATTGGAAAATCAAAGCTTCTCACCTCGAAGCTTTCTTTCCAGCTCCACTTCAAGGCACTGTTCATGATGAATCTGCTTAACTACAGGAAGGACTGACGACAAGAGGCAATGAAGATACTGCAACTTGTCCTGTACAGGTATCTCCCGTATACGTACCTGTTATGTTACACAACAATTTTGTGATAATTCTTCACACAATTTCTACAATTCATTAGACAAATTAAAAATATATCTTTCACAAAATTAAAGAAAGTTAAACAATGCATTCAACAGAAGCCCCTTCTGAAAATAAATGAATACCTTTATCAAATTATCTCTCCGTAAGCAGACCTTGCAATTACAAGTACCACGGCATGCAGGACAAACCCTCCGGATCTCTTCAAACGGGATATCAGAGTACCTAATAAATGACACACATATAGTTACCCAATTGCCGGTTTGGAAAATATTTATTTTTTACTGAATTATTAATCTCACCAAGTAGAGATGCAGCTATCACAGTATCCTCTCCTGTCACATCTAAGGCACCAAAAAATACTGTCATTATCATTCCGCTGACACTGATGGCAAGTTTGTCCAACAGTATCGTCAGAGGAATCCGAGCTTCCATCTGAGGTTTCCTGAAAAGAAAGAGCTCGTTTTGGAAGACAGAAAACAAAAACAAAGAGAAGAATGCCTATCAGTGTGTTGACAGGGCAACTATTAGCCAGGCCCACCTAAAATCACTTGCCGCAATTAGCAGCAATCTGATCATCATGGTAATCCAATCTTAGGAATCGATATTTCGATAAAAAAGTTAGTAAGTATGGATTCCATGATCTTATGATCATAATGATTTCGAGCCCACACAGTATTACAAATTAGAGCATTCCAGACTTCGCTGCTTGCTTTTGGTTATTTTCACTTGTCCTGAACCCCCAGACTTCCCCCTATCCCTATTGGATCTTATGATCATAACTTCACTGAAAGTACAATTGGAAATACAAATGCTACTGGAATTAAATGACTAGTAACCAATGCAGGGGAATGATCACATATTTCTAAGGTCCATCCAGCTAGAAAAACTGAAAGAATAAAAACACGGAGTTCTTTTGTTGTTTTGGCATCAATGAGAAAAGGATGTTAATAGGCGTATTGTTGTTCTCAAGAAGGATTCTTCAGATGTAACTGCATAGTACCACAAGATGACAACTGATCCTTGAAGGTTCCCTAGTGCACAATTGAAAGAGATGTGTGCCCTTTTCTAGTGTTGCAAGGTTAGCTAATAGCAACAAATAAATATCGAAGAACAGAAGAACAAAAGAACATAGTAAAACTTTTTGTTAGTGAATCAATCATCATTAGCAAAAAAGCATTCAGAAGTGTGTCTTCTTGAATGCATTTTCTTAGAGTACACCCTTTCAGTTGCCTCTCAGATAGTTTTACACTGCTCTCAAACAATCTTTTACCAGTGACATAATGGTGATATTTGATAATGACAATGATAACAATAGCATCAATAATAGAAATATTATGTTAAAATATAACAATCCAACTCACCATCATAGCACTAGCATCAAAGACTTTTTGTGATTTGTTTTCAGATGGCTCAACATAAGGAGGTGGTGTCTTGTATGACCTGACATTGTCTTCATATTGCATCCCATCAATTTGTAGATCATCACTTCTCGTTGAAGGTGTTTCAGGTGAATGATGAACCTTGTTTTTTGGTATTTTTTCCTTGTGTTTTTTCCGCGAGACTGAAACAGGGTAATCCTCGTCTTTTGCATTAATAAGTGGCATATCCATATCATCACTCTTACTCTCCAAAAAGATATCACTTTCACCCAAAGATTTTCTCTTGGCTTTCTTTAGACTGGCTCTCAATGCAGAATTTGCAGCTCTTTTCTTCGCTTGGATATAGTGCTTCTCACAAACTGTTTTATCAGGCATAGACATGGCAGTACATCTCCACTGTTTCCCATCAGACCTCTTGCAACGCAAATCATCCGGAATCCCAATATTATCATCACCACCCCCACTGGTTGATCGTGGATGATCCGTCATAATTATGTTTTTAGTGGCAGCCTAACATGTGCAAACAAAAATATATACTACAAGTCTACAATCAACCTGCAAGTGGGCAAACCCAAAACATTACAAGCCAAGACATAACAATCAAAGGTAAGTTCTAATCAACAAACACCAGGTGCTTAACAAATAAGAAACGTAAAACCAGATAACTGTGAGCAAATCTCCAAGAAACACACGGGTTGCACACACAACTAGCAGAGAGGGGGTTGCAAAACTATGCAACAGATATGCATCTTTTCATAAATATGAACCTACAAGCCTCCATATGTTACATGGACTCTTCAAAATAAATCAAATAATCATGTCAGACACCCAACACTTGGACAAAGGTGTGGGATATGTGTCCAATACTTTCCATTGGATACTTCTTATATATTTGTATTTAACCCTAGATCATTATAAGTATATGTTGTTATATAATTGTTTTACGAAATAAGTAAAATTCATTTTTGACACTGTATATTACATGTGAAACAATTTTATCTCACATAACAAATTAAAAATATAAAATTATGACCTTTTTATGCCGAGTCCACATACCCATAAATTTGAGGTTTGACACCTCCCGACACCCCGTACCCAAAGTCCATGTAACATAGTCCTCATCTACTCATTTATCAATGCAATGAGATGATATGATGATCTTTCCCAGTTATATGAAGCAAACTGATATCATGAATAGGAGATGTGTGTAAAAACACAATTCTTGAACCCAAATTCAATTGGCTAATATAAAAATCATGAATTTCCTCCAAACCAAATTAATCCTACACAATTAAATGAGGTTGGCTACATAAATTCTTTTTTCTGCTCCATCAAGTGCTATATGCTTGTAATTTCCTTAAAAAAAATATCAAAAAAAATTATTAAAAAAAATTATTTGTAGAAACATAATTAATTACCATTGAAGGGTTTGCTGTGGTCACTGCGCAAATATATTGTGAAAATAGATGCAAAAAATTAACTAATTCTGACAAAACTTGTGATTCAACAACTAATTTAATCAATAACAATAACAACCATTGACATAGCTTGTTGCGCGCGCGAACACACA
The DNA here is from genome assembly GCA_036172215.1 of Camellia granthamiana. Classification (NCBI taxonomy): domain Eukaryota; kingdom Viridiplantae; phylum Streptophyta; class Magnoliopsida; order Ericales; family Theaceae; genus Camellia; species Camellia granthamiana. Next base: position 115,706,459 of record CM069904.1, read on the forward strand.
CACAGAGAGAGAGACCTGGAAGTGAGTGAATGTTGTGGAGATCGCCGGCGAAGAGAGCGAGAGGGGTTTGGTAGGGGAGGTCGATTACTTAGCTTTCCACCATTGACGGTGAACTCTGTTGGACGCAAGATTTGAACCCTCGATCTTTGCGGGGACGACACGGATCGATTCGAAACAAACTCACAAACAGAGCGGTTCAATTGCCAAGTCCGGTTCGCTTCGTGAAACAGTGACGCCCATTTGGCCGCGAAAGTTCAATAAATTATTAGGCCGAACATTTGTGATTTGTGAATGAAGATGGTAAATGATTTTAACAAAAAAGATTAAAATATTTTTATATTTTTGTCATTTATTTAAAAAGTAAAGTAAATTTTAATTTATTGTATTTTATATGTGATTTATCTTTTTGAAATTTAAGCATTAGAATGTGATATCTTTATATTTGTCATTTGTTTCATATTTACTATTCAGTTTGATGGAATATTACACGGTAGTTAATGGTGTACTTCAATTCACAAATTACATGCAGATTATGTGATTATTTCCAAATGTTAAGAGGGTAAACCGCATATACCTCAAACCATAATATGATAAAATGTAGTTTGCCTTTATTATTATTTTATATTTTTCGCAATAAAAAAGGTTGGCCATCATTTATTTGTGTTTGGAGATATCATTTGAAAAATAATTTTTTTAAGAGAGTTTAGAAAATTAAACTTAAAAAAATTGTTTTGTTTTGTATTTTGAAAATAATTTTGAGTTTTGAATGATTTGATATTTTTTTATAGTTGAATAGATGAGTATGAGAGAAAAAAGTAATTAAGAAAGAAAGATGAGAAAAAGAAAAAAAATGATTGATTGATGGATAGTAGAGAAAAAAATAATTTTGAAAAAATTTTTTATTTTATTTTCAACCACGCATATTTTTAGAATTTTTTTCTCAAAAAACGTGTTTTTAAAGATAATCCAAACATGCTCGTTAATTATAGGATCTAGCGGGGCGATAAGCCAACCAAATTATTTGTGTTCAATCTGTAAAATTTATATACATTATAAAAAAATTAAGGTACTTAGATTTAAATAGTTAAAAAATCGTTCGAGATTAATTTAAACATAGTTTTTAATTTATTAAATTTGAACAATTTACTACTCGACTTTTTTTTAGCCCTAAATTATGGTGTTGTGTGATGACAATGCATAAAATTCATTGAATAAATTAGATTGACTTCCTTTGAAATTTAGAAAAATACACAATAAATCTCTCAATTTTAACATAACTATGCTAACTTCTTTTTTTTAGTAATGTTAAATAAACTAAAATTAATGCAAATGCAAATGGAGCGAAAACATAAAAATAAACAACATAAAGTATATATTTTTATGTAAAATATATAATAGCTTCATTTTTCATCCATATAACTAATAAATTATTGATAAGAAAATATAATATATATTATATGCATTAAAATAGACCACAATATAATTTTGTCAAAATTATACCACTTAATATATTTTTTCAAAATATGAGTAAAAAGACCAATATAATTTACTCATGATATTGAAATATTGATTTTGAAGTTGCCGTTAATTTTATTTTTTATTTTTATTTTTATTTTTATTTTTATAAAATTACATTCACGTCCTCTTATTTTTTTGTTTTTGTTTTTGTTAGTATCTAGAAAAAATATAGTTAGGTGGTGTTTGATAAAGTTGTAAATTGAAAATTAAAAATTAAATATTGAAAAATGAATGTTGAATTTTAAACTAAAAAACTATTTGATACAAATTTAAGTATTTAACAAAAAATAAATATTCGATATGTATAAGATCAAATTTAAAATTTATTGTTTTCAAATTGTATATTATTGTTTTCAAATTGTATATTTTAATTTTTATATTGTGATAGCAATGGTAGTTGTAGTGGTGATGGAGGCGGCGGCATGATCATGGTGGTAGCAACTGGAGTGGCATTTTGCTGGTGGTGATAGTGGTAGCGATGATGGGGTGGTGGTAGCGATGGCATGATGTTGGTAGTGGTAACAGTGACGGTAGCAGCGGTGGTGGTAATAAGTTTATAATAATGTATATCGATATTCATGTCTAGTATTTATAAATTTAATTAACATTAAATAAATTTTATATGACTTAAAATTTTACGAAGTTTTAACTTATTTTATGAGGCACTTAAATTTTTAAGTAATATCAATCGTGATTATCAAATGAATTTAACTAATTATAACTTTATATATTCAATTTTAAGTGATAAAATCAAATTATCAAACACCCTATACTTAACATAATGATAGAGAAAATCTAAGATCCCTATCCCATTTTTAGTAATGGAAGAAATCCATAATATTATTTTGTGATGTCTAAGATCCCTCAACCTTGACACACATATATCACTGAGAAATCAAACCGGTCTCTCCCTCTCTTTCTCTACTCTTCTCTCCCCAATGAACTCCACCTCCATCGCTGCCACCGACAACTCTTTCTTACCGTTGCATCTCCTCTCGCGATCGTATATATTCTATCTTTCTCTCTCTCTGTTTTTCCTTTGTTTTGTTTTTTTTATTTTCTGCAATATAGATGATGCAAATATGTATTTCTTGAAAATCTGTCTAAAAAACAATGTGATTACGGTTTGTTTGACAATTTTGTATGGTGTTCATGGGTCTTAAAGGATTTGGAGATGTTAAGTTCTTGAATTTCGGATTTAAAGTTTTAGTGTTTGAGAAGTTGTATATGTAATATGTATATGGACAAATGCATATCACAGTCAAGCCAGATGCTCTGTTCCTTGAACTCTTCATTACTATTTCTTGAAATCCAGAGAAAATCTAGAGAAATTCTCTAAATTGGAGTCCAAAGAATTTCTTTGACTTTTCCAGAATTTCTCTAAAAAGAAATTCTCTAGGAAGTCCAAAGAAATTCTCTAGATATACGTATATTGGTTGTTGTTGTTGCTTATTTGGGTGATCGATTTGTGTATTGCACATCATTATTGGGAAGACAGAGAAATTTTCTGGTGTTTCTTGAACTCTTCATTACTGTTTCTTGAAATCTAGAGAAAATCCAAAGAAAATTTCTAGATTGGAATCCAGAGAATTTTTCTGGCCTTCCCATGGACAAATGCAAATCACAGTGAATGTAGCGACCATGATTTTTCGTTAGTCTTTATTTATTTATTTATTTTATTATTATTATTATTATTATTATTATTATGATCTTAATTTATAATTAGCATTATTAATTATGTGGTTACATGAGAATTTAATGTGTTATTTAATTATATATAATTAATCCAAATATTTATATATTTATATTTGTTATATATAAAAAAAAAAAAAGAGGTGCTATATATATATTTAATCTTATATTTATATTTATATATATTGTATTTATATATTATAAGTCAATTAGGTTATCTAGCAAAACAAAAAGAGTTTGTGGTGTAGAGCAGTCGAGTGAGTAAGAGAAAGAGAAAGGGTGAGAGAGTAATCAAAGAGAGAAGTGGAGATTAGCTCTTGAGAGAGAACAGAGAGACCGCGGTAAGGGGAGAAAGATGAGAGGGAAGAAAAAGAAAGGGTTATGGTTTTGTTTTGGTGGCTTCATTAATTCTTCAAATATTTCTTTGATCTTTAAAAAAATATTGTGAGTGCAAAACCCACTTTCCTTGAATTATGTTTAATTCGTTGTTTTTATTTATTTATTTGATGTTGAATTGATTTCGTATTTATATGTAAATGATTGATCGATTTTAATTATTTTGATTAATTGTGTATGCAGGGTTTAGGGTTTTTAGATGATTGATTGATTTTAATTATTTTGATTAGTTTGGTATGCCATGTTTAGAGTCTTTATATAGATTTATTTTATGGTTTTAATCACACGCATAGAAATATGAAATTAAAATTAATTAAGAACCCATAGATAAATTCCTTATACTCCATCATAACTTCATGAATTGTTATTTTATTTGAGTGATGATGGAAAAAAATGTATAAGAAAAAAAAAGTGAGGATTATGAGATTTATTTTAATGTCTTACACTTGATATTGTTATGTTCGTTCTCATGAGTAGATGAGAGATTGTGTATATATATATATTGTTACCTCGTTCTCATGAGTAAACGAGTGCTTTGATTTACGTGCGTACGTACATGCTAACTATCCGGGGAGTGTGGGTCAAACTCGAGATATCCCCATGCAAATTTGGCTTCGGAGCGATGTTAGGTATACGGGAGGCACATGGGATATATATGTAGGTCGGAAGTGGAGGGCGAAGTGGTGAAATTAAGGTACAAAGAATTAAGCATGAGTTTATTGTTATAGTGTGAATTGTATTGATTTATACATCTTAAAAAAATAGTAAACGACCTTGATAAATTATGAAATTTGAGCAGAGGTATATATACGTGATTCTAGATAACTTTTATGTTTTAACTTTTTATTAAAAAAATCGATTAAAACTTATAATCGGATGATTTTGATTACAATAGTTTTTATTCATTTTAACAATATAGACTTTAGATGCTATTTTAACTCACGAAACAAGTTCATTTTTATTGGTTTTGCGTGAACTAAAATAAAATATTATTCTGAACACTTTTTGTGTTTTAAACTTTTCCAAAAAAAATCATTTTACAGCAGTTTTTTTTCGTTTTTAGTTCTAGATTTTTCGATCAAATTTTGTTTAGGATTTTCTATTAAATTTTTCTCTCAGCCTGTTCAGTTTCTACTAAATTCATCTGAGTTACCTTTTAGGAAATTTGATTTTGTACAACTTTTGTTCTTTGAGTTTTGGTCAATTCGAATTATTTAAGCATGAAATGGTGCATTTTTATACTTTTTCAGCAAGTTACTTATGATTAAATTATACTAACTTCATTTTTTTGCAGAATAATGGATCTTACTAACTTTTTATGCAGAGTTGACCCACCATATTTTTATTTTTATTTTGTTTATTTTATACTCTATTTATATTTCGTTATGTACGGGCAAGAAACTAAATGCCACTGTATCTCGAGAAATTACACATTTGTCTCGGTACGGATGGAACTACTTGTCTTGTCCCGTAACAAGAATTAAATGTATTTTTATTTGTGTCTGGTGGACATGTGGTTGTTAAATCTCGTACTCATACCGGTATAACTGTATACTGACCCATTTTGTCTCTTAGTAACTCGGGTGCGTTCTGTTTGAATGTAGTTGAGCTTCCTTTACAGGATTAGTTGAGACTACAGTGGTAAAGAGAAATAACTATAGTTGTTGGACATGTCGTTTGGACTTCTTTTATTTTCTTGAGCTTAGGATTGATATTAATTTATGTATTTTTTTTTTATTTTATGACCTTAGTATTTTGATAATTTGGCATAGTTTGTAACTTTACATTATTTAATTTGTTTTGACTAGTTGTTGTTACTTTAATGTTGGAGATATTGGATGGTTATGAATCTATGATGAATAGTTTGGTTGGCGTCTCTTAATTATTTTTTTTTAATCTCTTGTAATCTTTTGAGGATAGAAATTTACTTAAAGCTTATGGAGACGAGAACGTTTAGATTTTGTTTCACCCCTAGGATTTGGATGATGGAATATTGATTGGGGTTTAGTCCTAATTTAATATTTGATTGTCCAAATTTTGGGGCGTGACAGTTTGGTATCAGAGCTCTAGGTTACCCTAGACTTGTGAGAGTTTTTGCGGAAACATGGGTTAGCTGATTTAGATTGGTGGTTGAATTTATTCTAAGTATGTATAAATGAATTCTTCTTGTGTGTTTAACGTGAAGGTGATGGCTGAAAGGTATAATTTGAGAAGCACTGAGCCCAATGGCCTAGGGGAAGAAACAGCTGCTAACGCAATGGCAGCGGCGATTGCTACCGAGGCAACCAATGCGATGCAGATTAATGTGGGGAAGATAATAGCTCAATTACTTCAGGTTGTTTAGAACAATAGTCTAGGCCAGCAGGGAGATCCCTTTGTGAAGAGAAACAAAGACTTTGGTTCTTTGGGAGGTCAAAAATTCTCTGGAGATAGAGGACCATTTGCAGCTGACGCTTGGGTTCAGAAATATGAGATGGTGTTTGGTCGTATGGAGCTCACCAAGGTTCAAAAACAGGAGTTGGCGACACATCAGCTCGAGGAGCAGCCTTATTTTCGTGGAACTCGTGAAAGGAGGGTCTAGATTTGATGACTTTAACTTGGGCAGATTTCAATACTCGTTTTGACCGAAAGTTTGTTTCTGCTGTTATTCGGTCTCAACTGAGTGATGAATTTTCGAAGTTGACTCAAGAGGGTAGAATAGTGATCGAGTATGTCACCAAGTTTAATACGTGATCTCGTTATGCCCTTTACTTGGTCGACACGCAGGAGAAGAAGAATGAGAAGTTTATTAAGGGATTGAATCATTACCTGTCTAAGTCTTTTATTCCCTTTGATGCTGAACCATTTGACAGAGTTCTCGACTTGGCACTAAAGTATGAGGAAAATAAGAAGCAATTTAAAGAAGGGAAGGCCAAGGTCGGAGAGATTTCTAGAGAGAGTCACTTCCAGCAACGGGATGGGAACAGATACCGACCCTATGATCAAAGGCATAGGGGTTAGCAGTTTCAGAGGCCACAGCAACAGGGTAGTCAGGGAAATTTCAGACATCAAGGTAATTTCAAGCCTTAGGGTAATTTCCAGCCCCAAGGGTTATCAAGGACAACGACAACAAGTGCCACAGTTGGATTATCGTCCTCTCGTACCTCAGTTAGAGGGGTCCCTACCTATCAGACCAGTAGCACCTCAACCGATCTATAAGAAGTGTTTTGGGTGTCAGCAGTTGGGACATGTAATCAAGGATTGCCCTCAGAGACAGCAGGCGCGACAGGGTCAGACAGCTCCAGCCAGCGTATTTGCAGTGATACCAGGAAATGACAAAGTGCAAAGTACTTTTAATCTTTTTCAAGAACCTATTCGAGTACTATTTGATACTGGTGCCTCTCATTCTTTTATATCTAGACAGTTTTTAGACAGAGAACATATTGTAACTACCTCCTTGTCTAGACCTATTCGTGTTGAGACCCCTATAGGAGGGGTAGTTACTCTTTATGAGATGTGTAAAGATTTTGAGATTGACTTTGCGGTTAGAGTCTTGTACTCAGACCTAATTGTGTTAGGGTTTGAGGGGTTTACAATTATTTTAGGTATGAATTGGCTGCGAAAATACTTTGTAACTCTAGATTATGCTGGAAGGACTGTAAATATAGATATTTCCGGTATGCCACAGTTTACCCACACTTCTAGCGATAGAGAAGAGTCGGTGATGGCGAGTTTCTATGCTTGGTAGAAATCTCTAAGCAGGATATTAGTAAGGTAGATGTGGTGCGTGAGTTTGAGGATATATTTCAGGAGATACCTAGACCTCCACCTAGACAGGTAGTAGAATTTCGCATTGACTTAGTACTGAGAACTGCACCGATTTCTAAGGCGGCATACAGAGTGGCGCCTAAAGAGCTTGTGGAGATGAAAAAGCAGTTAGAAGAGATGCTTTAGAAAGGGTTCATTTGTTCAAGTAACTCCCCATGGGGAGCACCTGCGATATTTGTCTCCAAGAAAGATGGCGCTCTTCGTATGTGCATAGATTACAGAGAACTAAACAAGGTGACTATCAAAAACAAGTATCCGCTACCTAGAATTGATGACTTGTTTGATCAGTTGAAGGGGGCAGCGATGTTCTCTCAGTTTGATCTCAGAACGGGTTACCATCAGATGGGTGTGTCAAAGGAAAGTATACCGCTTACTGCTTTTCGGACTCGGTATGGATTGTACGAGTTTCCTGTAATGCCTTTTGGTTTGACAAATGCTCCTGCCTATTTCATGGACTTGATGAACAGAATTTTTCAACCATGTCTAGATAAGTTTGTGATTATCTTTATAGATGATATCCTGGTGTATTCTAAGAATGAGGAAGAGCACAGAGAACACTTGAAAGTCGTGTTGCAGACTTTGAGGGAGCAGCAGTTATATGCTAAGTTTAATAAGTGTCACTTTTGGGAGAAAAAAGTTCGATTTTTGGGACATGTTGTATCCAATCAAGGGATAGCAGTAGATCTGAGAAAGCTATTGTGGTTAAAGAATGGAAGCAGCCCACGAACCCTTCAGAGGTGAGGAGTTTTCTAAGACTGGCCGGTTATTACAGGAGATTTATAGAGAAGTTTTCCACTATTGCAGCACCAATGACCAAGTTGACCCGCACGAATGTAAAGTTCTTATAGACAGATGATTGTGAGAAAGCTTTCCAGGAGTTAAAATAGCGGTTAACTACAGCTCCGGTGTTAACTATACCAGTACAAGGGGAAAAGTTAGCTGTGTCTACTGATGTGAGTGGAATTGGGTTGGGATATGTGTTGATGCAGCATCAGAAGGTTATATCTTATGCTTCTCGACAGTTAAAACCTCATGAGAGACGATACCCTACTCACGACTTAGAGTTGGTAACAGTTGCTTTTGCGTTGAAAGTGTTGCGACACTACTTGTTTGGGGAGCGCTTTGAGTTGTACACAGATCACAAGAGTCTTAAATATCTTTTTTCTCAAAAAGAGTTGAACATGAGACAATAGAGGTGGGTTGAATTCATTAGTAGTTATGATTTCGAGATCTTTTACCACCCGGGAAAAGGAAATGTGGTTGCAAATGCACTTAGTCGACAACATGGGATTATAGCTTCTTTGATGATTGAGGAATGGAAGTCCTTGGAGTTAAGTTCGATGCATGATGTTTAACCAATAGAGAGTACTGAAAGGGCATACATTGGTAGTTTAACCGTGCAACTGACGTTACTGGGTAAAGTTCGCCAAATGCATAATTTAGATAGGTTTCTTGTCAACAAGCTCGATTACCTTGTAGTGGATTTGATCGATGATTGTCCTACTAATTGGTCTGTGGACTAAGATGGGGGATTGTGATTCAAAGGCAGGTTGTGTGTACCTAACATTGTTGAATTGAGGAAAGAGATTATGGATGATGCTCATAGGTCCCAATATACTATTTACCCTGGTGGGACTAAGATGTATCATGACCTGAAGAGGATGTTTTGGTGGGAAGGTATGAAGAAAGACGTAGAAGAGTATGTTTCTCGATGTTATGTGTGTCAAAAGGTTAAGGCAGAACACCAACGACCGTTTAGGCTTTTGCAGCCTCTCGAGATCCTTACTTAAAAATAGCAGTACATCTTTATGGATTTCGTGGATGGACTTCCGCGATCTAAGTGAGGCAATGAATCTATTTGGGTGACAGTAGATCGACTCACCAAGTTTGCTCATTTTATTCGTATCAATGTTCACCGAATTGCGGATAAACTAGTTAGGCTATATATTCAGGAGGTGGTGCGACTTCATGGCGCACTAATTTCTATAGTTTCGGATCATGATCCGTTGTTTGTGGTAGAGTTTTGCGAGAGTTTTCAATATGCTTTGGGTGCTAGGTTAGACTTAAGCACGACTTATCATCCTCAGACGGATAGGCAAACTGAGCGGGTAAATCAGATCTTGGAAGATATGTTGAGAGCTTGTGTCCTTGATCTTGGTGGTAGTGGGGAAGAACACTTGCCACTGGTGGAGTTTACTTATAATAATAGCTATCACTCCAGTATCAGGATGACACTTTTTAAGACTCTGTATGGGAGGCCATGTCGATCACCTGCTTGTTGAATGGAGATAGGAGATGCGCCGTTGTTGGGGCTAGAGTTAGTGAGAGAGATCACAGAGAAGGTGAACGTTATTCGGGAAAGTATTAAGACTGCACAAAGTCGTCATAAGAGTTACGCTAATAGAAAACGTAAGGGGGTTAAGCTAAATGTTTGAGATTTTGTGTTTTTAAAGGTCTCATCGATGAAGAGTATCATGCGGTTTCTGAAAGAAGGAAAGTTGGCACCTAGATTTGTAGGACCATATGAGATCACTGAGAGGATTGGTAATGTGGCTTACAAACTAGATCTACCACCTGTTTTAACTATGATTTACAACGTGTTCTACGTATCTTTATTGCGGAAGTGTGTGCAAGACCCTTCCCAAGTAGTATCACCAAAAGTGTTGGAGATTAGTGATGATCTAACGTATGTGGTGTGACCAGTTACTATTTTAGACTGGGTTGTAGAGCAGTTGCGGTGCAATAAATTGAACTTGGTGAAAGTGCAATGGAGTAAGGATGAGAACGATATCACTTGGGAATTAAAAAAGAAAGTTTGGCGTATGCATCCAGAGTTTTTTGTTTAGTATTTTTTCCTATCGAATCTCGGGATGAGATTCTTTTGAGGTGTGTATTGTGACCCCCAAATGTTTTAAAATAACAATAAATAGAACTCAAAAAATAAAAAATAAAAATAAATAAATATATATATACATGTATTGACAAGAATAATAACTAAACAAATAATAATAAATAAATGCATAATAAATTGGGAATTTGATTATTAAAGAAATACGTTATGAAACACTACACGTTAAATATTTTAGTAAGTGGTAAGTGGTGATTTATAGATGAGCAGTGAGGTTTTTAGACGTGAACCTAACTTATGGTCATATATAATTTTAGGAGTCATCAAATTACCAAAGAGATAATAACCCTTTAAACCCATAATTCAAGTCTCAAGACATTGGTACAGGATAAGGGTTAAACAAAAAGGATAAAGACTCTGGATTAGGATAAGAGTTAAAGTAAATGGTCAAAGTAAAAGGGGTAATTTAGTGGGGGATTGAGAATCCCGCCACGTATACAACTAATGCTTGGGCTTCACACCTTGTTTAAGTATAAATAGGGAAGTGAAGTGTGTTGGTGTAGCACAGAAACAAAGTGAACGTAAGGAGCGTAACGGGGCAAGTGAGGCTCGGAAGTGCGAGGAAGTAGGGATAAAGTTGTATTAGAGGTGAGTTAAATTATATCTTGAGTTACCAAAAAGTATTTTACTTATGTTTTGACTTACCAAAATCTATTTTATATAATTTATGTTTTATTAATATATTAATAAAAGTTATGTTTTATAAAAGTTTCAACTACGTAGTTTTATTTCTGAACCCTATTTGCTTAAAAGTGAAACCCATGGATATGTTTGTTTTACTTTTAAAGAATATTTGGTTATGACCTTATATGAAAATATGTTTTGTGAGTACTACCACAGGAGTCTCATGCCTTGGGGGACTTAAATAACCACTGGCTAGTGGTTGACCACTTTGTGGTCCAGTATTGTCATGGATCCATTGACCAGTGTAGTGATTATCACTTAGTGATGTACCATGGTTATAGTGATTGTTTCAGTTTCTGGCACTTAATTAATTTGTGTATTCAACTCAACTCAATTTATGTTAATGTTTTAGCTTAAATAAATATCCATGGCCATTTTGTGCCCCTACACTCATAGTATGATATTTCTCACTCTGCTATGTGCTTATAGCTATTACCCCTTTCAGGTGACGAGGTTTAGCGGGATCAAGATAGAAAATGAATCGCTATGTTATTTTGGTTTCTATCTTTTATTATTAGACTCTTGTAATATAATGTTGTTCAAGTAAATTATGTTTTATTTCCTTTTAAATAAACAGTTGGTACCCAGTCATTTATTTAATTTATCTGCTTGCGTTGTGACTACAGAATTATCCGAATTATTTTATTTTTATCTTGTTACGACGCCAAGCCTTTGGGTACCGGGTTTGGGTCGTGACATGTATATTGTAGCGACCTTGATTTTTCGTTAGTCTTTATTTATTTATTATTATTATTATGATCTTACTTTATAATTGGCTTTATTAACTGTGTGGTTACATGAGAATTTAATGTGTTATTTAATTATATATAATTAATCCAAATATTTATATATTTATATTTGTTATATAAAAAAAAAAGAGGTGCTATATATATATAATCTTATATTTATATTTATATATGTTGTAATTATGTTGTATTTATATATTATAATAAGTCAATTAGGTTATCTAGCAAAACAAAAAAATAAAGGGGTTTGTGGTGTGAGAGAGAGAGAGAGAAAGAGAGAGTAATCAAAGAAAGAAGAGGAGATTAGCTCTTGAGAGAGAACAGAGAGACGACGGCAAGGGAAGAAAGATGAGATGGTAGAAAAAGAAAGGGTTAAGGTTTTGTTTTGGTGGCTCCATTAATTCTTCAAATATTTCTTCCCTTGATTTATGTCTAATTCGTTATTTTTATTTATTTGATGTTGAATTGATTTCGTATTTGTATGTAGATGATTGATCGATTTTAATTATTTTGATTAGTTGTCTATGTAAGGTTTAGGGTTTTTAGATGATTCATTGATTTTAATTATTTTGATTAGTTTGGTATGCCATGTGTAGGGTTTTTATATAGATTTATTTTATAGTTGTAATCACACTCATAGATATATGAAATTAAAATTAATTAGGAACCCATAAATAAATTTCTTATACTCCACCACAACTCTATAGATTGTTATTTTATTTGAGTGATGGTGAGAAAGAGTGTATAAGAAAAAAAAAAGTGAGGATTATGAGATTTATTTGAATGTCTTAGGCTTGACATTGTTATGTTTGTTCTCATGAATAGATGAGAGATTGTATATATATATTGTTTCCTCGTTCTCATGAGTAGACGAATGCTTTGATTTACGCGCGTACGTATATGTTAACCATTCGGGGAGTGTGGGTCAAACTTGGAACGATATCCCCGTGAAAGTTTGGTTTCAGAGCGATGTTAGGTATATGGAAGGCACATGAGATATATGTGTAGGCCGGAAGTGGAGACCAAAGTGGTGGAGTTAAGGTACAAAGAATTAAATATAAATTTATTGTTATAGTGTGAATTGTATTTATTTGTACATCTTAAAAAAATAGTAAACGACCTTGATAAATTATGAAATTTGAGCAGAGATATGCATACGTGATTCTAGACAACTTTTGTGTTTTAACTTTTTATTAAAAAGATTGATTAGAACTTGTAATCGGATGATCTTGGTTATAATAGTTTTTATTCATTTTAGTAGTACATACTTTAGATGTTGTTTTAACCAATTTTTATTGGTTTCAAGTGAATCAAAGTAAAACGTTATTCTGAACACTTTTCGTGTTTTGAACTTTTTCAAAAAAATTCATCTTACAGCAGTTTCTTTTCGTTTTCAGTTCTAGATTTTTCGATCGAATTTCGTTTAGGATTTTCTATTAAATTTTTCTCTCAACTGTTCAGTTTGTACTAAATTCGTCTGAGTTACCTTTTAGGAAATTTGATTCTGTACAACTTTTGCTCTTTGAGTTTTGGTCAATTCGAATTATTTAAGAATGAAACGATGCATTTTTATACTTCTTCAGCAAGTTACTTATGATTAAATTATACTAGCTTTGTTTTTTGCAGAATAGTGAGTTTTACTAACTTTTTATGTAATCCACCATATTTTTATTTTTATTTTGTTTATTTTATACTCAATTTATATTTCGTTATGTACGGGCAAGAAACTAAATGCACCGTATCTTGGGAAACTACCCATTCATTTTAGTGCGGATGGAATTACTTGTTTTGTCCCGTAACAAGAATTAAATGTATTTTTTTTGTGTCTAGTGGATATGCGGTTGTTAAATCTTGTACTTATACTAGTATACCTGTATACTGACCCGTTTTGTCTCTTGGCAACTTAGGTGCGTGCTGTTTGAGCGCAGCCAAGCTTGCTTTGCAGGATTAGTTGGGATTACGGTGGTGAAGAGAAATAACTATAGTTGTTAGACATGTCGTTTGGATTTCTTTTGTTTTCTTGAGTTTAGGGTTGATATTAGTTTACGTATTTATTTTTTTTTATGACCTTATTATTTTGATAATTTGGTATGATTTGTAACTTTACATTATTTAAGTTGTTTTGACTAATTGTTGGCCCTGTTTGGTAGGGCTTCTTTTCAGTTTATTTCAACTTTTAGCTTAATTTAAGCTGTTTTGATGTGTTTGGTTCAGCTTAACAATATAGCTTATAACTTTTTATAAGTCAAAAATCAACTTATTCTTTGAGTGAGGGAGGAGAAACTTAATTTATAAGTCAAAAATCAGCTTATATTCACAGTTATAAGCTATAAGCTGTTAAGTTATAAGCTATAATCACTTTCCCACAACTCTACCAAACGGGGCCGTTGCTTCTTTAATGTTGGAGGTATTGGATAGTTATGAATCTATGATGAACAGTTTGGTTGGCGTTTCTTAATTATTTTTTTTTTATCTTTTGCAATCTTTTGAGGATGGAAATTTACTTAAAACTTATGGAGACGATAACGTTTAAATTTTGTTTCACCCCTATGATTTGGATGATGGAATATTGATTGGGGTTTAGTCCTAATTTAATATTTAATTGTCTAAATTTTGGAGCGTTACAGTAAAACTAGATCCTCTATTCCTTGAACTTTTCATTATTGTTTCTTGAAATCCAGAGAAAATCTATGAATATATGTATATTGGTTGTTGTTGTTGCTTATTTGGGTGATCGATTTGTGTATTACACCTTGAAATTGGGAAGGTAAAGAAATTTTTTGGTGTTTCTTGAACTCTTCATTACTGTTTCTTGAAATATAGAGAAAATCTCTAAATTGGAATCCAAATAATTTCTCTGGCCTTCCCATAAATGCAAATCATACTGAAAGTAGATGCTCTGTTCTTTGAATTCTTCATTACTGTTCTTTCAAAGTCAGAGAAAACCCAAAGAAATTCTCTGGAAAGCTAAAGAAAATCTCTAGATTAGAATCCAGAGAAATTCTCTGGATATATGTATATCGGTTGTTGTTGTTGGTTATTTGGGTGATCGATTTGTGTATTGCACATCGTGATTGGAAATGCAGAGAAATTTTATAGTTTGAACCCACAGAAATTCGTGTGAAAATCAGAGAAAATTTCTAGATTGGAATCCAAAGAATTTCTCTAGCTCTCCCAGAATTTCTTTGGAGAGAAATTCTTTGGGAAGGCCAGATAAATTCTATGAATTGAATTTTCTTTGAATCGATATTGAGGGACCTTAGACATAATAAAATATTAGATGTCTTTTATGTTATAAAATTTTAATACCAGGGACCCTAAAAAAAATCCCTAAATTATATTGACTTTTCTTTTAATACGATTAAATTAACTGAAACTAATGCAAATAATAAGAAATTATAAAATAAGTAAAAATAAATATATAATTTAATTGAAAATATATGACAATATTATTATTTTTAATTCATATAATTAACAAATTAACGATTATAAAAAATTTAATCATTATATTAATTAAAATCTTTAAAAAAAATCAATTATATATATATTTTCAAATTTTTAAGAGACATAACTGTAATTTATATATTTTTATTTTTTACATTAAATATTTGTTATAGATTTTTTCTCAACTCAAATACAACACTAACCTAATTCAGTTCTCAAAACTAAAAATATTAAGTGATTTATTAATTAAGCTGGTTTGATTGTACATATATGATATTATTTTTAAAAAATTAAATCCCACTTAAAAAAAAGCTAAAATTTTCAGTCAAAAAAAAACTTTTACTGTCACTTATCACTTCACACACTAAAGATTTTGTTTGACAACATCACTTTTTAACTTAAAAGTCAAAAAGTTAATAAGAAAAACAAAGAGCCAACAATTTATACCAAAAAATTCAAAAATTCCGTTTTCTCTTTACTTTTTGCACATATTTTCGTAAAAAATAAAAAATTTATCGCAAATATACTAGTTTTTTTACATCATATTTTAGTCAAAAAGTTATAAAAAAAATTTGTTTCAAAACGAGGCCTAAGTGGAAAAAAGAAAAAAGAAAAAAAAAACACGCCAAGTGATATAGGTTTAGAAAAGCAATTTTTGAAAGCATTATTCCTCACGGTTTTGGCTGCTTTAGCCTTGTTTAGTAGAGGTTAAATTCAATTTATTTCAGCTTTTAGCTTAAATTAAGTAGTTTTTGTGTGCTCTCCCTCACGATTTTGATTGTTCTTCCAAGGAATTCAATTTCATCTATTGAGGCATGCAAATAAGTCTAGAAAATTATTTTTCCATTTGGATTTAACTTGTATGTATATATTTGAATACATTATTCATGAGTTTTTTTTTTTTTTCTTTTTTTAGTTTATATGTAGGGTATATTATAAATACACCCTGACGTTTGATTAAAATACGAATTGTCCTCTGTGGTTTTGAAAATTATATTTCACCCATTGAGCTTTATAATTTCATAACAAATCACCCATTTTATTAATAAATTATCAAGTCAATTAATAATTTAGGTAATTTTATTATTGTACAGGAGATCAATTATGAATTTCATTTTTTTAGTTAATTCTGTTAAATAAAAAATTATGACAAAGGAGTATTCGTAATTTTTCAAATTACAAGAAACAATCTGTATTTTAAAGAAATCTCAGAAGGTGTATTCGTAATTTACCCTTATATGTATTAAGGCATGCAAGTAAGTCTAGAAAATTATTTTTCCATTTGGATTTAACTTGCATGTATATATTTGAATACATTATTTATGAGGTTTTTTTTTTTTGGTTTAAAAAAATTTATATGTATTAACTTGTTTATGTTATAATTGTGATTACAATAATTTATGTGATAAAAGAATTTAATTAAATATTTTAATATAAAAAGTAAAAAGATAAAATTTAAATTTTAATTATTTTTTAGAATTCAGTTACTTATATATAGATTAAATAGCTTAATTAAATCAGTACATACCAAACAATTTTTTAAATTAAAAAATTAAAATTTAGGAGTTGTTTGAGATGTTATAAATAATTGTACTTTTTGATTTTTTATGAAATATAAATTAGGTTCAAAGTAATATAGGCCCTGTTTGGTAAGGCTTATTTCTAGTTTATTTCAGTTTTTAACTTAATTTAAGCTATTTTGATGTGTTTGGTTCAGCTTAACAATACAGATTATAACTTTTTGTAAGTCAAAAATCAACTTATTCTTTGAGTGGGGGAAGAGAAGCTTTATTTATAAGTAAAAAATCAGTTCATGTTCACAGTTATAAGTTATAATCTGTTAAGTTATAATATATAATCACTTTCCCACAACTCTACTAAACAGGGTCACAGTAGAGAAGTAAAGTGAGATAGTGACTTTTTGACTTTTTAATTTTTTTTATGAAATGTCAAACCTACCTTAACTTTTTATACTTAGGCCTCGTTTGGGAACAGACTATTTTAGTAACTTTTTAACTTTTTACGAAAAGATGTGCAGAAAAGTAAAGAAGTGATGTGACTAGTTTTAGTTGACTTTTTGACTAAAATAGTCAGTCCCAAACGAGGCCTTAATTTTTATTTTCAGTTTTATACACCTAAAAAGCAGACAAATTGTCACTAACCCTATTTATTAACAGAGTCTACGCACCACTCTCTCACCACTACAAACTCACATTCATATATAAATAACCCGATTAGCCCGAAATTTCAATTCAAAATGTCCGTTTCAGTCTTCTTCCTCTGTAAATAGCCCGATTCGCATCGATCCGATCTGCAAAACCCAAAAAATGGCGAGGGCTGGCCTCGCGTACCCAGAGAGGTTCTACGCGGCTGCCTCGTACGTGGGCTTCGACGGATCTCCGGACTCCTCCTCCAGAGGCGTCAGCTCCAAGTTCTCCAACGAAGTCGCTTTGCTTCTCTACGCTCTCTACCAACAGGTTTGACCTTCTTTTAATTTGATCCCGTGTTGTATGATGTCAAATTCGTGTCTGAATTTGGTTTAATTGTTGTAGGAGCTGTATGTGTTTGTATGGGAAATGATGGGTTTAATTTCTGCTATTTTGACATTAATTGGTATAGATCTGTGTTTGTTTGGGGGGGATTGAGATTGGCGTTTGTGGAAATGTTGATCTATTTATTATGTTTGGTTGATGGGAAAATGAAAGGAAAAGATTGGAATTGGAAATTTTGTTTCTTGTTCAGGGTGAATGGGGAAATTCGAAGGAAAAATTGCAAATCAGTGGAAACAACCCAAAATAATTGCAATTTTCATGGAGGTGCAAGTGGGTTGTGCTCGGCACGTGACACAACTCTCACTGCACATGAAAGTGCAATTACTTTGAGTTGTTTTTATTTTTTGTTTTTACAATTCTCCCGTAATTGAAAGTACTCAAATATCAATTTTATGATTAAATATTTATTTCTTTTGTTTTCGGGTGATCTGAGTGACCAAACAAAGGACCAGTGTTTGTAAATGATAAAAATACACAGCTAAGACTGATATTGAAATTGTGGTGGGTGTTGGGTGATGTTTATTTATATGCCATTTAGGATTTGGTGTTGAACAATTTATTTATATGATTTATTTGTTTGTATTGTTGGAAGGATTTGCTCTGCATGTGGAGCTACTGAAAATGATGGTTTTATATGTGGTGGGTTCTGATTTATTGCAGGCAACTGTAGGGCCTTGTAAAATTGCCAAACCTAGAGGTTGGAGTCCTGTCGAGCAAAGCAAATGGACAAGGTTTGTTTGCTTGAGCTCTATGATTGACTTTGCTAACTTTGAATGCACTTTGTTGATATTTAGCATGGTTTGAAGTGGTGCTTAGTTGATGCTGACATATATTGTCATTGGGGGTACTTATATATTGGAATATTTGGAGATTAACAACTAGAAAATAACTTCCTTTTTTAAATTCATAACCATAGTTGTTAGTGTAGGCACTGGAAATGTGTGCAAGGTGTATTTGAGTTTGGCTATATTTGTGTTCTGGAGATAGGTTGCTGACCTTCTTTATAGTTGGAGAGGAAGTAAAATTGGAAAGAGGAGGAAGATGTGTGATGCAGCTCTCTTTGTGTAAATCGCTGTATTGTGCAATTTTGGCCTTTTAGAGCACTTTGAGCATTGAGGATGTGGAGGCTGTCAGTTTTGTTCCTTTGGCCTGTACAAGGGTACAAGATGGATGTTTTTGATTGATACTAGCTTTTTTAATGGGTGGCATTTTTCGGTAGTGTTACTTATCAACAAAAGTTGTGGCGAGGCATAGGTTTTCTGCTTTGTATTGTCACAACAAAACTTTTCAAAAATAGAGGAAGGCCAAGGAAAACAGGGGTTGAGATGATAAGAAAGGATATGATTACTTCAACTAAAATTGAGAATATGACTTTTTAACATACATATAGAAGATATTTATAAATTTTAAATAAAGTGTAAAATAAGAATTTTAAAGATATAGTAAAATACGATACATTCTATATGAGATTCATTAATGTAGTCATTGGTTTAATGTTTAATAAAAGACAAATTAATCTATTTAATATATGAAAACGAAGTTTTGATTACTTTTTGTGATTGAATATTGGGAGAGTCATATTGAAACCATTGACACTTGGCAATTTGATATCAAGTAGCAAGAGGCAAGAACATTGAACAATGTAATAATGGAGTTGTAGAGGCATCATACAAGGATCTTCTGGAGAGTGGAGAAAAGAAGGCTTCTTTTGTACAAAGTGGTTTCTATTTATTAATTTAAAAAATAAAATTTGTGTTGAATTTTTTCTATTACAATTAATTAAAAATTGTGTTTGGAATCATGGAGACTATACGTGTTGTTATCACATAGGTCCAGCCCGCATGACTTTTTGTGCTCTGATCCATCACGAGGAAAATAAATTATAATCCACCATTTGGAGAATCATTTTAATTGATTAATGCACTTAAAAATAAGATTCAAATTTGTTTGTATTTTCTAATAACTTTTCCTCATTTGTTGTATTGTTTGTGTTCCTTTTATGACATTCTTGAAGTCTTGTTCAAGATTGGGGGACTGTTGCAACTTAACAGCTCATATTCCAACATTTGCCATTATGTTTTGTCAAGGGCAAAAAGTTTAGTTAAACCACAATCTATCATGCCATTTTTATTTTCCTTCTCTATCTCAACCCATGTTAAATTTATTCTATCCCTTCACCTAGCATTTTTCTAAATGTGTATAGTGTTAGTCTTGCTCCTTGGTGCAGTATTTGCGCATGATCAAACCTTCTTGGTTTTCTCTCATTTTATTTCCAATTAGAGCAACTTCTATTGCCTCACAAATTTGTTGATTTTTCTAACTTTATCTTTTCTTGTCTTACCTTGCAATCATCTTAACATGTGCATTTCGGCTATGCTTACTCTGAGATTTGAGAAGCGAAACCATTTGTTCCCCACCTTCTCAGTTTGGGTTGGGGAGTTGAGGAGGTTGGCATGTACATAATGCTCTAGATGTGTCTTACCTTGTAAGAGGGAGTATAATTATAGGATAATGGTGTTTGGATCGTTAATGGGTTTATTTACTCAAAATCAAATGAAAAAAGAAGAAAAAAAAGAATCTTCAATGGGGGGCCCATGTCCTTGATCTTTGTCACTGTTCATGGTCAACTCTGGTTGCTAACATCTACCTGGGTAGTTTCCTTTACTCTTTCTTGCTCTCTCTCATACACACAGACAAACATTATTTTTCATTCCTTTTTCATCATTTTCACCTTTCCCAAACTAGCTAATCTTTTGTAACCTGTGGTATGATCTTTCACAACAAGAGTCTTATACCTAGATTGCATCACATGGTCTTCAAAGATCAGTTGCTAACTATATTTGACATCCGAACTATCATAAATCTGTTGCTACGTTCTTGAGTTGCTATTTTATAAGGTGTTCCCCTTTATGCAGTTGGAATGGGCTTGGAAACATGGCTTCCACAGAAGCAATGCGGCTCTTTGTAAAAATATTAGAGGTATTGTCAAAGTGAACTTTTCAGTTTATGTTACCGTGTTTCAAGTCTCTGATCTTATAAAAACTTACATATAATATTTGTTTCAATATTTTATTTTATTTTTAAATAGGAAGAAGATCCAGGGTGGTATTCGAGAGCATCCAATGGCGTTGCAGAGCCCATTGTAGATGTGGAAATAAATGTGAGTATGTTGAAATAAATTTTTGGCTACACTTTCAAATTATGTGATATTAAGTATGAATTAGTTTTCTATATTGTACTTTTGTGTCACAATTTAGAATGGATGTAGACACCTGCTGGAGGGTGAATGCCTTCATTTAGAAGGAGGTTGGTTAGCACGAGACGTTTTTTGAAAATGTTATGCTTGAATTGTTTGTTTCATCTCAGGTACTTTGATTTTAGTTAGAGTGCAATTTCTCATTGACCATTTCATATGTAACTGTTTATGGGAAGACCTCTGAATCTGATACATGTCATCAGCATATCATGTGAGTGACAGCCTTTTAATATTAGATCAATGATATCGTAGCAAGGTGTATGAAGTTGTAATCCTTGAGGTATTGAATGGAAGTACCTTGTAGTCTGTAACTTAGCTATATCTGTGCTTGTTACGAGATCTTAAATTTAGTTCTGCTTAAACTGGTATTCATCAATTAAAAGAAATATAACAGCCGAATAGATCAGAAAATTGACCAAGGCATATGATCACAACCTAGTTTTTTGCCTTTGTCTGGACTGCTGTCTAAGACTGTTTATTTGATCATTGATCCATTCAACCCTCAAGATTGTAATATAATTCAATTCTACGAGGATAACTCCATCCTTTTCTTCATGAGGTACCATGTGCTTTAACTGAAGTTGTAGCCCTTGATTTTTCCAATTACGTCTTAATGATTTATTTTTTATGTGATCTTTTCATAGGCTAGGGCATTTCTCCCAGTTTTTGTACTTATTGTCACCATTTTCTTTTGTTTGTTTGTTATTTCATTTCCCCCCCTTTGTGGGTTTTATAGCATTATCCAAATGTTGAGGCAGTCACCGAAAATGGAAACACTTTTCCTGAGACAAAGACCATTCCCACTGAAAATGGGAGCTTGTTGGAAACTCAGGATAAAGATGTTGTATTGGAGGGCCTTGGTTCAGTTAATCTCTATGATCAATGGATTGCACCTCCAGTATCTGGTCCACCCCCAAAAGCAAGATATGAGGTATTGGCTTGTCTCCAATTTTAAAAGATTTGTTGGTGCTTCTTGTTTCTTCAAGCACCCCCACTCTTCTTCCTTCCTCTGATCAAATGTGTCAAATTCTCAGCATGGAGCAGCAGTTATTGATGACAAGATGTACATATTTGGCGGAAACCAAAACGGACGTTACCTTAATGATCTTCAGGTATGGAAACTATTTACAGTTGTGCATGTCTTGCATGCACATGTCATACAGTTTATTCATATGGAATACTGTTGGCGAATAGTAGCCAATTTTTCCAGCTGTTGCCTGGAAAAACTGAATATGGTATTCAGTTCTTTAATAATGTCTTTGAGTTTTTTATTAAGTTTTTTCTTTTCTTTTCTTCCTCTTTTCTCCTCCCTCTTATGCTTTTCCATTTTTATCTTTATTAACTATGCATATATATTTATGTTTCTGATTCTTGTTACCTGTAGATATAACTTTTCTTCAAACTGAGCAAAAATGTAGGTTCTAGATTTGAGAAGTTGGACTTGGTCCAGGATTGAAGTTAAAGCCGAGACCGTGTCTCTAGAATCACCTTCTCCAGTACCAATGCCTCCCTGTGCTGGCCATTCCCTGGTTAGTGTGGAGATTACTTTCTTCTTTTGTAGAATATTGGATGCAAAGGTTTGAAATGAGTGTTTGCATCTGTGTTGTATGATCATATCGTTTTGGTGCCTGTAGATACCATGGGGGGCAAATAAGCTTCTTTCATTAGCTGGACATACGAAGGATCCTTCTGAATATATCCAAGGTAAGAGTCATATATATTGTACTACTTTTCACATAAGGTTCTAATTTTGTTGAAAGTATTTACTTTTGGTATGTCAAATACCGCAGAGAGTTTTAAATTGGCTAATGTTTGCTAGGTGGGAAAAAATTGGTGGAACATTGGGCAAAAATGATGCTTTTGTCTTTTTATCTATTATTAAATATTTATTTATAATTGATTGTATTCATCCAAACGAAAAAAACAAAAAAATAAAGGGACCCCTATTTTTTTGATTTCTAGAGATTTGAGAGTTATTTGTGATGTATAGAATTGCTCTCTTAGTCCTGTTTTAAGTTGACTAGTTTCTTTTAACGAGGATTGTTCTCTTTGTACTTCTCTTTATCTTTAATAACATTATTTTTGTTGTTGATCCAAAAATAATAATAATAATAATAATAATAAGAAGCACAATCACATGGAATTATAGCTTATGTCTATATGGATCACTCTTTGCACGGTTAAATACAAATTTAGTAGAAGAAGAAGAAGAAGAAGAAGAAGAAGAAGAAGAAGAAGCACAATCACATGGAATTATAGCTTATGTCTATATGGATCACTCATTTTTTTTTTTGGATAAATCTATATGGATCACTCTTTGCACGGTTAAATACAAATTTAGTTATTTTTGAAATTAAATTGATCTTACAAACTGTATTTGTATTTTTTTTCATTCTCATGTAATCTCTAAGTTGAAGATAACAAATCATGTTAGCCTGTAAACACTTGATTAAGACTCCAAAGCGTAGTGCATGTACTTATCATCTACTTATGATGTGGTGGTCTCTTTCTGATCTGCTTAATTCTGGACACCATTGCGATATTTTATGATAATTCTTCCCTCACCTAAATAATTGGACTCATGCTACCATTTCATCTAGGTTACATGTGGAAATATGAGTTGATTGACATTTTGATAAGCTTTTAAAGGCTTCGTAGCTCTAGGCTAGTTTTCCTTAGATCTTAATTTAGAATTCTCTGTTTCTTCTGTTCTTCTGTTCTACTTTCTTTGCTAATTGCAATCTTTTAAACTAAAAGTATGTGGTTATTTAGAGATTAGCTTTTGCTTGATTAAAATTTTAGAAATAAATATTTGGCTGTGTAAATTGAACTCTTGAAAAGTTTGGGTTGTGTTTTGAGATAAATTTTCAAAAAAAAAATTTGGGGAGAGAGTTTAAATTTTTTTTTGGCTTGTTTGATTGTATATTTTGAAAATAATTTTGGAGTTTGGGATGATTTGATACTTTCTTGTAGTTGAGTAGATGTGTGTGAGAGAAAAAGTGATTGAGAAGGAGAAAGGAGAGAGAAAAAGTGATTGATTGATGTGTAGGAGAGAGTGATTTTGGAAATTTTTTTCAAAAAATTTGAACCAAACAAAATTTTGAAATTTTTTTCCAAAAATTATATCTTGAGATGCAAACCAAACAAGCCCAAATTTTTTTATTTTGGTCCACAAAGAAATTTGATGTGAACAATTGCTCTCTTTCTTAGTTGTAAGTTTGAGAAAATTTGCTTTTTTATTCTAAAAGGGGGATGGCATAGTTGCTGTACAAAAAGTTCTTTTTGACAACAATTGCTATTCTTCATGTGATTTTGGAGGCTTCTTCCATCCATGAATGACGGGATATGATTTTACAGGTTGATTGATAAGTGGAAGTCTCATTCATTTGTGTATCTGCTTTAGTGTTTCCTTCTTGATTCTGCATTATCGATATAATTTTTTGATCTTATTGTTTTTATTTTTTCTTGTGACAGTGAAGGCATTTGATTTGAAAACTCGTACTTGGTCAACCTTGAAGACTTACGGGAAACCGCCGGTATTTGATCATTTACATCTTAATGACACCTTTTGTTTCTTGACAATCACTTGTGAGTTCCCAAGAAATCAAATTCCATGGGGAAAAATGGTTTCCTAGTTTAGAATCAAGAGTGAGCTTTATGCTAAGAAGCACGAACACAAACACAAACACGTAACACGATAAGGACACATCAACATGACAATTTTTTTTTTTAAAATGTAGGACATGATATGTGTGGGCATGCACAAAATATATGGTTTTATATATTTTGCATGTCATGTAGATGAATATTTCATTCAAAGTCAACAAAAATATGCAACAAAACATGAATTTTTAAAGGTTAGAAGGATGGATTAACAAGTATAAATTTACATTATTTTTTATTTTATCATTTGATCCTAAGTTAGTTTTGTTCAAACTTGTAATGTGTTTCATGTGTGTCTAAGAGATGAACATGTCTCCTCAGTGTCCAAGTCTGATTTATTTATTTTTTAATAAATAAAAATATGTGGACATGTGTCTGACACGTTAGAAGTGTTCGATGAGCGTCAGGAAGTGTCCGACAAGTGTCAATGTCAAACACATGTTGGACATGAACACACCACCTTCTTAGAAGTTTTCATGCTTCTTAGGCTCTACGTAACATGATCCTAAGCTTACTTATCTCTTCACAAAACACAAGGGTATGGGTTATGTGTCTGACATGTGCAGCTAGACATTCACCTAGTGACCCAGCAAGCATATTTAGTAATTTGAGTTAACTATACACTACGTATAAAATCCCTATTATACAATGAATGCTCTATGACACTTTGTAAACACTATTTTTTACCCTAAAAAAGAGATGTGAATATTTTTGCGTGTCTCCATATCCTTGGATATTAGTGCACCCGACACCAACACTTGAGTCCATGTAATGTGGATTCATAAATACTAATCCGACCTTTAAGTCTTTCATATTTGAAACCCCAAACCTCTACAATTTCCATTTTATTTATGATTGATGGGGCTTCTAAAAATAAAGTATATGGGCTTTCTACTCCCATTTTTTTTTCCAACTCATAGACATAGAAAATCAATTATTTGGTAATATTTTCATATAACAAACAAGATTTTTGTGTACCATAAAAAATAAATATTATGTTTTTAATTCATTGATGCATATATAATATATTTTGTTCATTGTTGTGTCCCTGCTGTGTTTATGTATTTTTTAATAAAAATTCTGTGTTATCCTGTCTTTTGATTTTGGATGACGAGGAAGCCCAACGTGTCGTATATGTGTCCTATATCCATATTTTGCTTCTTAGATAAGAACATAATGATTTTTGTTTTACTCTTCGGGCACATTTTGTTTCTAACAAAATTGTAGTTTTGTTTGTATTTCTAAAGGCGTAGGTTGCTGAAAATTGTCAAGATTTAAAAAATGCCTCAAATTTGATAGATTTTGTATTCAATTTTCAAACACAAACTTGTACATTGGTCAAGTTTACCTGCTGTTTGTTTGTTATTCTTCTGCACAAGAAGCAAATTAAGATGTTATCACTTGTTTAATGTTTTCTTATGGTTATGCCTGCTTGGCAGGTCTCAAAGTACATTGGTCAAGTTTATCTGCTGTTTGTTTGTCATTCTTCTGCACAAGAAACAAATTAAGATATTATCATTTGTTTAATGTTTTCTTATGGTTATGCCTGCTTGGCAGGTCTCACGCGGAGGCCAGTCTGTGACCCTTGTAGGTTCAACTTTAGTCATATTTGGCGGGCAAGATGCAAAGAGATCCCTCCTGAATGACCTGCACATTCTTGACTTAGAAACCATGACCTGGGATGAATTTGATGCTGTGTAAGATGCCCTTTGAGAAATTTCAAAAGCAAGTTCATATGTCTATTTTGCAATTTTGGTTGTTTGGCATTGTTGGGAACATTGATGAATTTAAGGCAGCCATTTGATTGACCATTTGCCACTATAATGACATTTGAGTACTTGAAGAGTTTTGTTGGTGTTTGTTCTTATACTCATCATCTGCTTATATTTGAGATGTTTGAATAATTTACATTTTTCCTTTCTTAGTATTTGTAGAGTTACTGTCTTCTGCACAATGGTGGTGATCTGGCCATTATTTATATCTTCTATGTGCTGCAAGTTTGATGGTGTCACACGATGATGCCAGCTTTTTGGCTTTTTGTCTTTTTTAGGTCACATCATCTCTTTACTTTTTTACACCAAAAAAGCCAAAAAGCTACAAAAAAGCCAAAATGCCAGCTTTTTACCAACTTCCCCAAACACCACATATTTTTCCCATAGTTATACTCTTAGTTGAAAAAATAAAAATACAAGAAGTTACTCCTAACTAGATTTTCCAACAAAAGCTTTTCACTATGTTTTGAAATGGAACCAAGTGTTTTAATTTATGATTAAATTTGCAAGTCTGTTGATGTTTAATTTTCTTCATTATTTTTGTAGGGGGCTGCCGCCTTCCCCAAGGTCCGATCATGCTGCAGCTGTCCATGCAGAGCGTTACCTTCTTATTTTTGGCGGGGGTTCACATGCTACTTGCTTCAATGATCTGCATGTCCTGGATTTGCAAGCGGTAGGATATCTGTCTTTAATATTTTTCTCATGGTATAATTTGAATCTTATATACATTGATCGTGTAATTGGATGTTGAAGATGGAATGGTCAAGACCTACACAACAGGGTGAGATACCAAGTCCCCGGGCTGGGCATGCAGGTGTGACAGTTGGTGAGAACTGGTTTATTGTTGGTGGTGGTGACAATAGAAGTGGTATGTATTTGAAAACTTATTTAGATATGAGATTGATATGTGTTGGTTCCTTATATCTAGAGGCCTGCTAGCTGATGCCTAGTAGTCAACCTGAAATATTAGTTAGTGAAAGTACTTACAAAAATAAAGAAAAGAAAATAACTTGATGTGGGGGTTGGGTAAGTCAAGTTTGAAACCAAAACTTCTTGATGGGAATGGTCCGCTGTCATTGATAATGAATCTCATTATTGTTAAAGAACCCTGGGAATTTGAACTGCCTATACAGGGATCTAGTCTTGTCTTTGAAAGATCACATGAGTGTTGTAGGAGCTTTTGGTGTCAAACCTTCCTCAAGACCCACCTCAACCTCATGTGACTAGTGGTGTTTTACCCTCTGGATGATGATGATTCTACTTGCTGGGTTGCGATGCCAATCAAATAGCATTACAATATACACATTTAGAAGCTGCAAGAAGCGGAATACTGTTATCATCACAACTTTTTCCCATGAGTCAAATCTTTTATTGCAGCTGATATGACAAATGTCATATTGCAAACTTGTCTTCATAGAGTGACATTGTTTGTGTAAAGAATAAAGGGAATGCCTCGTTTCATGCACTTGAACACCCATCGGAATTTGATATGCTAGTTTACATGTGAGCAAATTTTCTTCTTGTAGAGCCAGATGCATGTATGGAAAATGTCTTTGCTTTCTTGATATTGGAAATGAATGTACATCCTTGACCATGAAGCACTTGATATTTTATTCTGTTCAATGGCTCATTTTGCATGATTTAAAAGTAAAAATAAAAAATAAAAAAAACAATTTCATAAATTTAGGATAATTTGAAAAAATTTGCTTGATGATTGTGGTAATCTTCGAAAATTCTTGGTGTTCAGTGAAGATAAAAATCCGTTGTAGTTTTTGGTGAAAATGCTTTGTATATGCTACCACTCCTGTTTGGTGTTTATTCCTTCTTTTTAACTTTTTGCAGGGGTCTCAGAAACTGTTGTCCTCAACATGTCTACGCTGGTTTGGTCTGTTGTAACTACTGTTCAAGGACGTGTTCCTCTTGCCAGTGAGGTGTTTTGATTGGAGGATTTTTTTAATCAATCTATCTGTAAACTTAACAACCTGTAGGGCATCTCAATTTAGGTTGCAGAATTTGTTTTCACATGCATTACACTATTTTAAAAGATAGGAAGGATGTCTAGGTTGAATTGAACATTTCTAACTTGAAGGACAACTTCCTGTTAACTTTTGTCTTTCCTAATAGTCTTAAATGTATATACCAGGTTGATTTAGCTTTCTGCATAATAAACTGACCCAAAATTCTCTTATTAGCTTCTGAGGTGATGATGATCGTCATCATCATGAATATTACAACCCTAACTATTTTGCTCAATATGAACAATGACTTCACAATGCTAAGCCTTTTTCTTGCAAAGGCTAGAGCATACAAGTCTTTACATCATATTCACAAAGCTTGAATTATAAAGCCTTCAAGCACCATCATCGCCTACAAATATATAGGGAAGAGGAGTGAGCCAAAACCCAATGCGTAGCATTAAATCAAAACTACAATAGTAATGTATATCATCATTCTTCTGAAAATAAGATTACTGAACAAAAAGCTTGATTAACTTTGAAACGTATTAGCATCATGTACATTTCATTTCCAAAGCATGGTGTGTTTTTAGTTTTGTTTTACTTGAATGTACAGTTCTATACCATTTAAATGTAGATTGTGGACTATTTAATCATTTTGTAAGTTTGACTGGATCTGCTGTTCAACCCTTTTGTTGATTGGGTGAAACATGATAACATAACTCAACTTGTTCTTTCCCTTTTTCATATATACTCCACCAAACCAAACCAAACCAAACCATGGTCCGTATCATATGATGACATTATATGGGACCATTAGTATAATTGAGAATTTTGGAAGTTATGATGGATGTATGAATCATTGTCCACAATTAAAAAATGATGATAATTTAATTGAGCTGCCTTTATTTCCGGGCTATTAAATAACAAAAAGTAACTATTTGAATTGTGTCCATCACAGGGCTTGAGTTTGGTCGTGAGCTCCTACAATGGTGAAGATATCCTAATATCTTTTGGAGGTTATAATGGGCGGTACAACAATGAGGTCAAGAGTAATCTTCAACTGCTTTCGCACGGCTTATCATGCTTTGTTTCCTTCTCCTAAATTTGGTTATTTTATTGCTGTCAGGTTAACGTCCTTAAACCGAGTCACAAATCAACCTTGCAATCAAAAATGGTGGAGACTCCTGTACCTGACAGTGTGTCAGCTGTTCATAATGCTACAACCAGAGACGTGGAATCTGAATTTGAAGCAGGCCAAGAAGGAAAAATAAGGGAGATTGTCATGGACAATGTTGATTCAGATCCAATGGTATTGCAATATTGCAGACCTCTCATTGATATCTGCTCCTATGAATTTTCTATCAATACGGTTGTGATATAGTTTGCATTCAACTGGATACATAATTCTTAACTCCAAGTATTGTCTTTGTTAAAGAAAATTAATATATTACTGGATTTTCGGAGTTTCTATGTATATTTAAATTGCAACAATTACTCTTGGATTATAAGCAATTAGTATGAAAATTTAAAATGTTTTGGACAACTGCACTTTTTTGGTCATATTATTAGTAGAGTTGTGAGAAAATCGTATGAACTTTTCAAATGTAATATCTAACAGTTCATAATATCATCATAATTTTTTGATAGTCTGAATAATGCATGCTCCTTTTTGTCCCCCACCCAATGTAAATATGATGAATAAGTCCTTAATTTTTTAAATGTTAAAACAATTTCCAACAATTCTAGACTACCAAATTCTAAACATATGTTTTTATGTATTAAAATGTAATTTACTCTTCCCCATTCAAATTTGTTCATTATGCTTCAATTCCTTAGTTACCAGTAACTTATGACATTTGTGACAGTAGCTTGGGTTTGCTGCCATTTTTTTGCATTGGAATGGGATTCTCTCCGGTTGGTAGTCCCAACTGGAGGGTGCTTTGGGCTTTGGTGGGCCCACCACGAGATTCACCTTGATGATCCGAACCGTTCATTTGGTAGGTCTCTCCGATCAAATCATCCTTGCAAAAAATATACTGATCACATTTGTCTTCAAAAAATGAATGGTCTATTCTAAAAAATGAATGGTCTATTCTCAAAATTATACTTGTTCATTTTTTTGAAGACAAATGTGATCCGATCATGTGGCTACAGTTGTCCAATCAATTTGATTTTTTCATGGTTGATCTGATCAAAGAGCCCTACAAGATGAACGGTTTATATCATTGAGGTGGATCCCATGGTGAGCCCACCAAGGCCCAACAACACTCTTCAGTTGGGTTCCCCACTGGAGAGAATCGCAACACTTTTGGACTCTACCTTATTCCTGATGCCAGTTTAACTTCTGTGTCTTTTAATTCTTGCCATTCTGCATCTTTGTGCTTATATTCATGAGAATATCATGCAGAGAACCAGAAGCGAAGAAAGCAATGAACCTCTTATAGCAACCCTCAAGGCAGGGAAAGAAGAATTAGAATCATCACTCAGCAAGGAGAAGATGCAGTCTCTTCAGCTAAAGCAAGAGTTAGTTGAATCTGGGGCACGTAACTCAGATTTGTATAAGGTAACTTCTTGTGTTTATTTAATGGATGAGTTTTTTTGGGAGATGATTGCTACAAAATTATTGTCCTTGTGACAGAATCCTGATGGGAAGCACTTTTTTTTAATGAAAATGGCAGAATCCTTATTTAATGAAAGTATGTTTTTTAAGTTTCATAAATCTTGATGGAAATTTTGTTGTGAAATATCTGAAAATGTCACCCATCTCCTTTTCACCCGAGGCACTACTAGTTTTGTTTCCTGCAGAAGATTTAGCCAATCTTTTTTCCTCTGTTAAGAAAATGGCGTATTTTTTTAAGATTTTCAGACGGACTGAATGTATTTTGATTTTTACAATTTCTTTCAGTTTTCAAAAAAAAAAAAAAAAATTCCTTTGATTCATTAAGAAAGTATGAAATAACAGCCTCTTTTACTTTGGCTGCAATGTCAAATATGGAAACAAATCATAAAAACTTGCTTTAAATCAGGGTTTGTGGAGTTCACTAGAAATGTAGTTGTTTGAGAAGGCAACCACATCTAGTTGGCCAGATTGTTGCTCACTAGCTATGGAGCACCAACACTTCAAAACAGGTGCCATAGCCGTGTGGCCATGGGGACATGTATGGGGGACACACCACGTGATGTGTCCCTTTATTTTATTTATTTATTTATTTTTCAGGGACACACAACTATTTTTTCCCCTCTATTCTTTAGTGCTTTTAATGGATGTTGGATGTTGAATGTTTATTACTTTTTGCTTAGATTTAAATAATGAATAGATCATCCATAGAAAAGACATAAATGGTAAAGAGTTAACTTAAGAGTGACATTATATATATTGAATTAGTGTTAGATTTTGTTAATTTTGATTGTTTGTGGATGTTATATTAATTTGCATAGCAAATATATATATATATAATTATTGTCATGTCCTCACCATGTCTGTATCCCCAATATTTTAAAATCACTGTGTCTTGTGTCTGTGTCCATGCTTAGCTTGCCAGCCAAAATTATTGTTTCAGTGAACGAGGAGCAGAATAAGTTTTATATTTTATTCCACCGAAAATCTTACTTCTCATATGCATGAGGTGATGGTATGTTCAACCAAATTCCAATGACATATACTGAAATTGACACTGCAGGAGCTTCAATCTGTGCGTGGTCAGCTAGCTGCTGAGCAGTCGAGATGTTTCAAACTCGAGGTACGTGCTTATAATGTTAAGCTTTTGTGTTTGATAGTTGATGGAATATTGCTTGATTCGTCCAATTAGATAATCCTTTGCTGCGAAAGAAGATTATATAAATGATTTCGTAAATAACCACTGCATTTCCTTTTCAAACCCTCAAAAATGTTCTTAACGAAAAAAAAAGAAAAAGCCCTCATCAAAAAATAAATTACCTTTTAAACATTCAAACTTTAAGTTCGATTTGCGCCAACAAAAAAAAGGATAGAGTTAATATTTTTTCTTTTTTTTTTTTGCTTGCCATGAGATCCAAACCAAGAAGTACAAACATTTTTAAGAAGGAAGTATGATTGTGTTGGACATATGTTGGCACACGTACAAACATGTCCTATTATGTTTTTAAAGTAATTTAGACCCATATATGCTTTGGACACTTGACACATGAAATTTGTTACAAATTTTTGAACAAAATAACTTGAGATTCATTGATAAAAGAAAAAATAATATAAATTTATATATAGTAATCTCTCCTTTAATGTATAATAAATATTTAAAACTACATATTTTGAGCATAGCCCCAACTTGTCATGTCAAAATTGTCATGCTGGTGTGTCCATCTCATGTCATATTTTGTCGCATGTCTATGCTATCCAAATAAATTTTTTTTTTTGGGGGGGGGGGGGGGGGGGGTGAGGGAGGGTTCTACCGAAGGGCCGCCGCCTTCATTTTTTGAATAATGTTATCTAGTAGGACCAAACCTCTTCAAATATTTTCCTTCACTGGAAAGTGGTGCAATCCTGATCCTTCTTTGGACCTACAGGTCGATGTAGCAGAGCTCCGACAAAAGCTGCAAACAATGGAGACCCTACAAAAGGAACTTGAACTTCTTCAACGACAAAAGGCTGCTTCTGAACAAGCTGCCTTCAGTGCAAAGCAGAGGCAGAGCTCTGGTGGCGTGTGGGGTTGGCTTGCCGGAACTCCTCCTAACCAAAACGCTCCTGAAGACTGAAAATATAAACCCAAATACACAACAATTGCTAGGTTTGCGCCTCATTAATCCAATTTTTGTTTAGGTTGTTCTTCGAGTATTTTTGTTTCTCTTAACCCAGTTCTTTTCAGATACAGAAAGATGTCTCAGTTTCACTTGGCCAGAGGGAACCTCTATTAGGTTTATGCATATCATTACATGTTTTGTAATTTCAGGTCTGTAATTAAATGTGATTATTGGTGATATATTTTTGCGATTTTTATTTAGAGATTGTGTTTGTAGTGACAAAATTATTGAGTTGAAGTATAGAATTTTATTGTTTGCCAATTTTATTGCAGGGTAATTATAAAAATAAAATAAAATTCGAAGTATTTTCGGTTCCGCGCTCGTTTGTGGTTCTTTAAATTCCATCTTGAAAGATGGGGGTTTTTCTAAGTAACAAGATATTAAACTGTAAAAAACAAAATTAAATGTATCTTTAGTGAATTTTTTTTTTCTTTCAAAATTGATCTATATATTTTTAAATTTTTAGAGGCTTCTAGCGCAGAAGAATCTTTAAAAAAAAATTAAAAAATTAAAATCCTAATCAGGTTGCCCTCATTCAAAATTTAGAATTTAGGGTTGCTGTTAATTAGTTTAATGTAACTAAAACTTTATAACTGACATTTTTACAATTATTATTTTTTTATATTTTAGTTTTACCAAATGCAATTTTTTTATTTTTGTTTTGTTTAAATTAAAATAGTTTTAAATGTAATGCTTAAACTCATGTTATTTTTTGAAATCACGTTTAGAAAACATACCTTCAAAACATTTTGCAATATATTTTACAAAACAACATGAATTTTTTATAAACAAGAATTTGAGATATAGGTTCAAAATTTTTTCGATTTGAAAATCTTTATTTTAAAATCACTTGTATTTGTTAAAAACAAAATCTGTAACTCTAATTATTTTATTTAAACATTTCAAATAATATTAATTTTATGTCCAAAAATGCTAATTGTCTACCTAAACAGGATTATTTTGGAGAGATGGTTAAAAATCATCTTTCAGTTTTTAACCCATTTTAGGTCACATTATTTCTCACGTTTTTTCAAAAAAAATTAAAAAATACTTTTAACCATTTTTTCAAAATAATTTAAACCTAAAACATTCGGAGTTTATATGGTTGAACCAACGTGAAATGTTACTAATTAATCAATTTTTGGACATTCGGACAGAAAAAAAATCCAAACAAATTAGATTTATTTGAACATAAAAGTCCCAACAAATTAATCTTGCTTGACTCTTACCCTAAATGTTTTTTTTTTGTATTTTATGATATTTGGTAAAAAATGAAAAGTTAACAAAATTTTTTTTTTTCATGATCCACATAACATAAGCCTATTTGTAAAAAATATTTTTCACTTTCTAAAAGGAGGAAAACATTTTCCAATAACCAATGTCACCATAGTACTACTGCAGCCATCGCCACTAGACATTTAAAAAATATTTTTCATTAAAAATAGTTTACTTGGTTCTATTTTTTCAAAAACACTTTTCAGAAAATTTTACTTTTTTATTTTTCGTATTTTTTTTTGTTTTTATTGAATTTTTTATAATATTTTAAGCAATTTTTTTACTTTTTAGACACACCTAACATAAATACACCTAAAAAGTAAAAAAATTGTAAATTTTTTTTTAAAAATTCACTAAATACCAAAAATATAAAAAAAATACAAGAATTCAGTATATTTTTTTTGTATTTTTATGTATTTATTAATTTTTAAAAATATTTTTTCACAAATTTTTTACGTTTTAGATACATCTAAGTAAGGTGCATTTAAAAAAGTAAAAAAAATGTTTAAAATATTCACTAAAAATAAAAAAACACGAAAACTAAAAAATTCAGTTTTCAAAAAATTTAATCTAAAAAACTCAAACCAAACATACTGATTATCAATTGAAACAAACGCAGTTTAAAATTTGAACAAAATTGGAGCCAAGAATAGAGATGGCCATTTTTTTTTCACCCCCCACATCTCTTGTCCCACCCTGCACGTATTTTTCATGTCCTGAAGTGTAAGTGAGGCAGAATAAATTTTACTTCTTCTATCATGTTCTAAAACTCCCTCGCTTATTTATATTTACCACAAAAATGATTGAGACTTCTATTTTTGAAAACCCCCATGACCCTCAAAATGATTTAGACTATTCATGTATTTATTTATTTTTGAATAATACTTCGTAATTGGAAAAAAATTGGCCCGAAATAGCTCGAATACCCAAAAACGATGTCGTTTTGGGTGTTCTTTTTTTTTTCCCCCCTCATTTTCTTTCCTTCTCTGAAATAGATAGAATAGACAGAAGAAAAAGAGAAAACATGGAAAGGAGGAGGAAGAGAAGGAGAAGGAGAAGGAGAAGGAGAAGGAGAAGGAGAAGGAGAAAAAAAAGATGGAGAGAATGAGGAGGAAGAGAAGAAGAAAAACAGAGAGGGGAAACAAATCTGTATACATCCATCTCTATGAATGCGTAGAGACAGATTGTGAGCTACTGGTGTTGACTCGCAGACGGAGCATATATATCAAGAGCTAGTTTTGAGATGGAGCATATATATCAATAACTGGTTTTGAGAACAACCCTCAGGGTTACTTCTCTGGTCTTCATGGTGCTCCAAAGGTTGATAATAATAATAATAAGTAGATTATGTTTCTATTTTGATGGTGTTGGCTACATATTTTGTACAAGCCAATTACAATTCGACGCGTAGCAAAATAAGGGTGATTTAGGAAGACTATTCAAATCTTCGATCCTGATCATACACGTGGCAGTTAGTATTGGTTATTACGAGATCTGAGTGGCAGTGGATCAACAAAGAGATACAAAGGTGCCGTTTGGTAACACTTACATTTTCAGTTTTCTGTTTATATTTACAAAAATTTAAAAAAATCAAATAAAAACTTGTTTGGTAAAATTTTTGATTTATAAATCAGTGGTCTCAGTTTATAAATTTGGCCAAAAAATGAAAACATAAAAAATGTGTTTTCGTTTTGAGTTTTGAATTTTTTTTTTTTTTAACCACCCAACACTAGCCACCACCACTCACCACCCACCTGCCACCACCACCCACCACAAGCCACCGCCACCGCCACCGCCACCCACCAGCCACCACCCACCTGCCACCTACTCGCCACCACCACCTATCTCTCGCCACCACCACCCACCACCCACCTGCCATCCACCGGCCACCACCCACCACTCGCCACTACCATCCACCACTTGCCACCACCACTCACCACCCACCTGCCACCACCATCCACCACCTGCCACCACCAACCATCCATCACCACCAGCAACCTGTCACCCACCCGCCACCACCACCCACCACTACTACCACCACCACCACTCGCCACCATTACCACCACCATCACCCACCACCCACCCGCCACCCACTTGCCACCACCGCCACCCACTCGCTAGCACCTACCACTCGCCACCGTCACCCATCTACCCACTACCACCACCACCCGCCACCGTCACCCACCCACCCACCATTACCACCCACCACCCACCCACCACCACCCGCCATTCGCCACCTACCTGCCACCACCATCCACCACCCGCCACCACCACCACCACCCACCATCCGCCATCACCACCACCCACTCGCTACCATCCACCACCGTCACCCACCCACCCGCCACCACCCACCACCACTAGCTGCCTACCACCCACCGTCACCACTTTCCACCACCGTCTTCCGCCACCACTTGCCATTTCTCACTCTTTTTTATATTTTTAAATTTTTTTAAACATTTGGTCAATTACCAAACGCGTTTGTAGTTTATGTTTTTCTAAAAATAAACAAAAAATAAATAAAAACCAGTTTATAAAATTTTTGTAAATATAAACTGAAAACGTAAACGTTACCAAACACACCCAAAAGTGATGTGGCTTCAACGGTTACTCGCATTTCAAATTCAAATTTAGGAGGGAAGCCTAACTGCGAGTAATGGCGTAATGGAGCTAATATTGGGGCAACACGATCAGCGATCATGGAGGAGCAGTTCGACGGTTGGAAATACAATTCAATGGTCATCCTTGAGCAGTATAAATAGCAGAGAAGACCCCAGAAAAAGCCCCCAGACTTAGATCCCAAAAAACCAGTCTTATTCTACTTTGTTTCTTTTTCAGTTTTCCTTTCCAGTTTTACATTTGCAGTCTTACATTTCCAGTTCTTTACGTTTCTGTACTTTAAAATTCCTGCACTGCACTTCATTCATAGGAGCAGTTTCAAGTAGATTTGCTGTAAACCTCTACGAAGCTGAGTTTAGATCATTGTAAGTTTTTTCATCTTAATGAAATACTTCAACTGTTCTTCAATTCATTGTTATTTGCTTAATTCTCCTAAGTCAAGCCACCGGTAAAAGTCCTCTTCATTGAGCAGAAAGAACTAAAACACAATCGTCTGATAATTGGTTGGCCATTAATTTTCTGTAAGGACTAATTGATCCTTGCTGGCATGCTCGCAATTACAAAAATAACCTTCGAAAGCTAAAAAGCCAACATATATTTTTGGCATGTCCGGTGGGACTATATTTAAATGGCTAGACGTAGAAGACAAGGAGAAAGTGAACGCTTGGAAGAAGGCGTGGAAGGAGAGGTAAAGATACCTAATCCGGAGGATAATGTGATAACACATCCTGTGGAAACTTTCATTTTATCAGAACTTATGGTCGAACAGACCAGCATTTCAGAACAAGTATCACATGTTCATAATATTGGATGAGACCAAGAAATTGGACCATCCACTATTCCATCTACTCAGCCAATAAATCCATGCGGTGGCCTAGTAGATGCTATGGGACAGCAATTAATGAACACAATGGAAAGGTGGGCAACATCCTTTTTGGATCGAATGAATAACCACCAACCAACAAATGCAAGACGCATCGAGGAAATTTCAAATGTTTCTCAGCAAAGATTGGCTAGAGATAAACAGCCTATGCAAGTTAATGGACATTCTAATGGTCAAACTAGTAATCAGAATTATGAAAGACCATCACCTCAGTCTTGGTACGAACCTATTCCGAGGCCTATAGCAGGTCAAAATGCCTCAGTACTTAACAGTGAAGCCATGCAATTTGGTGGATCTAGCCCAGTACAAGAAAATGGCATAAGAATAGTTCCAAATCCCATGTTCGAAGCCATACCTGGCACGAGGGGTGTTCACTAATCCCTTATTCGAATTTATACCCGGGGGGTTGGAAGGTTTTCCCACAAATGGAAGAGACACAACACCAGTTCCAACACCTTTCACAGGTCCTTTCGCAGGTCAGGCTCAAAGGGGTTACCAACACCTCCAACAGCAACCTGGACCACAGGGACAACCAGTCCCAAATGTATCACCTTATGCACCAAGAGGACCACAGGCACAAGTTTGCCCACCAAATCCTGTGTTTTCCCCTCTAGTAGTGGTTCAGCAGGCACAAAATATGGTCCCTAGGGACCAGATTGCAGATATTGTTAAGGAGATGTGTGGACCGATGGCTCGGGGGGTCCAGACTCCTGTGTACAGGAAACCATACCCAGAATGGGTAAACAGGGTACATGAATACCCAAGAGGTTTCAGGATACCAGATTTTGCCCCTTTTTATGGGAATGGAAATTAATCAACAATAGAGCATATTGCTAGGTTTGCTACTCAATGCGGAGAATTTACCAATAATGACTATACGAAGTTAAGGTTATTCCCAAATTCCCTAACTGGGGGAGCATTTGTATGGTATATTAACCTTACACCTGGCTCTATCCAGACTTGGCAACAGATGGAAGAGGCATTTCATGCCCAATTCTTCCAATCAGAGCCAGAGGTTTCCATGGCAGACTTGGCAAGATTGAGTCAAAGGCCTGATAAGAAGGCTACTTAGTTTATTGCCAGATTTAAAAGGGCTCGAAATAAATACAGAGTCATCTTACCAGAGCCAGAATTCGTGAGATTGGCTCAAAATGATTTAGAGTTTAGGCTTCGAAATAAGTTTGACTCGACTGAGTTCAGAGATTTAGTGGAACTCACTTATAAGGTGTCTAGGTACGAAGCATTACTAGAGGAGGAACAAGACCGAAATAATACATCATACAAGACATATTATAGAGATCCTAATTATGAGATCGATGCAGCAGAGATTGTGGGGAAAGAACCTGTGATCTATGAAGCATTAATTCATAAGGATACAACAATTGACCAGCAATTTAAAAACAAAAACCTTCACAGGAAATACTCTTTCGATTTAACTAAGGCAGATGACATTTTTGATCATTTGCTTGCGGCCAACTTCCTTAAGTTACCAAAAAGGGTCAAAATTCCATCTCCTGATGAACTTAAAGGAAAAGTATATTGTAAATGGCATAATTCTTGGTCTCATTAGACTAAGAACTGTATTGTTTTTTGAGACAGGATCCAAGAACAAATTTGGAAAGGAAGTTTGAAATTCCTAGCCAAAACAGAAAAGGCTATGGGGATCGATAGTAATCCATTTCCAGAGATTGGAGAGGTGGCAGCCAATGTCATAATGCCAGACTTTCGAAGCTTGTCTTTGAAAGAATTGGGAGAAGTCAATGTGCAGATGCATGTTGCCAACCAGACAACCATCAAGAAGGACACAGGAAATCTACCAGCTATTGGACAAGGTTTCTCACACCAGAGGGAAGACTCTGATGAAGAAACACTGGACGACGACTCCTTAGAAGCAGTTGTAATGCAAATGATGTGTCCTAGGTGCAGACTAAGCTACAAATGGTTGAAAGGGCTTCCAATTGATGGGAAGCAATATTACAGGGATGTGCAGAGACGTCCCAAACCAACCAATGCCTACAATAAAAGGCCATATCCGTCTGGTGTTAGGCAGCAGCCATTGATGGTTGAACCAACAGCTGATAGAATGCATTCTAAAGGCAAGAGGCCTTTATATGAGTCCAGGCCACCTAATTATTACAGAATGGAGAGCAGTCATTCTGAGAGGAGACTGGAGAGAGGTTCAGTTTATGGGATCAAAGCCAGAGATTGGCCCCCTATACTAGCCTCACGTAAGACAGAAAGTGGACACCTTCATCAAAGGCCTGAGTTAGGCCCAAAGCATGAAGTCAGGGCCAAGCAGTGGCTTTCACAGCCAGCTTCGAAGGTAACTTCGAAGGAAAAAAGAAGTAGTTCAACAACCGGGTCAGTAAGTTCGTGGGTACCTGGGGTCCTAGATTGGTTTGTGATGCAGAACAAACCTAGGGAACTGTTTACCTAAAGAGATGTAATTGGAAACCAAGGCAGGATGGTCAAGCCTCCTTTGGTGGCTCTAAACAATTAGGTATTGCTTAAGCACCCAAAAACAAAAAAAACCAGATATGGTCCCCGTAATTTCTAGATCACAAAGGAGGAAAATCCAGCGTAGGTACACTCAGTACCAGCAAGACCTGAAAGATAGTGGAGAGAGTTCTTCATTGGTACAAACAGAAGGAAAGAAGAATCCAAAGTCAGACCATACTCCAAAACCAACTCTACAAGGCAAGATGGGTTGCAGCAGAGAACAGTTGGCCAAAGTTCACTATGAACTAAAAGCTAGAGAGAAGTCTAGTTTAGTAGGATTGGAGAAGGCGCTGATGAAGAGTGATAGCAAGACGGAGAAAGAAGTTGGCCTAGGCCAAAAGAAAGAAATGGTTGAAGAAGAAATGTTTGAAGCCTTCATGGCTGAACAAACATTTTTGGTTGAAAAACCAGTCAGAAAGGACCATTTGAAAGAGCTTGTTAGTAAGGAAGTGCCAGAATGCAGTATGGAGGATGTCTCTGAAGTAACTGAACAAGGTGGCCAAGAGGAGAAACAGGCACAGCCAGCCATCTAATTTGGCTCAGTATCAGTGAATATGGTACACATACTACTGCATGAATTCCAAGCTAGAGATGAGAACCAAGAGGGGCAAGAAATTGACCCAATTCCAGTCTCTAGTGAAGACTCACAAGTGAGTATGCTGCAAGATGATTCTGGAATGGCTACCCCAATGGAAACTGAATATGAGAGTGAAGAAGAGGTAAGCATTAACCTCTCATATCCCTTTGAGTATCCCTCGAACTCTATGACACAGCATGTTAAGCCTTTGTATATCAAGGCCTTTTTCGATGGGATACAATTGAACCGAGTCTTGATAGATAATGGGGCAGCAGTGAACTTACTACCGAAATCTTCCTTGAAGAAACTAGGGAAAAGGAATCCCAGGTTAATCCCAACCAACACAACCATCGCTGGTTTCGCTGGAGACAAACAGATGGCTCAAGGAATTCTGCCCATCAACCTGAGTGTGGGAACCAGAGACTGCATGACAGCATTCTTCGTCATCGATAGCAATGCTAAGTACAATTCTTTACTTGGTAGAGATTGGATCCACAGTAACAAGTGTGTGCCTTCCTCTTTGCATCAGAAAATAATGATGGCCTTGGGCAATGGGAAGACAGAGGAAATTGATGCAAATCCTCAACCCTTCATAGCCTGTGCAGACTTCGCAGAGGCCAAACTGTATATTGAGGGAGTGACACCATTCAGTATATTAAGGAAACCTGATGGCTCAGCCGAAGTGACGGCTGATGAGGAAGTGACACACCTGAAGCACTTAGTCCAAGAGAGTGCTGATGAGGAGGTTGTCGTTAAGGATGACAATGATGCCTGGTTGTAGGCAAAGAAATGAAGTCCAAGAAGCCAAGTCTTTGGCTCTAATTAAGTTCTCAATATTTGATGTAAAATCAATAGTCCAGAGAGTACAGGAGCAAGAGAAAGAAGCTAGGATAATCGGCTGCAAGCAGGAGTAGCAACAGGCCAGAGTTTTGGCCCTTGACAAATACTATGCATTGGACATTGAAACAAAAGTCCAGGAGATACAGGAAAAAGAAGCCTTATGGACAGACTTTGTCTATGAGGAGGAGGGTAAAGATACTGAATTAAAGAACCTGAGAGCAGAACAAAACAAGAAGATTGCTTCGAAGGCAGAAGGGATCAAAGAGGAAGCTTCAGTAAGTTCTCAAACACAAGACCCCTTAGAAGAAGTAAATTTAGGGGAAGGTTCTATACAACAGCCCACCTACATAAGTGCTTGTTTGAATGCTCTGGATAGGGACCAGTTGTTGGTTGTCCTGAAGAAATATAAAAGTTGTTTTGCATGGTCCTATAATGAGCTACCAGGATTGGATAGGTCATTGGTGGAACATAGGCTCCCTATGAAGCCTAATTTCAAGCCATACAAGTAAAAACCAAGAATAATGAGTCCAGAAGTGATTCAGAAAGTTAAGGAGGAGATTCTTAGACTACTCAAGGCAGACTTTATTAGGACAGCCAGGTATGTTGAATGGCTATCCAATATTGTGCCTGTAGTTAAGAAGAATGGTAAAATGAGAGTATGCATTGATTTCAGAAACTTAAACCTAGCAACTCCAAAAGATGAGTACCCTATGCCTATAGTGGATTTGTTGGTGGACAGTTCAGCAGGGCATCAAATCTTATCAATGATGGATGGACACTCTGGTTACAACCAAATCTGCATTGCAGAGGAGGATGTCTACAAGACAACATTCAGATGTCCTGGGAATATTAGCACCTTCGAATGGGTTAAAATGCCATTTGGCCTGAAAAATGCTGGGGCTATATATCAGAGGGCCATGAACACTATCTTTCATGACCTCATTGAAGGGTATTTAGAGTGTTATATTGATGATATTGTAGTGAAATCCCAATCCATGGAGGAGCACCTGTTTCATTTAGAAGCAACCTTTGAAAGAATGAGAAAGTTCAAG
This sequence comes from Camellia granthamiana, assembly GCA_036172215.1. Classification (NCBI taxonomy): domain Eukaryota; kingdom Viridiplantae; phylum Streptophyta; class Magnoliopsida; order Ericales; family Theaceae; genus Camellia; species Camellia granthamiana. Next base: position 115,749,373 of record CM069904.1, read on the forward strand.
TTGAAACTCAATCCTCTTAAGTGTGCTTTTGGCATATCATCTGGAAACTTCTTGGGCTATGTAGTACACAAGAAAGGAATACAGATTGACCAGAATAAAGCCAAAGCCATCATTGAAGCCAGGCCTCCATTAAGCTAAAAGATAAAGAAGAATTTGGGTGGACAGCAGAGCATCAAATTGCTTTCGAATGAATCAAAGCCTACTTGGCCAATCCTCCAGTGTTGATGCCACCAAAGGGTGATAAGCCCCTGAAGTTGTACATAGCTGCAGCAGAAGATTCATTGGAAGCTTTCTTAGCCCAAGACAATGAAGAAGGCAAAGAGCAAGCTGTTTATTACCTTAGTAGGTTTTTAAATTCTTGTGAATGTAAATATTCAGCTGTAGAAAAGCTGTGCCTTGCATTGTATTTTGCTGCAATGAAATTAAGATACTATCTTTTGCCTACAACTGTCTTGGTAATTGCAACTACAGATTTGGTTAAGTACATGTTATCTAGACCTATGTTGAGGGGAAGAATTGGCAAATGGATATTAGCCTTATCAGAATTTCATTTAGAATATGTTCCCCAAAAGGTAGTAAAAGGACAAGTTTTAGCCAATTTTTTGGCAGACCATCTATCTCAAACAGAAAGTCAAGAGATAATAGAACTTGGTATGACTAGTGTTGAGCCATGGCAAATGTGGTTTGATGAATCAAAAGCCAATGGCCTAATTGGAATTGGTATTGTGATTAAATCACCACAAGGGGTAGAAACCACACATGGTTTCAGAGTAGATGAAGTTACTTGTTCCAATAACCAAGCTGAATATGAAGCCTTAATAATGGGACTGGAAATTCTTATTGGATTACAAGTTCATGCAGTTGACATATTTGGAGATTCTCAATTGGTGGTTAACCAAGTGAAAGGGATTTTCAAATGTCAAAGTATAAGTATGCTGCCATACTATGTTGTTGCATTACATCTGCTTTCTCAATTTCAAATAGCAAATGTAACTCATGTCCCAAGATTCTTGAATAATAGAGCTAATGATGTGGCTCAGAAAGCTTCGAATTTCAAGAGAAGGAATAATGCTCAAAGGGACATAGGCCAAACAACATATCAGAAATTAATACCACCCTTGAATAAAAGGAATGTGGTCTTGGAAGTCAATCATAATGACTTGCAGGAACAAGATTGGAGGCATCCAATAATGCAGTACTTGGCTGGCCTATCCTCGAAGGCCAGCAGAAAAATTAAGTTGCAATCAATGCAATACATCATATACGGTAATGTTCTCTACAAAAGGGGGGGAGATGGTTTATTGCTGGAATGTTTAGGCCCAAAAGAAGCATTGACAGCTATGGCTGAGGTTTATGAAGGCATCTGTGGTGCTCATCAGCCTGGTGTGAAGATGAGGTGGTTGCTTCGAAAGCATTTCTACTATTAGCCAACTATCCTTAAAGACTGCATAGAATATGCAAGGGGTTGCCAGGCATGTCAAAAGCATAGCACAATAAGGCATGTGCCCGTAACTGACCTGCATGCTGTAGTAAAACCTTGGCCATTTAGAGGATGGGCCATGGATATGATGGGGAAAATACACCCATCTTCTTCGAAGCATCATTGTTTCATTTTAGTGGTCACTGATGACTTCACTAAGTGGGTCGAAGCTAAGCCTTACAAGGCTGTAGACCAGTCTAAGGTCATTGGATTCATCAAGGATTTAATCCATAAATTTGGCATCCCACAAACTATAACTGTTGATAATGGGATTGTGTTCGATGGGAAAATGGTGAAGTCTTTTGTGGCAGAGTTTGGAATTAGCCTTGTTAATTCCATCCCCTATTATGCACAAGCCAATGGTCAGGCTGAATCATCCAATAAATCCTTGAAGAAAGGAATACAAAAGGTTGTGGAAGACAATCCTAGGAATTGGCATAACTTATTATTGGATGTATTGTGGGCTTATAGAACTTCCCCAAGGTCAAGCACATGAGTTACTCCTTATGCCTTGGTGTATGGGCATGATGCAGTGTTACCTGTAGAAATCAATGTTAAGTTTTTGAGGGTAAGATGCCAAGACCAGCTAAATCCTGAGCAATACCATCAGAGTATGTGCTTGGAATTAGAAGGCATAGATGAAGCCAGAATTCTGGCGTTAAATAGCATTCTCTTTCAAAAGAAGAAAGCAGCCAAAAATTACAATAAGAAAGTCAAATACATTGGCTTTGATGAAGGTGATTTGGTATGGAAGACAATACTCCCAATAGAAATTAAAAGCCATAAGTTTGGTAAATGGTCACCTAACTGGGAAGGACCATATCAAATTCATAGAGTTCTACCTTTTGGAGCATACCATTTGAGAAATTTGAATGGATACATACATCCCAAAAAGATTAATGGCAGATATTTGAAGTGTTATTTTTCAACTATTTGGGAAACACAAGGAATAGAATAAATGACAAGCAAAGAGCACAAGAGTACTCAAATGATAAATCAGAATTTGTTTTTCTTTTTTCATAAAGAGTTAAATACATTCTGTCATAAATTGGCCCAGAAATCATTACAATGCCTTAATTGTTCTTTTACAACAGATTTCCTATTCTTAAATGAAGAAACCAACTGGATGGCTGTGGTCATTTCTTGCTTTCGATCGGCCAGTCCTTGGTTGGTGATCAGCAACTTGGTATCAGTTCGGGCTAAGGCCTGGTTGACTACAGATAGCTCCTCCTCAAGTTGAGCCTTTCTCTCCAGTAGTTGAGCACGAAATTGGGAGACAGAGGAATGTTGTTCCTTTAGCCCTGATATCTCAGCATGTACTGTTGAAACAAAGTCTTGATCTCTGACCAATTTTTCCTCTGCAGCCTTGGCAGCACAGCAAATATTGATGTAGAAGTCAATAGTAGCTGCTGCATGAGATAGGTGACTTGAGACAGACATGTCGGATTGCTCAACAATTTGGCAGCACTGAAGGAAGCCATTCTTTATTATAGGTCTCTCTAGGGCCTCAAAAGGAATCCTTGAAAAAGATATCAATAGTTCCAGGCAGTTGTCTAAATTCATCAGAGGTGTAGAAGGCTTACTACTGAAAAAAGGGCTCTGAAAAATTTCTAGTAAAGAGTCAGCCAAAACTAATGGCTTAGCTTCATCATTGGCTATTGGAGAGGTAGAGGGCATATCGAAAAGACTGGCTAGTCTTGCTTCAAAGATATCTACCTCATCCGTAGACATGAGGGGTGCAGAAAGAGTAGTGGTGGAAGGCACAGAGGACTGCATAGGGATAGGAGAAATAGGTGGAGCATCTTCAGCAGTCTCTATGGTCCTAGCCACCAATAGGTCAAGGGAAGAAGGGCTGGAAGTAGGTAAAGGTAATAAACCATGGATTGGAGAGCTGCCAGCACCCTCTGTAGGGGAATCAGCTGCCATCAGAGATGGAGCAACAGTTGGAAGTTCCTTAGGAGAAGGGGGAAGAACAAAGCTCGAAGGAGAATTAAATTGAGGTAGATCCAAAGATAAGTAAGGCAGATACGGATTTAATCCAAAGGAAAGAGAGGCAGGGATGCTTGGCATCAAGGAGGGTACATTGAATGTAGGCCTAGGAAGTGGGAGTATTATCTGAATAGTCCTCATATTTTGCATCTGATCAACTTCAATTGAAACTGAGGGAGTCCTTATTGGGAGGATAGGCTCAGTAGTTGTTACTGCAAAAGAAGAGATGTAAAGTAATGTCAAGTTTCAATACTAAAAATTTGACAAGAGAGAAACAATAGAGGCGCGGAAGAAATTACTTGTTTCAGAAGTAATAGCAGCAATAGGAGAGCTCCAAAGGGAATAGTGCTCAGCAATATGTTGCCTTCTTGCAGTTTCTTTTTGAATTGCATCAGCAGCAGCTGCTTTATCCCTTAAGAATTGCTGCTGCCGTCTCTTCTCAGCTCTCTCAAAGATAATTATGGCCTTAGAATGCTCTTGTTCTACTGCCTTAACAACTGCTTCATGAATAAGGTCTTCAACCAAATCAGAAGGAGAGACAGTCATCTTCCTTCTCTTTGTTCTTTGTACTGGTATTGCCTGTTCCTTCTCAATCTCTTTCTCTCCAATGTGAGATTCGGATTCTTCATAAGTGAGTTATTCTTCCACTATTCTGGCAGTTGTATCGTGTGTGGGATCTTGAACCAAGTCAGAAGAAGGAACGGTCACTCTTTTCCTTCTTTTCAGGGGAGACTCTTGCTCTTGAGTTACTTCTTCTTCTTCTTCTTCTTCTTCTTCTTCTTCTTCCACTTGAACCTCAAGAATTTCTTTTTCAGGCTCAAGTAAAAGTCTCATTTTCTTTTGTTGCTGTTTGCTTTTGAGAAGATTTAGAGCTTGAGTCTTCTAAGGAGAATCGCCCTGTAAGGCACCTGCACCACCTTCAACAAAAGAAGAACTAAAGATAAGGCTAAAAGCATTATCAAGAAGACAAAAGAAGAAGAGACAAGGGTATATACCTTTCTTCGAGGCTGCTCGGGTAACTCTAGGAGGAGTTGAGGCAGCAGGAACAGACTGTGTGTTAGCAGGTATAGGAACTGAAGTGGTAAGGACACTGGAAGAAGTAACAACTCCAGCTCCTTTGGGCTTAGGCACATCCAACACCATCAATAGGTCTTGAGGAGAAATGGCCAGGCGTACTTCCATATTGGTCACCCACTAGTTGTGATACCTCTTCAACATGTTACCTTGAGGAAGAAAAGGAGTATACTCAAAATCGATCAAGGCCTGTATAAACTTAGAAGTTGCCTCTTCTAGTCTGGACCGTCGAACTTTCAAATCCCTGGTGGTAAGGCTTAGATTGGTATTACTGCAGAGGGGTATTGGGACCCCTTGTGAGAAGCCAAATTGTCTAGCAAATTGAGCAGGACAATAGGGCTCAGCAATACATTTGTAAGCTCTGGGGTTCAGGGTCCCAATGAATAGCTCTCTGGGGATTAAAATAGAGGCCCATATGTCTTTGTGAGCAGGTGAAGCACAGAGCCTATCACTTAGGAAATTCTTCAACCAAGTTGGGCCAATGGTCATGGGTTCGAAGGGACAAAAGCAATAGGAAGGAGGAGAAGTTGGAAGTTAGTGGAAGAAAGAGAAGTAAAAAGCAAAAGTAGAGGGATAAAGTGAAGCATTGGCTAGCCTCATGCCATGAGTAGGAGGGTTTGGCTTAAAAAATTTAAGGCATTTGGACTGTAACTCAGTGAAATAAGCAAAAAGCCAAAATTGAAGAATCCAAAACGGCCCCCCTTGATTGGCATCTTAGGGCTTATTACAGAAAAGAGAGCAGGCTCTATATACGTGACCTAGAACGTATGGACCTAAAGCCACCCTCTTCTGTAAAACAAGGGCTTGGCAAGAGGGGCAAATTCATGCATAATTCTTTGAGAGGAGGTGCAGAAAAGGAACTTGCAAAGCTAATATAATAAGAAAGAGAAGAATTCCCTATCAGTCACAGGACCCTCCCTTCTATTCTCAGCCTTGACAAAGTCAATATAGGATGAGTTAAGAGAAGGGAAGGAAAAAAGGGACTGCTAAGTCAAGATAATCTGGTCCGATGGGGGTTCCAATGGGAGATAATCCTAATAGGTGGCAAATGTCAAGAACAGTAGGGGCCATCATTCCACATCTAAATTGAAAAAAGTTAAAAGTAGAATTCCAAAAGCACAGAGCAGCAGGGATTAAGAAAGGGTCTTCTGAGATGGATAACCTGGATAGTCGGAGGGCGTTGAGAAGGCAGAGTTCTTGAAGGTCCAGGGTCCTACTAGGGACAACTCGATCATACCATTCTTGCCACTCCGGTCTCACCGTGGGCCAGCATCGGTGGGGGTGGTTCGTCCTTCAGTTCCTCCAGTCAAGGCCGCCTTTGTAAAGAAGACAGTGGTCTTCCAGACGAGGATATAGAGGTGGAAGCTCAATAGGAATCTCCTTGAATATGGGTCCAAGCACATAGTCTTGTTGCACATGACGACGAGGGATGAAGATGCGTCCGTTGATGGCACTTTTCTCCCCAGCCTTGTACTTTTCACATTCTACATCAATGAGTCTTTTGAGGGCTACAGATGGGCTCACACGCTCTACAACTGGCACTTTTAATGAAGAGGAAGCCATTGATAGAACGCTTTCTCAGATGACGAAGCTGGGAAAGGGAGTAGAAAGAAGTAGAAGATCGGTAGAGATAAAGGGTTTGTGTGTTGAGCGAGCAAGTGATTTCAGAGCATGAAATAAAAGGGTTTTAAAAGCCTTTGTATCCAAAAGATATATCGCGTAATTCGTTAAGTATTAAAAGTACGAATACGAAGAGTACGAATACGAAGAGTTTCCTTCAATCTTGATACTTTTGGAGGGAAAAACACATCCCACGTGTTGAAACCAGCTTCGAAGTATAGTATTTGGCTTCGAAACTAGATTTTGGCGCCAAAAGTCAAATAATAAACAGCTTCGAAACTAAGAAGCCAGCTTCGAAGTACATTTCACACTTATGGATGTAAGAATGCTCAAGTATTCATTTATTTCAAAGGGATTAAAGACCTGTTTTAGGTTTCTCAATGAAAATAATGTTCTTCGAAGCAAAACTTGAGATCCCTCAAGGATGGGCATTGCTGTTCCAAACATCGAAACCAATAATTGATGAGCTTCCTTCAATATTGATACTTTTGGCGGGAAAAACACATCCCAGGTGTTGACGCCAGCTTGGAAGTATAGTACTTGGTTTCGAAACCAGATTTTGGCGCCAAAAGTCAAATAATAAACGGCTTCGAAAACTAAGAAGCCAACTTTGAAGTACATTTCATACTTATGGATGTAAGAATGCTCAAGTATTCGTTTACTTCGAAGGGATTAAAGACCTGTTGTAGGGTTTCTTAATGAAAGTAATGTCTTTTGAAGCAAAAACTTGAAATCCCTTAAGAATGGGAATCGCTGTTCGAAACATTAAAACCAATAATTGGTTTATATATGTTTAAGAAAGATTCTCTTTCTAGACTAAAACAGTGCAGCCCTCAAAAGGAGCTTCCATATTTTTGAAAGTATGGACTGTCGTTCAAGGCAAAAAGATCAATTTAAAACTGATTGATCATACTAAATCATTGACCATATGTTGGTTATGATTGAAACAAGTTTTGAAGAGTAAGGTTGTTAGATTCGAAGCATGGGTCCTGAATGAAAAAACATCAAAAACTATCAACTGCATTCCACAAATTGGAAAAGTTCATGGTCGTTTTTGTTTGATATTCATTTAAAACGATTGATTCCAGGTTCGAAGGATAAGATTGTTCAGTTCGAAGCTCTGAAATTGCTTTTAAAGACAAATGGAGACAAGATCAAACCATACCAAACAAAGAAAAGTCTTAGTGGTATTAAAGTAAAAGCAGTTACATCGAATGACCCTATTTGGGTACAAACTCAAGCTCATAAAATAGGGAATGGAGTAAATAACAAGATCATAAAATTTAGTCCAACTATGATCAATGAATTTCTGTTCTTTCTTTATTCTGTCCTCTATTTCTTCTAACATTGGCTACATAAGTTGATGTGCCCTTACTTCGTAAAAGAGCTCTTCAGCCTTTATTTCAAAAGCTATTTCTCTCAATCCTTGTCCCAATTCGTCTATATCCAAGTCATCCCAGTACGCAGAATCTTTATTCTTGAAATCATCGAATTCTTCAATAAAGTTTTCTGCTTCGTACTGGGCATGAACTCGAAGGGACGAGAGTTGGTCTAAAGATTGTGTGGTGGCCATAGAGGTCCGATGCCAGTGGAGAAACAATGGAAGTTGGTCCAAAAACATGTGAAGCTCTGCTTGGGCGAGGAGATTGAGGACATGACCCTGAGTCAGAATATCACAAGCCCATCGAAGGTTCTTAAGAGGGACTTCGTCCTCAAGAACATTGAAGGGCAAGTGGGAGAAAGCCGCGAGCAGAAGTTGAGCTTGCTTCCGCTCAGCCGGAGTAGGGGAAGGTGGAGGTTTGTAAGGTGGAAAGACCTTATCCGCGGAGAGAGCAAGCCTCAGTCTCTCTGTCCAGCAAAGATTGGGTGGAGGAGAAGGCGTGGATGTTTCTATTTCAGGAGATGAAGCAAGAGTAGAAGGAACAAATGCATTAATATAATCAAGCCAGTCAGAAGAACAAATCTTTGCCTTATGGGCTAAGAATGATGGATTGTACCCTTGTGCCTCTTCTAGATGTCAGGCAGTGTGCACTATCTTTGTAGGCATGGAGGATGTATACCATGCCACAAGCAGATTCTTCTCCAAACTGCGTCGATGGTCAATGGGCACATAGGGATATACCACCGAGCTTCGCGCATAGGAAGGGAACTCTAAAGGGTCAGTAAACTCGACAAAGTGATGGTTGATTCGTTCCCTCAAATCACAGGCCTCAGGCTTTGACCAATTTGTCCAGCCAGAAGCCCCAGAAGAGGAAGAAGCTGCAGCCTTATCCCATGCAGAGGTTTGTGAAGAAGAGCTTCCCATGTCCATATTTGCGACTTTCTGAATCAAAGGATTGAGAGCAGTTTGTTCGTAGTCCAAGGGTGAGGCAGAAGAAGAACTTCCCATGTCCATATTTGTAAGTTTCTGAATCGAAAGATTAAGGGCAATATGTTCGAAGTCCAAGGGTTGATAATTTGCAAAGGCATCCATGACCTGAATATAGAAATGGGGGTAAAGGTGGCTAATTAATGCATGGAGGTTCTTTCGAGGAGGAACAGTATCATTATATGACTCTTCGTGTGCTCGATCATTGGAGGAGAAAATTGATTCGGCCATAAAATGTATCAATCTGTTCGAATGCTAAGGTGGTGGGGGTGTTCAAAAGATTGAAGGAGAGTTTAATGCAAATAGTGAATGACAGTTGCATTCCTAGGAGAATGCAAAACCCATGCACGTTCTAAGACGTGGGAAAAAGACCTTGATCCACTAATATCACCAAGTATTGGGTATATTAGTGCGGGCGGTAATGTTGGCTACATATTTTGTACAAGCCAATTACAATTCGACGCGTGGCAAAATAAGGGTGATATAGGAAGACTATTCAAGTCTTCGATCCTGATCATACACGTGGCAGTTAGTATTGGTTATTACGAGATCTGAGTGGCAGTGGATCAACAAAGAGATGCAAAGTGATGTGACTTCAACGGTTACTCGCATTTCAAATTCAAATTTAGGAGGGAAGCCTAACTACGAGTAATGGCTTAATGGAGCTAATATTGGGGCAATACGATCAGTGATCATGGAGGAGCAGTTCGACGGTTGAAAATGCAATTCAATGGTCATCCTTGAGCAGTATAAATAATAGAGAAGGCCCCAGAAAAAGCCCCCAAACTCAGATCCCAAAAAACCAGTCTTATTCTACTTTGTTTCTTTTCCAGTTTTACATTTACAGTTTTACATTTCCAGTTCTTTACATTTCTGTACTTTAAAATTCCTGCACTGCACTTTATTCATAGGAGTAGTTTCAAGTAGATTTGCTGTAAACCTCTACAAAGTTGAGTTTGGATCATTGTAAGTTTTTTCATCTTAATGAAATACTTCAACTGTTCTTCAATTCATTGTTATTTGCTTAATTCTCATAAGTCAAGCCACCAGTAAAAGTCCTCTTCATTGAGGCTGAAAGAACTAAAACACAATCGTCTGATAATTGGTTGGCAATTAATTTTCTGTAAGTACTAATTGATCCTTGCTGGCACGCTCGTAATTACAAAAATAACCTTCGAAAGCCAAAAAGCCAACAGATGGCTTTTGTGGGTTTTGGACATGGGTTTTGCTCAAATTGCTACTGTTTTGGTGCTGTTTTGGTATTGAAATTGGGGCTATTTTGTGCTGAAATTAGGGCTTTTTTTGGCTAAAATTGGGGTTGCTTTTCTTCTTCTTCTTCTTTTGTGTGCGTGTGTGCGCGTGCTGAATTTGCTGTTGAAATTGGTTTTGATTTTAGATTTAGATTTTTGATTTTTTTTCTTAGATTAGATTTTGGGACTGTTTGATTTTTTTGGGCTCTTCTTCTTCTTCCTCTAATTTTTCAGATTGCCCAGGGGAAAGGAAGAAGAGGAAGCAGAGAGGGGGGGAAAAAAGAAGAAGTCAAAATGATGTCATTTCCGACAATTGAGCCATTCGGGCAATAAGTTTTTCGAGCTACCCAGCAGCTCCGATTTTTTTTTCCTATCTCTCTCACATGAATGATCCAAATCATTTTGGGGGTCATGGAGATCCCCAAAATTGGGGGTCTTAATCATTGTTGTATTCACTAAATGTATTTATATATATAATACATATATTATTTAATTTTTTAATATTATAAAATTAAAATTCAAAATATATTCATTTTCACTTATTTATTTTTTATATCATATGTTTTAACTTTCATTAATTATAAACCAATATTCATAATAATACTATATTATATAATTGACCCATAAATCCCAGAATGTGGAATTAGAAACTAATCACTCCCATATTTTTATTTGTACACACAGAGGTCCCATTATGTGTTGGTTTACGTTTTTGTCCTTTTGAAATGGGTATTAGTTTTGGGAAATAATGGTTCCTTGATTGGCGTAGATGGAACGTTTTGAAAAAATGCACTATAGGGTTTTTTGCATTGGTAGTGTTTTGGTTTGACCCACATTTAGATATTACACACAAATTGGTTTAGTTTCTTATTTCCACATTTTGGTTATTGCAATCAACTCCTCAGGTGCCTGTGTTGGAATTTGGTGAACTAAAGTACTGCGTGTGGTTTTGGTATTTAGGGTTTTCCAACGTCATTTCTGAGTGTCGTCTCCCACATTCCAATAATCCACGTTCATCAATTACATGTAGCGCAGGTTGTGGAGGCGACTGAAAAGTTGACGAGGTGCGAACGTGTGAATTGTAGCACGTAATCTACGGCGGAAGTGTGGGGAGGGGGTTTGGATTTGTTGTAAATCATTCCAAATTTGGAGATATAGATATGGAATGAAAATGCCCAAGCGTGGAATATGTACAACAACCCAATACCCCCAAATCCAATTGAATCTGTAGCGGCGAACGTAACATCATAGTTTATTGGCGAAGGTTGGTGTACTTGGTGAGTTTGATACGTGTTCCTGGTAGTACATTAAAGATTTACCAATCCAAATCCGATGACGACGACGCGACGCAGTAAGTGTCCATATCTCCCATTTCCGATTATGTGAACAGTGTTGGTTATGAATGTGTTGTCATGCAGTCTTTTACATGTTTAGTGTATGGTGTGTAAGTGTCGGTCATGATGGGGTTTTGAAAATTACGGTGTCCTTTTGTTTAATGTTATGAGAATTTTGTGTGTGTTCCTACTATTTTGGGTTTGGAGGTTATGGATTGGTGGGTGTAGTGTAGGTGTGTAGATGAGGGTGGGGGGAAATGGGTCTTTGTTTCAGGGGTTGGTGTGCGTTTAGACTATGATAATGTTGAGTGTGGGAGTGTTTTTTGTGGTGGGTGCTTTTTGGTGTAGGTTTGTTTATGTCACATATATAGAGGAATATCGCGACAGAATAATGTGTATGTGTTCTGGGAGTAGGGGTTTGAAGTGGCATGTGTGTGCCCAAGTTGGGAGTATGGTTTAGTTGGTGTTGTGATGGTTTGTGTGTGGTAATGTACATGGATGTTTGTTTGGCCATGTTTGTTGGTGTTGGTGTTGTTGTTTTGTTGTATGTGTTAAGAAGGGAATATGGTAGTTAGTTGTGTATGCGTGCAAGCACAGCCCATGGTGTTATGTAGTGGTGGTTTGGTTTTTATCGTACTGTATGCGTCTCCAATTTGTTGTGGGTATGTATGTTGGTTTTGTGTGTTGTGGAGAAGTGTGGTGTGTTATGGTTGTCATAGATGTGTTGTAGTAGTAATGTGGGGTGTGGTGGCATTATATTTGTTGAGGCGTATGATGTGTAGTTACATAATTGTGTGTTGACAATGAAGTTAGATTTGCCTGCTGGATGTGTGTAATGTGCATAATTAATGTGAATTATTTTTTGGCTTTTGTATTGCAGGAGGTGTGATGACATCGAGCCCGTGTACGCGTTCAAGAGACAAGACCTGCCTTTATGTTGTTGTTGGGTCACCGTCGAAGAAGATTGGTCCTAGGATTCAAGGACGTATATTGTTCAAACAAGTGAAACCAATCAGAAGTGCACCTGCAGCCGTGGTTCCTCGGAAAATCCGATTAAATTATCGGTCCAACATTGCAGGGATCATGAAAATTGTAACCACAGCAGGATTAACAGAGGCCCACTGTGTCCACCTGAGGAGGACCCCATTCTGGTTGATGTTTGAAGCCATTCTGGAGAATGATCTAAAACCACACGAGTTCAGAAAATGTGATGAGTTAGTGTTCAAACTGATACAGACGTACGTGCCGAATCCTGGTTGTTTTCATGTTGGAAATGGCATGCTGACGTTGAAGGACAGCGACATCAGATTGCTATTTAGGTTGCAATGTGGTGGTCAGCCGTTAGTGATGACTCCTGGGCAGCGCGCACTGTCCGACTTCGTGTAGCGAAGATGTGGGTCCATGAGCCGTATTAGTTCAAAGCTTGTGAAGACCCTTTTCTTTGACACAGTGTGTGGCACATTTGCAAGAGACGTTGAGGATGCCGTGAAGTTGATAACGTTGTATGTTTGTGTGAATTCTTCTCGACATCGGGGGAATCTGTAAGCTGAACGTTCATTCGTATTATAGATAAATTGGATTCAATGAAGTTGTATAATTGGACTGGTGCGATACGGAACGCGGTGATGGGGTTAGTGAAAGAGTTCTATCGTACCTCTAAAAAAGTTACTGAATGAGTCGTCGTATTGCTGGTAAGTGAGACAGTTGGTTTATTTTGGGTTTTGTGTTTTTCTGTGGGTGTACTATGTTATGAACTGCGTGGTAGTATTTTTTATTTCCCTTTTCGATGTAGTATTTCCTATGCGAACACACGTCGTTGGTGGTAGCCGACAAGCCCGGAGTGTTTCCCAGATTTCTAAAGTAGAATGTTGACACTTTGTTGACAAAGATGTGGAATGTGACGTTGGATGATGTTGATAGTTTTGAGGTGATTTGTCACCTTTGTGCCTTAAGTTTGGTGACATTTAGCGTGGTTGTTTGAAACGTATATGCATTTGTGTGTAATTGTATGGTTGTGGATTGTATAAGTAGGTGGTACCGGGTAGACTACAAGTGTTGGTATACTAAATGGAGCAATTGCTGAGTGGTAATGACATGGTGGACCAGAGTGATGACGACTTCGTGGATAAGGTTAACATGTTTGATGACGTACACATGGATAAGAAGATAATAGATGAAAGGAAATCTGATATGAATGTGGTTATTGGAGGAGTCCTCTCTGAAATACAGGTAAAGACACAGTTGGCAGATGAACCGCCAATCGGTAAAAAAAAAAAAGAGTAGCTAAGACGGGAGAGGGTGGAGTTCGATTTTTGACAAATTCTGATGGCCTATCGGTTCCAAACCCCATTGAGGATGCACAGAGGAATTTTTTTGCTCTAGAGTCGGAGAACAAAAGCAAGGATTTTGTGATTGCAAAGTTGGAGGACCAAGTTTCAAAACTAATGACTGCACTTGAACAGCAAACTTCGAATATGTTTGTTGGGTTCAACGGTTGCCTGAAAGTGAAAGAGAATGAAATAGCACAGATGACAGGTGTTATTAGTGATATGAGGAGCACTATAACCGGGCTTGAGGAGAAACTCGCTTTGTCAGATGCAAATCCCACTAGAGAAGGTGCGCACAGGGCTGACACCGAGAGCGAGACAGACTCATTTGCCTTTGGGGATGCAGAAAATGCAGAGGAGATGATCCATGATGTTACTTAGAAAGTTGTGGGTTGAGACAATATTGGCACCGAAAATCGGATGGAATTAGGAGCGGCAAGTGGGAAAGTGTTATAAGCAGAAACCTTTGTTGCTGATGGTGGGAACCGAACGGAATTGCAAATGGTAGGTAGAAGGCCTGTTAAGGGATTGGTAGGCTCTGCTTTACAAAACTCATTTGTCAAGAAAATCAAAGAGAATGTGAGATGGGAAAAGAAGTTACCGGAATTTGAGTATCCTATACTTTGGGGGCGACTTCGTCATGTGGATGGAAGTGAAGGGCAGCGTGCAGTTAGCGAGGGTGGTATTAATTTTAATATTGATTTGTGCGATAAAGTTGTAGTTGTTAACGAGGTTGATGCGTATAACAAGAAGAGGTAGGGGTTTGGGCTGAATAATCGTTTTGCTGTCTGGAAATTAATGAAAGAGGATGTAAAACGTAAACTTAGCACAGCGTATGAGCGGGATGGAGACAATGAGTCGTGTTTGGCAAATTTTTTTTATTTGATTTCATTTTGTTTTGTGGTTGTCGCTATTTAATGTGTGGTATTTTTTCAAGGCTGTCATTTGGACCGATGGTAACAAAGATGTGTTCGTCTACTTTTCAGACATTAAAAATTTAGTCAAACATTCTGTAACTAGGGGAAATGTATGTCATGCACAGTAGCTTGAACTACGTATGCATGCATTCTAGCTGTACACTGTGGCACCTTGTTCAACATGCTTGTGGTGTCGCATCTGTTACCGTTGTAGTGTTAGGGTAGTGAATAATTGTGCTAAATGTGTAGTTGGTTGGTGGCAGGTGGTCGATGCATGTGCAGAGCTTTTGGGGAGCAAACAGAATGTGCTTGTGGCGGGAGTGGTTTGTCCAGAGAAGTTATATTTCTTCAGTGGCATATGTTTGGTTTGTTTTTATTTTTATTTTTATTCCCACTCCACATAGTTCTGGTTTTAAGGTATGTTGTTGTTGTTGTTTGAAATGGTGGTCACATAATGGAATGCAGGATATGGTAGTAAACGTAAGTGAAACGTCAAGGGATTAATACCTGGAGGCCAACTTCCGCACCTGCGTTGGTTGTAGATACTTACATTTCCCTATTTGCCATAAACGCCAGTGGACATTAGTGGTGTACGATACAGAAGATGGGTCGTGGAAACATTACAATTTGCTTAGGCCACGCACTGGTTCGGAAGACATACATTACAATGTAGTATCAATTCTGGTATGTATTTCCATAAACTGTTACAGTATCATCGTGCATTTTGTATTTTTCTGTGAAGTTGTGTTTGCATATGTAAATGTTGAGGCGTTGTGTGACACTTGGTTGTTGGTTAATGTAACATAAATGAAATGTACTAGAATATGTTTGCCGAACATGCTAGACAGCCGCAGAGGATGAAATTGTTTGTACTGCTGATCGGGACATGGTGCTAGAGGCTGTTATTGATTATCCACAGTAGCGATCAGATGCGTAAGTATTTTTAGTTGTGAAATTGTTTTGGTTACATTGGCTACTGATTTTGATGCCTTGTTTTTGTCTGTGTGATACGTCCATCCACGACAGTCCTGATTATGCAATCATCGTTTGTTACTTAATGCGGCAATATGTACACCACATCGGGATCCAGAGGGCAATGGAAGGTACTACTTGCATCAGTGCACGTGCAACTATGGTGGAAGCTTTTGTGAATGACCCACAAAAAGGGATGGAAGACAGACATGCGATTAATGTGCTTGGTGATGAAGTGTTTTGTTTTGTTTCGTTTTGGACGGTTACATTTGTTTCACGTGGTAATTGTCCCCCAGTTTAATAAGACAAACTGTGATGATACATTTGGGTGGTATTGATTTTTGGATAGCGGCAATTTTTCGATTAACTGGCCTGGGATGTCTGGGTTATATG
This sequence comes from Camellia granthamiana, assembly GCA_036172215.1. Lineage (NCBI taxonomy): Eukaryota > Viridiplantae > Streptophyta > Magnoliopsida > Ericales > Theaceae > Camellia > Camellia granthamiana. Next base: position 115,765,097 of record CM069904.1, read on the forward strand.
TTACATTTTGTTTTGAAGAAAATTAACTGCTTGTGTGGTAATGTTTATGGTTGTCTGAATTTATTTTTCCCCCAATCAACTCTGTTTGTGTTTGTTTGCTTGAATTGTGGTTAATCATATATTGTGGTGTTCGTGATGTGAAGAGTGCAAACAGTAGTTGCACAGTTCATGAACTTGTCTAGATGGCCATCCAAAACGGAGGTAATAGTGTCAAGTGCATGTATTGTGGGATGTGTTTTTTTTATGTATTCCGTATGCATGTTACAGGTGTTGGTAATTTGCATAAGGAGGCTGGTTATGAACGAAGGTGAAGGATGGTTATGACTTTGTTCGTTGTGAATGAATACAGTTGAAATGCAGTTACTTACATGCTTTTGTGTGTGCTTTTTTATTGATTGTTCGTTGACGCCCGCATGCATGTGGCAACCCCACAAATGCATGTAAATTGTTAACCGTTTGTAAGGTCACATTTGGATTGAACTCCCCCTGCGGGTGTCATTCTCCCATGTTGTTCAGTGGTCCGTTAGCATTTGAACAACATTCCCTCCCCAAATACCGTGCCCGAACTTGTAAACGGGAATGGTAATGAAGAAAATCGATCTGAAAAATGAACATCATGTTCTTGTATTATGATAGTAATTTTTGTAAACCAGGTGGAATTGTGTGGGTGCTACATTTTGGGTAAAGTTCAATGTGTGGGATTGTTATAATTTTGGTGTTATGGCACAAGTCACATATTCTATAAAACGTAATTTATTATAGAATCAAGGAAAAGGTATTCCAACAGTAGAATGTCACACCAAATGTGACGCAACCTATGCAAATTAATTCTGCACGTCAATTTGAAAATGAACTAACACATATTATTGGTACCGACGGAAGACATAACACTGACCGTGAACTGGGATAGCATAATTTACGCTGCACGTCAAATTGAAAATGAACTAAAACATATGATTGGTATTGACTGGAATTAAACGAAAACATGATAGCCTTGTGGAATGGGTAGGCACTCCAACATCGAAAACATAACACCAACGGTGAATCGAACTATCCAAATTTGTGTTGCACGTCACATTGAAACCAAACTAAAACATATGTCTGCTGACGAGGGAAATTAAAAGAAAACGTAACAGTCTCGTGAAATGGGTATGTATTCCAACATCAAAACATAGCACCAACGGTGAATCGGCCAAGTACATTTCATTTTGCACGTCAAATTGAAAACGAACTAACACATATTTTTGGTAAGGACAGAAGGTAGACAAAAACGTAACAACCCTGTGGAATGGGTAAGTATTCCAACATTGGAACATAACACCAACCATGAATCGAACTACCCAAATTAATTATGCACGTCAAATTGAAAACGAACTAACACAAATTATTGGTAATGACGGAAATTAAAAGAAAAAATACGTCAAATTAAAAACGAACTAACGCATATTTTTCGTAAGGACGGAAAGTAGACGAAAACGTAACAACCCTATGGAATGGGCAGGTATCCCAACATTAAAACATAACACCAACCATGAATCAAACTACCTAAATTTATTTTGCACGTCAAATTGAAAACAAACTAACACATATGATTGGTAACGAAGGAAATTAAAAAGAAAAAATAAAAGCATTGTGGAATGGGTTAAATCAAACATCTTGCCGCACAATTTGTGACGCTATAATGGTTCATTGCATGTTTTCCTGTTATGATTCCCTAATCGCCCGCAACGGCCACACCGGATTTGTTGCACTTCTTCACCTTTCGACGTTATCCTCTTTTTCTTTGGTTTGTCGGGTGGTCGCTGCACACTCGGAGGTAGTAACCTGTGGTTTCTCAACTATTGGTATCAGAAATATCGCTTTGGAGTATGATGATTGATAGTTGGTGACGTGCAAATAAGGGTTAACCAACGCATTCAAATCACTGCCGCAGTTGCGGATAGCCACCATTGCATGTTTGCACGGGAGCTCGTTGATTTGCCATTAGAAACATGAGCATGTACGCCTACCAATGTCCACCAGAACAGGGTATATTGACTAACAGTCCATGATCTTCCTTTCTTGTACACCATTTTGAGTCTGTACTCCATCTTCGGACATATTATACCAGCTCACGAACTTGAAGCTCCCCTACGGTCCGACATCTGATTCATAATCTATGTTCTAATTGCGTCAACCATTCGGGTGATTGGTAGATGGCGTGTTTCCTTTATCCAATTGTTAAATGATTCTGTAGCGTTAGAACGCATTTTACCATAACGGTTGCCCTTGCAAATGTGTGCGGTTTGTGATATGTAATGTTCGATGTCAAACGGGGAATAATAAGTCATGAACATGGTGGGAGGGAAAATTAAATGAAGTTGTTTACGTGTTCCGTTACCTGAAGTACGTGTTCGCCCAGTGGTGCGGCTTTAGATCTTGTAAGAAATTGACAGCGATGTGCCTCCTGGACTTAATGAACGCCTCTATTTTTTCATTAAAGTTAGCAACGGTTGGTACGTATGCACATTCCCGCATTTTACTTACCAACCCAATATGGTACAATTTGTTCACATATTTCATCTTATCCTTTAAATTCCTCTGTAAATGTTGCATACAAAAAGCGTGGTGGGCAGACGGGAAAATAGTAGGCAAAGATTCAATGATACCGACGTGCCAATCAGAAACAAATGTCAAGTTCCGATCCCCATAAACTATATCAGCCAGATTTTGTAAGAACCAAGCCCAATTTGCTGCATTTTCAGAATCAATGATCGCAAAAGCCACTGGGAATAGACCTGAAAACAAGCCCAAAAAAAAAAAAGTTGGTAAATCCCAATATCTACCATTGTGTGTATAACACTCCAATGTGCGTATAATCAAACACAACCATGACATGCAAAACAATTATAAAGAACATTACCTTGGTTGCCATCTTTTCTAGTAGCCGCAAGCAGGTTGCCTTTACATCTACCTTTTAGAAAAGTACCATCGAGAAACAATAATGGACGACAGTGGTTAAACCCATACATGTATGCTTTGAAGTGTTCATCGAAGTCAAGATTAATATAACTTCCAGGGTTATATTCCATAACGACATTATTGCACCAACGCAACTGGTCAAATGATATGGAATGATCACCATAAAGTTCTCCTCTGGCCTTTTCAACCCCCAACCAAGCTACACGGTAACTAATTTACAACCCGTATACTTTTTTGAAATCATATTTGACATTGGTAAGGCGAGTCAATGATTTATCATGCACACGTTCCGCAACAACATCTGTAACAAGCTCGGACCCCATCCTCAGGTTTTTGTCAATACGCACAGCGACCCCATACATATGGTCACGGCACCACTTCTTCAGATAAAAATACCCATTCACATTCAACACCCTCGCATGGATGGACCACAAACACCCCTTGACTCACTAAACATGCATTCTGCCGTAATACGAACCGAGTCATTCTTTCTGAACCTAAATTGAAACCCACATTTGATAGTGTACCCTCAAAACATTGCTCGATATAAGTTATGCCACCCGCCCAATCTGCCAACAACAACACCTTGCCAGCATGTTGGCAAAAATTTGGTAACAAATCAGCCTTCTCATCAATATTTGTGACCATTTCCCCGCGTCAACACCTGTGTCATCATGCCCATGTGCCAAACTACCTCCACATTTGACACCTCGAGCTGCACCATGGACTACTACATCGACATTGATGTGATCTAGCCAAAATGACCTGGCAAGACACAACATGTTTTCAAAGTCTGCCTCGCTCTCCATTTTGAGAAACGTTCACACACATAAGTGGTCAATCTGGTAAATGTGAAATCAGCACGCACCATAACAACAATGTTCTTATTCTCGCACGAACACAACAACATCATACAGTCACCCATTTCTACACGAAAACAAGAAAAAAAAAATTAACAATGCAACTCATGTTCGTCAGGTATGCATTACATGTATACCATTACTATACTTCCCGCCGGAGCGTATCAAACGAAACAGTAATCAGGATGATGTGGATGTCGCACACATGATAATCAAACATCCCACACCCCCCTCCCCAACAATCAAAAACAAAAGAAAAAAAATAACAAATACATTACCGTCAACGACCTCAAAAAATGCTACACCATGGACTACACAACACAACAAACGACTCAACACAAAACTAAAACCACCCTTCAAACAACTTGCCTCACCCTTCCTCCGCGCAGTATTCGAATATTGACGAACCTTGCAATCCCTATAAATCTGCTAATATATGATCTTCCATGACTTCAACACCAAAACCAACGTAATCAAAGGGATTCATATCAAATCCTCCCAAAAACGTTTTCAAATACCAAATATAAAAAGGTACAAATGTCAGAAATACCAACCCACAAAAATGAAATGGATCATGCTGAACACAATGAGCACAAAAAGAGGACTCCCACGTATATTATTCTAAAAAGAGGACTAAATTGCCTAAAACTCTCCCAAATGGGATTTTCCAATAATTTCCCCATATTATATATACTTTTTATTAATATTTATATCTTTTAAAGTTATACAATTATCATGTCCCCATTATTCCATACATTCGATTTGTCTTTAATATGAGACGGAGCGAGAAATTACAAACTCGTCTCAAATCTGATCAATGAGATCATTTTTAATGGTTCATATCTATCATTAAATTTAAATTTAATGAAAAAAATTACTTTTTCTTCCTTTAACAGTTCATCAAATTTATCATCAAATCTAATTTTTCATATTTTTTTCATCAAACTGATGACCAATGTGTTTTTCATCAAATCACTATTCATTATCATTGGATTTTTACCACCGAATGTTCCTGGATAACAATCTCAAGGTAAAAATTTGTGAAAAAATCCTACTGGCTAGTCAACCAATGATTTCATAAAGTTACAAAATTCTCCATTTGGATACGTGATATTAAAAAAAAAATTTTATTCAAATTTAATAAAAAAAAATTGATACATGCCCAACAGAAATTACAATTTCAAGGTAAATGACGCGTGTGCCCCCGTTCAGTGATGTGGCGCATAAGAATCGTAATCTCACAAAATCGTACGAAAAATGAGAAAATTAAACCCGCAAATTCCAGAGCTAGGGGTACAACTCGGGCGGGTTTGGTCGAGTTTGGAGGTTGTTCAAGTCCAGCCCAAGTTGTGCTAAGACTTGCCCAGGCTTGCCCAAGTCCGAATTGTAACTCGAGGTTGCTTGCCCAAGCCCGACCTGAGTTGAACCCGAAATGTCCGAGTTGCCTGAATTACCCGAGTTGTAAATGAATTTCAATTTTTTTTTTCCAACTACATTATTAAATTATTTAAATTTGACTCTATTTAAATTTTTTTATATAGAAAATAAGTAATACCACAAAAATAAATAATTTATATAATATAAGAAAGATACCGTTATAGTAGTTCTTACAATTTATTAGTGAAAAAAAAAAAAAAAAAAAGAATGATAGTAAGATTTTATTTTATTCGTATATATAATAATATATTCAATATAATTTAATAATTTAAATTATTTTAATATCATGTAATGACTAATAATTTATATATATAAATATTTAATATTTTTATATATCTATATATTTATAATTCAGACTTCAAATTGCTCAAATTATTTGACGTCTTCACTCAAATCCATCCAAATTTAATTCAAACTTTTAAATTTTTATCCAAGTTCATACCAAATTCAAAAATATCTTATTAAACCCTAAAAAAATTCAGACTGAATTCGGATGGCTCGGCTGGGGCCGCCCAAGTTGCAGCAGAAGCTAATAAAATTCTTCAACCAGTGATCCACTCTGTAATCTCCAAACCCCGAAGCTCTTCACAAATTTCTCGCCGTTTCTCGCGTTTTCCTGGAATCCAAACGCCTGAAGGCGCTTCATTTTGCTGATTTATCAACCTCTACAGTAATATAAGGTATTTGTTTTTTTTGATATCCAAACCCTCAAGAACTCGATTTCTAGGGTTTCGAACGTGATGAACAATAACAATATCGAGTTAGATCGAAAGACTGATTTAATCGGAGACGAGTCTCAGTCAATTGCTAGGGTTTCAGGAGACGCTGGTGTTGTTAGCTCTGATTCTCGAGCTGGTATCGTTGGTAGTTTTGAGAAAGAGATCAATTGTGCAAATGACGGTGATAAGTCTGTTGATTTAATAGGGTTTGAAGAAAACAGAATTTCAACGGAGCTGGAGAATCGAGCTCCGGAAAGTGATGGTGATGGTAGGGTTTCGGTTGGAGATAATAGTGAATCCGAGGAAACTAGGGTTTCGTTGGTTGATTGGAAAGGGGTTGATGAGGAAATGAAATCTCGTCCGTCTGATATTCGAAATGAAGACGTGATACAGATGGTGAATGACAATAAAATGGTTGCTAAGAACAGTGGGTCCGAGCAATGGACGTCCAGGGTTGAGGAAACTGTGGTCAATTCTGCGGAAAAGGTGTTTGTAGAATTGTCTCCTAGAGCAAATGACCTAAAATGTGATACCAGGAATGGTGGGTTGGGGAAGGGGCATAGTGTTTCTCAGAGTGATTTGAAGATTTCGATGTCTGATGAATTTGCAGCAAATGAGAAGTGCAAAGCCATAGAGGCTGGACAGTCAAGTTCTGTGGGATATGGATATGAAATAGGGGATATGGTTTGGGGGAAGGTAAAATCACACCCGTGGTGGCCAGGCCATATATATAATGAAGCATTTGCATCACCTTTGGTTCGTAGGTCAAAGAGACCGGGTCATGTGTTGGTTGCTTTCTTTGGTGATAGTAGTTATGGATGGTTTGATCCAGCCGAGCTCATCCCATTTGATGCTAATTTCTCTGAGAAGTCGAGGCAGACAAATTCAAAAACATTTATTAAGGCTGTGGAAGAAGCAATTGATGAGGCAAGCCGGATTCGTTGTCTGGCTTTGGCTTGTCGGTGCAGGAACGCTTTTAATTTTCGGCCAACTGAGGTTGAAGGTTACTTTGCTGTTGATTTGAGTGACCATGAGCCTGAAGTGGTTTACCCTGTGAGCCAGATTGGTAAAGCGAGAGAGAGTTTTCGCCCTAAAGATACTCTCGCTTTTATGAAGCAGTTGGCATTGATGCCTACTAGTGATGAGTGCAGCGGTCTTGATTTTATTATGAATAAGACTGTTGCTTTGGCTTATCGAAAAGCAGTGTTTGAGGAGTTTGATGAGACCTATGCTCAAGCATTTGGGGCACAGCCCGTACGCCCTTGTCGTGAACCAATGAAAGCTGTGGCTCAGACTGTTAGAGGTATTTTGTTATTTGCTCTTTACATGACTTGTTGGTTACTGTTTTTATTGGGTACTCGAGGTTTATCGTATTGTTGTTCTTTTGCACATTTAGAAAGACAACATAAACATAGTGTGCAAGATTTGGAGAGTCGATAAAAGTAGTGGACATATATAGGCTTTTTTTCATTGAGGATATAAATAATAAAATTACACCTATCTGTAATTGCTTAAGCTTTTATATTTTAGATGAGATGGTGGTCAACAATTTAACATGGTATTAAAGTAGCAGTATATCCTCTACCCAGTAATTACAATGCTTGCACATGATTAGACCAGTTATAGAGTAGAGCTTGGCCAAGAATTTTGTCAGAATTGCATTTTAATAGATCTTTCATATTGGGTTATGTGATTGGGGAGTAAAATATATGTTTATTGGTGATGCGATGTTATGAGAATTTACTATGTTTTTGTTTAACAACAAATGCAGTTGTGTAATGTAGACATTTATGATTTCACATATATATTACAATTAAGGAACACAATTATTACTTACAATATGTATTCTTTAACATCTCCTTGATGCTCTTTTTAATAAATTTTATTTATCAAAAAAAAAAATATTTATTACAATATATTTATATGTAACATACATAAACGTACCCTGGGTACTCTCAACGTTAGACTTTTCTTGCAACTAATTTTTGGGCTGAATCAGATACTTGTTTAATGGTTAAAATGTGATTAAATAAAATGTTTTTGGTATTTGTGCCTTTCTCAAAAAAATGGGTATTGGTAGCTTTTGCAGTTAAACTTCTGTTTGTGTTCTATGCTGGATTAAAGATCCACTTCTAAAGATCACTTTCTTTTCCCTTTCTGCTCATTGGTGACACTAGTTATACAAAATAATCCTCGAGATCGAAGCCTTGAGTGGTTTTAATTTTTCTTTTTCTTGATTATAATTTTTAACCAATGTTATTAAAACTGGATTGGACCGGCTGGTTCGACTGGTTGACCCGTTTAGGTTCCGGTCCGGATGAACTATCGAACCCGATCTAGATGGAAAACCGGCTTAATCTCGAAGTACTGTTGAGAACCGCAGTTGAGCCGGAAACCTACTCGAACCGTTGGCTGGTTTGCAAAACTGGCTGGATCTTTCCCTTTAAAAATCAAAGGCTGCAGACAAGAATGTGGGGTGCTAAGCCTCAAACTTGAGACCATTTGTCCACAAATGTGGAGCTGCAGCCACTGTAACACTTCATCTGCTGCTGATTATTAAGTAAACATTTATTATTTAGTACATTCGTTTTTTTTCCGAACACAATGTAAAATTGCTTTTTTAAACAAACAATCAATATAAAAACAATTTAAATAATATATTTATGTAAATATATATCTTAAAGTATAAATATGCGCGCACTCTCCACTTTTAGCGTAGCTTAATACTTGTTTTTTATAGTTTTATGTATAATTTTTTATATATTTATGATGTAATTATGACGTTATAGTTCGATATACGTGCACTCTTTACTTAACGTAGCTTAATTTTTAATATAGTTTTATCTATAATTTTTAATATATTTGTCATAGTTCGATTCCGGTTGAACCAGTGACCCTTGACCCTTGACCCTGCCCCTTTTTCAATTTGCTCAACAGTGCGTGTTTTGAAACATTGTTTTGAAGAGTCAAGTCATGCCAAATTACCCAATATTCTTCCCCTGGCTTGTCAGCCAAATCTTAGTTGCTATGCTTGTAATTTGGTCCTCTTTCTTTAACTAATCAGGCTTTCTCATCCATTTGGTTTCTGCTTGTGCTAAAACATGTTATCAAGTTCAAAAATTCAGTCTTTCTACAGGATGGTAGCATAATCTCAAGTAGAACTCTTAATTCTGCAGATCTCCAAGTTCAGCACTTCTTGCTGTTGGATGTAATTTATGCATTCTTTAATACTCGAGTTTGTTTCTCAAATCCAATTTGCATCATGTGTTGGCTTACAAATTAAACTTGTTCATCTTATCATGTCTCTGTCATTTTCGCAGCTCCGTTGAGTGGCCCAATGGTTTTTGCAGAAGCTTTGGGTAAGAAGAAGAACACTTCAAAACCTAATAAAGCAAAGGACCAACCAACCAGGGATAAATACCTTTTTAAACGGAGAGATGAGTCAAATGAGTTGAAAATCCAGCAACTGGGGCAAACTGTGGGCTCTGTGGAATTAGCAGCTGGGGATTATGTGTTGCAAAAGAGGGCTCCAGCACCCTCTGTGAAGCAGCAGACTCGAGCAAAACTTGAGCAGATGGTAGCAATTGGAATGGATGGCGGTTCAGTTTCAAGTCAAGATGCAACTGGTGAGAAAGTTGTAGCATTAGCAGATCCCAGAGTCATGAATGCTTCTGGTTTGTCAGGGAAAGGGACATTCCATGGCGGAATAGATCATGTGCTTCTTACTTCGGAGCCAGAAGGTGATGCGACAATTAACTTGGAACATTATCATCAGAGTGCAACACCGTTGAAATTGTATGAAGGCTTCCAGCAACCTCCAAGTTTACCAGCTATAGTTGAAGAAGTGCATGAACACGAACAAGTTCACATCGGTGGTAATGGTGGACGTGTTTTGCCAACAATTGAAACTAAGTTTCACGGTTTGGATTCAAGAAATCTTATTGACACGGAGGCAAAGAAGGCCAAGCTTTTTAAACATCCCGTTGGGGAACTGGGTGCTGAAAAATCAGTCTCTGGGGAGAAGAAGAAGAAGAAGAGAAAGAAAGAAATGGACTTGGAAATGAGCTCTGATCGTATGCAGAAGCGGGCTGCTACTGGAAAAGTTGGTGCATCGATAGGAAGAGTAACAGAAAAATCAGTCCATGTTGGTCTGCCTCCGAGAGATGATTTTCAAATTGAGCATCGGAGGAAAGATGATGGCGCCAGTAGTACATTGTTGCCTGATTCTCTTAGAACGCAGCCAACGGATGGGATAGGAAATATTGAGATTAAGCTTTCACATCTACTGGGTGATTTGAAAGCTATTGCCCTTGATCCGTTCCATGGTGTGGAGATGAACGGTTCTGAAACTATACAGCGGGCCTTTTTGAAATTTCGGTCAGTTGTTTACCAAAAGAGCTTGGCCCTGCTGAACCCAGCTGAGATTGGTTCTGATAATCCTCCCCATGAGAACTTCAAAGTTTTGCCATCTTTGAAACCCCCGAAACCTCTTTTCAGACCCAGTGATCTGACAAAAGGAGGCCGGAAACGTGGCCCGTCCGATCGCCAAGAAGAATTGACTGCGAAGAGGGTGAAGAAAATTAATGACATGAAGTCTCTGGCAGCAGAAAAAAAAACTGCTCAAAAAGATGGCAAAGAAACTTTGGCTCTTCCGAAACCCCTCAAACCAGATTTGGCCAGGAAAACAGAGTCCACGGCAAAATCACCCGACCCTACAATGCTGGTGATGAAGTTTCCTCCCGAGACAACACTACCATCTGGGTCTGAGCTGAAGGCGAGGCTCGCTCGTTTTGGGCCGCTTGATCATTCATCTACCCGAATTTTCTGGCAGTCCTCGACATGCCGTGTCGTCTTCATTCACAGAGTTGATGCTGAGGCAGCACATAGGCATCTTGCTGGAAACAATACTCTATTTGGCAATGTGAATGTGAGATGCCACATTCGGCTATTGGGAGCTTCAGTGGCACCCGAATCAGAAAGCAAGGCCCAAAAAGAAGATGCCCACATAGAAACCCGCGATTCTTCATTTGAACAGAGGCCACCACCACCACCACCAGCACAGCAGCCATCGGTCCAGCTCAAGTCGTGTCTGAAGAAACCAATGGGCGATGAGGCAGGACCCACTGGCAGCAGAGTGACGCCTCGCGTAAAATTTGCAGTGAAGGGAGAAAGTAGTGGTGGGGGAGAGAATTTGATGGTTGGTAATAAGATCAACTTCAATGCTAGTTTTGGTGTTGATGGTACAATTTCTTCTTCAAATGGAATAGATTTTAATAGTAAAAATTTACAAATTCCAGCCCAATTTCCGAGAAATACTCATAATTTTAACACATTTACTACTCCGGCACTGGCCCCGGCTCCGGTGGTGCCCAGGGCAAGTAACATGGATATTGCACAGAAGATGCTTAGTCTTCTTACAAAGTGTAATGAGGTAGTAACCAACATGAGGAGCTCCCTGGGCTATGTGCCGTACTATTCCCTCTGATGAGGAATGGTATTGAAATCAGACGGTCAGAACAGAAAATTGAACATGCGGCGCTTTCCCGTGTGGGCAGGTGCATGATAGCTAGCTGGGGAAGAATCCTCTGCGAGTGGGTCAAAGGGGCCTTAAATTTTGAGAGAACCCAAAATATAGAAACCAATGAACAATTTATGTTATGAATGGAATTGGATGTGTATCGAAGTGGGAATAGTTCAAGTGGGCAGGTGCATGATAGCTAGCTGGGGAAGAATCCTCTCTCTCTCTCTCTCTCTCTCTCTCTCTCTCTCTTTTCTCCCCATTTTTGTAGCATTTTGTTTAGACGTTAGCGTGGTAGGCTTGATTGAATCTCTCTCTCTCTCTCTCTCTCTCTCATTAAGATAATTAAATTTGCTTGATCAGATACTTTACATGTCATCTATGTATTGATATAATGTATGAAAAGTGAGATTCTTTGCACAAATGTAGGGATAGGGATGAGATGATAAAGAATATTTGATATAAAAATTTACTCATTATGATATTACAAATTTGAGTTGTTACTAAATTAATTTTTTAAATGTGAGTTGTTTTGTATTTATTTTCTAATTCAAATTGTTTTATAAAGTTGTGTTTTCAAAATGCTACTTTAGATTTGAGCATCTTAAATTTTTAACAATTAACTAATAAGTTAATTGAATGTGTTTTTCAAAATATACAATTTTAAAGAAGTGGTGTGTTTGGAAGGTGACTTCATAAAATGACTAGAGTATATTAGTTTACCTTGAGAGTTAATATCACTTTTATCTGTTGATTTATCACTATGTTTTTAAACTATTAATGTTATCTATTTGGTCTTAAAATTTTTGTTTTTGTTCATATGGTCCAATTTTAGACAATTGTACAAATTAGTAATATTTGGAAGCCAAATTTGATGGCAAAATGGCTACTTTATAATTTTGGGAAAACTTAAATAGTTATTGATTTGTTAGTCATCTTTAATTGAGACCATGAGAAATTGTCCAAATGATCATGGAGAGGGCATTTATGTGCCAAAGTGAGTGAGATTGTATATTCAAGTATATGGAGAGACGTTAGCCTACGCTGTAATTAAACTACTAACATAAAAAAAAAAAATCTCTAATTGAACTACTTGAATTGAAATCCTAAAATTTAGGGACTAGATTGATGAAATTAGTGTTTATGGATGAAATAGGAAAAAATGATTTTAGTGTTGTTTTGGAAAAATGATTAAAAGTTAGTTTTTTAGTTTTTTTTTAGCTTTTTTTGAAAAAATATGTAAAAAATGTGAATGATGATATGACTCAAAATGGATTAAAAGCTGTAAGATGACTTTTAACTATCTTTTCAAAATAATCTTCACGTCAAATCAATTCCCTATGTTTAAAGTCGGAAATAATATTTCAATATAAAAGATTAAAAATATTTACAAATAAGTAAGGGTATGACCAGTTTATAAATTTTTATTATTTGAATATAAAAGATTAGGAATATTTACAAATAAGTAGGGGTAAAACCCATTTATAAATTTTTCCGATTTTTCACTGACATAATAAAATAATTGTACAAACAAAAGTCACTTATAAAGAACTCAATTTGAATAATGTGTCAATGGCAATGTTAAAATTATAGTAAATGGTGTTTAACTTAGAAATTAATGAAGGATAAAGGGTGACATATCTATCTACGAAAATTATGTATAGAATTTCTATTTGAATATCATTTAGGATGGAAACGAGACTGGTTTAAAACGGGTTGGTAGTTTCCTGTCTTCGCCCCATATCATAAGGAAGATGGAAAGTAAATTAGGAGGTGGTGAGAATAGGTTGATTTTATAACTTAAAAAATAGGAATATTAATAAAAATTAAAAATAATATATATTGTGAATAATAATTTATAATTAATGATAGCAAAAAAATATAAGAGAATAACTAAATAAATGTTTTGGGTGAATAAACAATATATTAGTGTTTTAATCTTATTATGTTTAAAAAAAATAAACGATATATATAAATATAAGGGTAAATTATATTTTACCCCTTTTATATTTGGTCACTTTCCTAATTTGGCCTTTCATGTTTCAAATTTTTTTTAATTTACTCCTAAAGCTAATTTTTTTAAAAAATTAGATAGAAAATGACACATTAACAGTCACATGGCATAAAAATATGTTATTATATATAACTCACATCTCTAACATAAACTTAAACTTCAATATTATATATTATTTATGTTATGTAATAGTTATAATAGCATTTTCTGTCTGATTTTGAATATAAATTATCTTTAGTAGTAAACAGAAAAAAACTTAAAACATAAAATGCCAAATTAAAAAAAAAAAAAAAAAAAAAAAAAAAAAAAAAAAAAAACACTTTAAGAGCCAAAGTAAGAAAATGGTCAAACATAAAAGGGTAGGAGTGTAAAAAAGGCTCGCAGTCCAAGGTGGGCCCGTGTCCTTTTAGGTTTGTTTAGGCCCTGGCTCGAGTCCAACCCGAAACCCTAGGCTTGGGCTTCGGCCATCATTTTGAAGCCCGACTGCCTAGCCCGGTCCATCAGCCCACTTAAGGTCCGGCTCGAGGCCCAGTCCGCCCGAGGCCTAATGTCTTTTTTAGTGAAAAATAATAAAATTTTGATAGAAAAAATAAAATTAAAAAAAAACAAAAAAATTGTTCAGGCCTGCCCAGGCCCCAGCCCACAGGCCCAGCCCGAGCTCGGCCTACCGACCCGCCCAAGGCCCGAATACCCCTTGGGCCTGGGCTTGGGTCTAATTTTATAACCCGTGGGTTGGCTCGAATTTTGGTGAAACCCCTATAAAAGGGGTAAAGTGTAATTTACCCTAAATATAATCGAGGTAGGTGCAAAATAAGATGGGCCATAAGAAGCAAACTTCGTCTCAATCTCATTTCCTTATTAGAACGGAAAAAATTTGCATAGAGTGGGACTGGGATAGAGAGCAAAAAAAAATTATTATCATTTCTAATATCATTATACCTTTTCTCTTTTTTTGTTTATACAACAAAATATTTCCTGTGACGAAAAGAAGAGAATGAGAAAGAGACGGTAAAAGTGGTGACAGTATCAATGGTGGAGTTAGTGGTGCTGTGTAAATAGAATTACTTGTCACACGAAAAGCGTAATTCTACTTGCACCACTTGTCTATCTCTTTACACCTATTTTCTCATTACAATCAGTTAACTTTTTATTTTCTCTTTATGCTTTTCAATATATCAATTTTGCCCCCCTCTTTAACCCTACATCTCCTCACACCTATTTTCGTCTTTTCTTTCTCTTCTTCACTCTCATCTTTTTCTTTTTTCCATGGTTGCCGTCGGTCGCTATTGTCACTACTACTACCGTTGACTACCACTGCTACCACCTTTACAGCCCTATCGTGACCATCATCATCTAGACCACAGCACCATGATCTCCACCGCTCGAACATTTCGCCGCAACCTAGCCACCGGTGCCCAAACACTCTGTCGTGCGAACTCTCTGTCGCAACCCATCCACTTTGTGAACTCTGAATCGCAACCTAGCCATCGTGAGAGAGAGAGAGAGAGAGAATTAAGGGTTTTAGAGGTGGTGGATCTGGGTGTTACGGTGGTAGGGAAATGGTAACAGGAAGAAGGGGAGTGTGGAGATTCTCAATCAACAAACCGCCAGTTCAAAGATACGTATATCTATATATATAATAATCGTTTACCCGCTTGAGGTTTGTCTCTTCTTTTTTTTTTTGTGATTTTGCCTTTTCATTTTGAATAATTTACCAATGGTTGTTGAGGGAAGATTTTTTCGTAATTATGCAAACATTCTTGGTCCATTATGAAACAGGTTTTTTTTCATAATTACACAAACATTCTTGGTCAATTATGAAATATAAATCTTTTATTTTTTAATAAATTACAAAAACATCCATAAGTTTTGTTTAAAATATGAATCGGTTCTATAATATTAGAAATTACAACTATCATTTGTTATAAATTTTAATTTAACACAATACTTAGGAAAAAAAATATTCTCCTATGCAATAATAAATTATCAAAATTGTTTATTGAAAAATATTTCTCATATCATTAAAAACTGTTAATTGACTTAATGGTTTTTTATTAACAAAATGGTTAACTGAAAAATATTTTTCATATCATTAAAAATTGTTAATTTACTTAATGATTATTTATTAATTAAATTGGTCATTTGTTATGCGAGTATGATTTATGTATTAATAAAATATACATTTATATATCTATATATATGTAGTTTTTTCTGCTTTTTTATTAGTTCAATGAATTATCTTAATAGTTTTTTTTAGATTGGAGAATTTTAGTATTTGTTTTATATTTATTTGTTGAGAAAAACTACATACCATAATTTTTTTTTTTTATAAATTCGGAAGAAATGTTAAAGACTCATAAATTCACTCAAAATAATATGGTAATAAAATTGGAGTCTATATCATTAGGTGTATAACAAATCAAAAAAAGGGCATTTATATACAAGTCCCATGTTGTGAACTTGTAATCCATTAAGTCCTAGATAAGATTATTTGCTCCTTCAAGTCCGATTAATTTTTAATAGACCAATTTACCCTTAATTTAACCTTCTAAGACCTCCTCCATCATCGCGAGATGTTTTACTGCATGCTTGGGGTGAAAGTAAGTTGTTGTCCTCATTCTCTCTCTCTCTCTTACTTTTACAACCACTCCCTAACAACAACAACCAAACATCCCCTTCTCTCTCATTTGTTTTCTCTGTTTTTTCTTTTTTTTTAGTTTCAGACTCTTTCTCTCACATATAAAAAATGAAGCCCAAGCTTTTTGACTTTGGTTCTCTCCTTATCTATCTTAACACCTACCTCGACCCCCACACCATTATCGTTCTCCTTCACCATGCCAAATCAAAGCTCGTCTTCTCGATTTCCATATTCAATCACTAGTTCTCAAAGCTCTCTTTTTGTACCCACCAAATATACTACATCCTAAGTTCATCGTCATCATGGATGATGTGGTTTCAGACGTAATCCCTTCATCATTCGCTATTGGTGACTATGAGAGCTTGGTGAAAAATGATGATTCTAGGTTCAACTGGGTTTGTCCCTTACATGAGTGGGGACTCGATCACATTAAACTACACTTCCAAGACCATTTCTTCCTCGAAAGAGGTAGTTCATTCTCACCGTGCGATTTTCAATGGTTGTGCAAAAACTAAGAAATTTTCATAAACAATGGTTGTGTAAAACTGTGACAACCTTCACTACTGTTTACTGATAACGCCACTGATTAGTGCTAATCTATGATTAAGCATGTTAACTGACTGATTGACTGAAATTCTGAACTGATTGATTGAGTGTATTAGTTTAAATGCATGTCTATCTGTTCGACTGTTAAATTATCTGTTCATGTATTATGTTTAAATTGCAAATTGAAGGTCTTATCGGCGGCCGAATCTGAAATTGATTAATGATTTATGCTAGTTAGAATTTATGTGATTTTCTGGTATATTTAACTGAAATTTGATTTGGGAACGATTAAATTAGATTAAATAAAACTAAATTACAATAGTTGGCCTTATTCACCATTATGCCACTTAGTGGCCCACTCCATAAAACACATTGAGTTTATTTCAAGCACTCTTCTTCAGCCATTTTGAGAGCAAAACTGAATGAGAGAGATAGAGGTAGAGAAACTTGGCTTCATCTAGAGAATTGCTTAGAGAATTGGAAGATTTGAAGGATAAGTGCATAATTGAGCTTCCATACTTGTAATTGAGGACATAAGGTAGGAGAAACCTCTTCTTAGTTGTGAATTCAAGTTGGCTCTTGCATGGTTCTTGGTAATTTAGAGTTTAATGGCATGAATTAGTTTAATATGTTGAATTGAGTAGGAAATCATGCATGCATGTGCATATTATGAAGTTTAAGGTTGTTTTCCATGAGATTCTCGCATGCAAGTCCACATTGTGGTTATAGTCCATGAATTCACCATGATTTTGAGCTTAAACTTGCATTTGAGCTTGTAGTTGAAGTTTTGATTTCAATTAAACACTTGCATGTTATATTTAAGGGGTACTTACCAATCAATCCTATTAACTAGACTTATTTACCTACAGGTCCTAACTAATAAATTTAACACTATAAAAATAAGAGATTGATAAATTTATCACTATAAATTTATTCATAAAAACAAAGAGATTGATAAATTTATCACTATAAATTTATTCATAAAAATAAAAGACTGATAAATTTATCTTTATCACTTAATAAATTTATCAATAGGACTTAATGGATAATAAGTCTCAAAAGTAGGACCTATTGGTAGTTTACCCTATATTTAAATCATGTTCTTGAAGTTTTGTTTGAAATTGTGTTTAATTGACTCACCTTTGGGCCTTGATTTTACAAATTGAGCTTTGAATCATGTTATACTATGAATTTACAAGTGTTTTCCAGAAAATTGGCCCAAAAGGATCGAATTTGATGCCTTAAAAGTTGGTTTTGAGCTTGAGGTTCAAATCTGGAAATTCTAGATTTTGGACTCATGCTCGAGCGGGGAACTCCACGCTCGAGCGTACACATTGAGTTCATGCAGTCCGCTCGAGCGGGAAATGCGTGTATCCAGTACTTTGCATGTGTTTACAGTCCGCTCGAGCGAGGGAATGCACGCTCGAGCGAGGACTTGTGTCTCACGCTCGAGCGGGTATCAAGCGCCCATCGAGCGTGAATTTCGTGCATCCAGTACTTTTACTGTAATTTACAGTCCGCTCGAGCGGAGGAATACACGCTCAAGCGGAGCCCTTTTGTCTGCATGTCCGCTCGAGCGGAGAAAGCCACACTCGAGCGGGACCCTTGTTTCAGCAAAATTTTGAAAAGTATTTAAAAGTGCATATTTGCATTCTCATTTCATCTTAGGCATTCCTAGGCCTAGTTTAAGGCATCTTAATGAGGATATTGAGGTAAAATCACACCGAGTCTAAGTAGGGACTAAGGCTTCGATTCCCAAGTATGTGACTTAGTGTGTGTTTATTCTGAAACTGTAGGGTTAGCATCCGAGGACACTCTAACCTCTATGTAGCCCAGAACTCTGTGAGTAACAATGTTGTAAAGATATGTTCAATTGAGATTATTTTCTGAACAAATGACTGTACTGCTTTATGAAATGACACTGTTTACTGAATGAATGTTTGTCCTATTTGTGAACTGTATTCGTAGCATCCATAGCAATTTACTGTTACTGAACTGTTACTGCTACTGTCACAGAGATCTCTGTCGGTTCCCATGTCTGGAACCACTACTGTTTACTGATATGATGGCCATCAACTGACTGTTCGGTCTGTTAAGACCTACTGTACTGTTTGCTATTAGATGTACCACTTATGACTGCTATGATCGAATAACTGTTATACTGATAAATGACTGTTTTCAATACTGAAAGGACATTCATTCTTAACCTCTTTACGCATGTGTTATTCACTGGGCTTTAGCTCACTGCTTATATATATATGTACGTGTTCAGACACCGGACCGTTGCTAGAAGCGTCAAGCTAAGCTCCCGTTTTGTCAAAGCCAACCACTGTGCCTCACTGAGAGGTTCCAAATCCTTCAAGCTAGGGCTTTTTGGGGTGTTTTAGATCTTCCCCCTTTTTGTATCTGTTTTTGTAATACTGTATAGACTGTACCTATACTGTACTATTATGTTAGGGATGTAGTCCCTGACCTGAATATCTGTATATGATGTATGTACATATTGTTTTGTTTATGTGAATATGTTATAAAAAGTCTTTTTGCATACAGACTGTCACAGCTCATTTGACATCTTTTCATTACTGTTTTGGCTTCCGCCAGCCCCTGTACTCTGTATTATTGTTTTACTGTTAAACAGGCCTTCAGTAATCTCAGATTACTGGCCGGTTACGGTGCTAAACCCATAGGGGCGAGTTTGGGTCATGACAGAGTGGTATCAGAGCGATTTTAAACCATGAGTTATACCGCACACACGTGTCCAAATGAGCTATAGGATGTCCTAGAAAAGTAATAGGGCATTGCATGAGCATGAAAAGTGTGTGTGGACATGACATGATTATATGTGCTAATGTGTTAACATGTTTAAAGTATGCAACTTCCTATGTTTATTATTACTATGTTGCATATAGTGAAATGGATAATGCAAGAACTGCCGATGAAACTGAATCATCTGATGCCAGAATGGCAAGGCTTGAAAGAACAGTTGAACTACTAACTGAGGCCTTAAGGCAACAGCAACAACAGAACCAACAGCCCCTACCTCCCCTGGTACAGCCGGAACCGAATGTGAATAATGACATCATTGCTCTAACACAAAAGTTCAGTAAGATGAAACCGCCATCATTTCAGGGAGGCCTTGAACCATTGAAGGCCGAAGCGTGGGTGCTAGAAACTGAAAAATTATATAAAGTGTTTCCATGTTCTGAAGCACACAAAGTGCTACTGGCTACTTTCACCTTACAAGAAGAAGCCAGAAGGTGGTGGATGCTGGTCCGCAACACCAATACTGCTATGAATTGGGCTCAGTTTAAAGGAGCCTTCTTTGAGAAATACTTCCCACAGTGTGTCAGAGACCGCAAGGTAATTGAGTTTGAACAGTTGAGACAATGTACCATGTCCGTGGCTGAGGATGAGTCAAAGTTTACTGAACTCGCTAGATATGCACCGCACATGGTTGACACTGATTACAAAAAGGCCAGGAAGTTTAAGGGCGGCCTTAATGTAGAAATTCTTGATAGAATAAATGTTCTGAAGCTACTGAAGTATGTAGATGTTCTTAACCGAGCGATAATGGCTGAGTTGAACATCGAGGCATTGAAATAGACTGAATCACCATCGACCGAGTGGCGTGGTAAAAGACGGGGTTTCAAATTTAAGAAAGGCCGGAACAACCCCTTGAACAAAAAGCAAAATACGGGGTCAACAACCAGTTCCAGCCAAGGGAATAGTTCTATACCGCCCTGTTCTGAATGTGGTAAGAAACATAAAAGGGTTTGTTATAAAATTTCAGGTGCTTGTTACAGGTGTGGCAAGGTGGGCCACATGGTTAAAGATTGCCCTTCCACTCCTCCGGGCAATAGTAAAGCTGCAGCCAGCGCCGCAGCATCAACTGCTGCACCAAAACCCAACCCTAAAGCCACTGGAAAAGAGCCTATGAGACAAGGCCGAGTGTTTGTACTCGTACCGAGAGATGTGCAGAATACTGAGACCTTTGTGTCAGGTATACTTTCAATTTGTGCTCAAAATGCATATGTTCTGATTGATTCGGGGTCTACACATTCATATGTATCGCATGCTTTTTCGCGAAAATTGAATAGACCGTTGGAACCCATGAATTACTTGTTAGCTGTATCTTCACCTGTTGGGGGATCCATGACTTGTGCTTATACGTACCCTGCATGTGAAATTATTGTTGAAGATGTTCATTTGTATATTGATTTACTGCCATTGAATATTGATCATTTTGATGTGATATTGGGGATGGATTGGTTAACGAAATATCATGCTACCATAGACTGTGTAACAAAACAAGTTGTTTTCCATCCACCCAGACTGCCTGAATTTGTGTTTAATGGAGTTGGAGTAGTACCTCCCCCGAATCTGATTTCATCCATGAAAGCGTTTAAACTGATTAGAAAGGGGTGTAAGGGGTATCTATGTTCTGTATTGACTGTGCCTACTGGTACTAAAACTGATATGAATAGTATTCCTATAGTCAGAGAATTCCCAGATGTTTTTCCAGATGATTTGCCAAGGGATTTGATTGATAGGGAGATCGAGTTCACCATTGATGTGATTCCGGGTACATAGCCAGTATCTAAAGCTCCGTACAGAATGACACCTACTGAACTGAAAGAGTTGAAAGTTCAGCTGCAAGAATTGTTAGATAAGAAGTTCATCAGGCCCAGTACTTCATCGTGGGGGCGCGCTAGTCTTATTTGTGAAAAAGAAAGACGGCTCACTAAGACTCTACATTGACTACCGCGAACTGAATAAGGTAACAGTGAAAAATAAATATCCATTGCCTCGCATTGATGATTTATTTGACCAGTTACAGGGTGCCCAAGTGTTCTCCAAAATTGACCTTAGATCTGGAACCACCAGTTGAAAGTCGAGACAAGGGACATTGTAAAAACTGTCTTTCGAACGAGGTATGGACATTATGAATTCTTAGTTATGCCTTTTGGAGTTACCAATGCACCTGTTGCATTTATGGACCTCATGAACAGAATTTTCAAACCATTCCTAGATGACTTTATTGTTGTATTCATAGATGACATTTTAATTTATTCCAAAAGCGAGGAGGAACATGAACGTCATTTGAACATTGCCTTATAGACCCTAAGAGAACAGAAACTTTATGCAAAACTAACTAAATGTGAATTTTGGCTAGACAGTGTGATGTTTTTGGGACATGTGATCAGTAAGGATGGTATTACAGTTGACCCGCAGAAAATTGAAGCAGTAGTGAACTGGCCTGGACCGACAAATGTTACCGAAGTCCGAAGTTTTCTAGGCTTAGCCGGGTATTACAGAAGGTTTGTCAAAGATTTCTCCAAAATTGCCCTACCACTGACACAACTGACTCAGAAGGGGATATCATTTGACTGGACCGATCAGAAGGAATCAGCTTTTCAGGAGTTGAAAACTCGACTAGTGACTGCACCGATTCTCACCTTACCCTCAGGTACGGATGGTTATACTGTATATAGTGATGCTTCTTAAAAGGGTTTGGGATGCGTTTTAATACAGAATGGTAAAGTTATTGCATATGCTTCCCGACAATTGAGACCGCATGAAAAGAACTACCCGACCCATGATTTAGAACTTGCCGCAGTAGTGTTTGCACTGAAAATTTGGCGTCACTACCTTTATGCGGCAACATGTGAGGTGTATACAGACCACAAGAGTTTGAAATACTTCTTCACTCATAAAGAACTGAACATGAGACAGCGAAGATGCTTAGAACTGATAAAAGACTATGACCTGCAAATTCTGTACCATCCAGGAAAAGCTAACACTGTTGCCGATGCACTGAGTCGGAAATCGATTGGAAATTTAGCCTGTTTACTCACCGGGCAGAAAGAATTACTATGTGACCTTGAAAGACTTGAAATTGAGATCGTTTTGCGTGAACAAGGTAGGGCAATAGCTGCTATTTCTGCTCAACCAGCACTGATTGAAGAGATTAAAGAGAAACAGCAACAGGATGACTTCTTGAAGAAGATCATCAAAGAACGAGAATCCAAACCGAGACCGGATTTCAAATTTGAGAATAATGTGTTGAAATTTCAGTGAAGATTGTGTATACCGAGTGATTCTGAATTGAAAAGAAGAATTCTGCAAGAAGGCCACAATCCGAAATTGTCTATTCATCCAGGAAATACGAAAATGTACCAAGACTTGAAACTAAATTTATGGTGGCCAGGAATGAAGAAAGAAATTACTGATTTTGTATCGAAATGTCTTCATTGCCAACAAGTTAAAGCCGAACATCAACGACCCGCAGGCTTACTGCAACCCTTACCGATACCGGAGTGGAAATAGGAACATATCACCATGGATTTTATTGTTGGTTTACCTCGCTCCAGTAAAGGTATGGATTCAATTTGGGTTATTGTTGATAGACTGACTAAATCTGCTCATTTCTTACCTATCAAAACAATTTATAATGCGAACAAATTGGCTGTAATCTATATTGATGAGATTGTTAGATTGCATGGAGTGCTTGTGTCCATTGTTTCTGATAGGGACTCAAAGTTTATATCGAGATTTTGGCAAAGCCTACAGACAGCATTGGGTACTGAACTGAGATTGAGTAGTGCCTTCCGTCCTCAGACAGATGGCCAGTCAAAAAGAACCATCCAGACTCTGGAGGATTTACTGAGAATGTGTGTTCTTGATTTCCAAGGAAATTGGGAAAGCCATTTACCGTTGGCTGAATTCGCCTACAACAACAGCTTTCACTCGAGCATTGGTATGGCGCCTTTCGAGGCTTTGTATGGCAGGAAATGTTGATCTCCTATCTGCTGGGCAGAAGTAGGAGATGGGTCTTTGCTTGGGCTCGAAATTGTACAAGAATCACTGAAAAAGTGAAACTGATTCAACAGAGACTAAAAACCGCACAGAGCCGACAGAAAAGTTATGCGGATGTCCAGAGGCGAGACAGAGAGTATGAGGTAGGTGATCATGTTTTTGTTAAAGTGACACCGATGAAAGGGCAGACCCATTTTGGGGTTAAAGGCAAGTTAGCGCCGAGATATGTCGGACCGTATGAGATTATTGAGAAAATCAATCCGGTGGCGTATCAAGTAGCGCTTCCTCCTGAAATGGAGCATATGCATAACGTGTTCCACATTTCAATGTTGAGGGATTACCTTCGGGATCCCCTCCATGTGATTGAGCCTACCCGTGTAGTGCTAAGTGATGACTACACTTATGAAGAGCGGCCTATCCAGATTGTAAACCGACGGATCAAGAAGTTGAGGAACAAAGAAATTCCGTTAGTGAAAGTTGACTGGCAAAACCATGGTGGCGTTTATGCCACTTAGGAAAGGGAAGACGATATGATAAAGAGATATCTTGAACTGTTTCCACTGAATCCGGTATTCTTCCAGAATGAACGTAACTCGAGTTTGGAGGACCAAACTCTTTATAAGGAAGGGAGACTGTGACAACCCTCACTACTGTTTACTGATAACGCCACTAATTAGTGCTAATCTATGATTAAGCATGTTAACTGACTGATTGACTGAAATTCTGAACTGATTGATTGAGTGTATTAGTTTAAATGCATGTCTATCTGTTCGACTGTTAAATTATCTGTTCATGTATTATGTTTAAATTGCAAATTGAAGGTTTTATCAGCGGCCGAATCTGAAATTGATTAATGATTTATGCTAGTTAGAATTTATGTGATTTTCTGGTATATTTAACTGAAATTTGATTTGGGAACGATTAAATTAGATTAAATAAAACTAAATTACAATAGTTGGCCTTATTCACCATTATGCCACTTAGTGGCCCACTCCATAAAACACATTGAGTTTATTTCAAGCACTCTTCTTCAGCCATTTTGAGAGCAAAACCGAATAAGAGAGACAGAGGTAGAGAAACTTGGCTTCATCTAGAGAATTGCTTAGAGAATTGGAAGATTTGAAGGATAAGTGCATAATTGAGCTTCCATACTTGTAATTGAGGACATAAGGTAGGAGAAACCTCTTCTTAGTTGTGAATTCAAGTTGGCTCTTGCATGGTTCTTGGTAATTTAGAGTTTAAAGGCATGAATTAGTTTAATATGTTGAATTGAGTAGGAAATCATGCATGCATGTGCATATTATGAAGTTTAAGGTTGTTTTCCATGAGATTCTCGCATGCAAGTCCACATTGTGGTTATAGTCCATGAATTCACCATGATTTTGAGCTTAAACTTGCATTTGAGCTTGTAGTTGAAGCTTTGATTTCAATTAAACACTTGCATGTTATATTTAAATCATGTTCTTGAAGTTTTGTTTGAAATTGTGTTTAATTGACTCACCTTTGGGCCTTGATTTTACAAATTGAGCTTTGAATCATGTTATACTATGAATTTACAAGTGTTTTCCAGAAAATTGGCCCAAAAGGATCGAATTTGATGCCTTAAAAGTTGGTTTTGAGCTTGAGGTTCAAATCTGGAAATTCTAGATTTTGGACTCACGCTCAAGCGGGGAACTCCACGCTCGAGTGTACACATTGAGTTCATGCAGTCCGCTCGAGCGGGAAATGCGTGTATCTAGTACTTTGCATGTGTTTACAGTCCGCTCGAGCGGGGGAATGCACGCTCGAGCGAGGACTTGTGTTTCACGCTCGAGCGGGTATCGAGCGCCCATCGAGCGTGAATTTCGTGCATCCAGTACTTTTACTGTAGTTTACAGTCCGCTCGAGCGGAGGAATACACGCTCGAGCGGAGCCCTTTTGTCTGCATGTCCACTCGAACGGAGAAAGCCACGCTCGAGCGGGACCCCTGTTTCAGCAAAATTTTGAAAAGTATTTAAAAGTGCATCTTTGCATCCTCATTTCATCCTAGGCATTCCTAGGCCTAGTTTAAGGCATCTTAATGAGGATATTGAGGTAAAACCACACCGAGTCTAAGTAGGGACTAAGGCTTCGATTCCCAAGTATGTGACTTAGTGTGTGTTCATTCTGAAACTGTAGGGTTGGCATCCAAGGACGCTCTAACCTATCTGTAGCCCAGAACTCTGTGAGTAACAATATTGTAAAGATATGTTCAATTGAGATTATTTTCTGAACAAATGACTGTACTACTTTATGAAATGACACTGTTTACTGAATGAATGTTTGTCCTATTTGTGAACTGTATTCGTGGCATCCATAGCAATTTATTGTTACTGAACTGTTACTGCTACTGTCACAGAGATCTCTGTCAGTTCCCATGTCTGGAACCACTACTGTTTACTGATATGATGGCCATCAACTGACTGTTCAGTCTGTTAAGACCTACTGTACTGTTTGCTATTGGATGTACCACTTATGACTGCTATGATCGAATAACTGTTATACTGATAAATGACTGTTTTCAATACTGAAAGGACATTCATTCTTAACCTCTTTACGCATGTGTTATTCACTGGGCTTTAGCTCACTGCTTATATATATATGTGCGTGTTCAGGCACCGGACCGTTGCTAGAAACGTCAGGCTAAGCTCCCGTTTTGTTAAAGCCAACCACTGTGCCTCACTGAGAGATTCCAAGTCCTTCAAGCTAGGGCTTTTTGGGGTGTTTTAGATCTTTCCCTTTTTGTATCTGTTTTTGTAATACTATATAGACTGTATATATACTGTACTGTTATGTTAGGGATGTAGTCCCTGACCTGAATATCTGTATATGATGTATGTACATACTGTTTTGTTTATGTGAATATGTTATAAAAAGTCTTTTTGCATACAGACTGTCACAGCTTATTGGACATCTTTTAATTACTGTTTTGGCTTCCGCCAGCCCCTGTACTCTGTATTACTGTTTTACTGTTAAGCAGGCCTTCGGTAATCTCGGATTATTGGTCGGTTACGGTGCTAAAACCATAGGGGCGGGTTTGGGTCGTGACAAAAACTGAGAAATTTCTCAATTTTTTCTAATTTTAAAATGAGAATATTATCAGTTTAAAACTGGAAAATTGATAATATTATCAGTTTTAACACTAAAAAAATTAAAAAATTTCTCAATTTTACTGGATATTTTTGCAAATTGAAATCATTCTCAATTTTAAATTGAGAACATTCTTAGTTTTGGAACTGAAAATATCTCAATTCTTACCTACAAACCAGATCTCTTGACCCATTTCTTTAGTCGATTTAACATGCTCTGTTCTGAGCCCTGAAATTGAGCAATCAGGCATTTTAAAGGCTAGAGTTACATACACATACACACACAAAGTTGTTACAAATTGAAGTGATCAAGGAAGAGAATAGATCAAAACGAAAGTGTAAAAAGTTGAGGCATTACAAACCTCCAACTTAAAAATCTTCGAATTATCCAAACGATCATCATCATCATTAAGTGTTTGAAAAGATCCATGAAGATGCAAACTCTGCTCCTCTGTAACAACCCTGATCTATGATTTACCGTTAAACCATGATTAAGAATACTCAATAAGTAATTGAGATCAAATTTTAAATTAATTGCATGTGTGTCGTATTATTTGTGTCTCTATCTGTTTATCATAGAAAGATCTGTTCATATCCATGTTTCGTTCTGCGAATTGAAGGTCTTATCAATATCTGATCATAAAATTAACACGATTTATGTGTTATTTGAAATTTTTAGAACCTTGTGGTAGGTTTAATTGAAATTTGATTCGAAGCGAATTAAATTAGATTAATTAATGCTCATTTGCTTAGTTTAATTAATTACCACTCATAAAGCCTATATAAGGCCTACTTGACCCCACTAGTTCATTGTTTTTTTTGGTACACTCATTGCTTCATTTTGAGCTTCAAACGTTGGGGGGGGGGGGGAGAGAGAGAGAGAGAGAGAGAGAGATTAAGAGAGAAAGTGAGATCAAGAAAGAAAATGGGAAAATTGTAGAAGAATATAAAAGAATTTGGAAGATTATGCTTCAACACTTGGAAATTCAAGGCTTTAAGGTAAGAATTCAAGTCTCTAGATGTAATTGAACTATTTACCACATGAACTCAAGAAAGTTAAGTAGATTCATGCATGAAATGAACTAGTGATGTTAGAGCTTGCATGTGCATTTCATAGTATTTTTCAAGTTATTTTAAAGTAATTCTCCCATGCATATCATGTTTTTAACTCAATCATGAGACTTTAACGTGATTTCCATTAAATTACCTTGTTTGAGCATGATTTGAAAGGTTTAAGTCTAAAGAAATTACATGCATGTTTATATCATGAGTTTCAAGTGGAATTTTAGACAATTGTCCTGCGATTGAGCCTTGATTTTGTGAAATGATCTTTATTTTCCCATGTTTTCCAAGATAGACATGTTTGCTCAAGTTTTGGAGCCCAAAGGTTGAGTTTGAAGGCATTGAATTCGAGTTTTGCAGCTTGGAGGTGAATCTGGAAATTCCAGAATTCGACCTTTTCGCTCGAGCGATAAAACCTGCGCTCGAGCAACCACTCTGTGATCTTGCACTTCCGACCAGAAGTCCGCTCGAGCGTTAAATGCAAGCTCCCAGAATTTTTATGTTTTTGCAGACCGCTCGAGCAACAAGAGGTACGCTCGAGTGAGGACTTCAGTCTCACGCTCGAGCGATCGTTGAGCGGCCGTCAAACGGAGAATTCACACAACTAGTACTTTTGTAGACTGCTTAAACGACAAAAGTTGCACTCGAGCGACCACCACATTTTGCATGTCCGCTTGAGCAAAGGAAGTTGCGCTCGAGCGGGACCCCTATTTCCAGCATTTTTGACCAAGTGTTTTCAAATGCATTTTAGCATCCACATTGCATCATAGGCATTCCTAGGCCAAGATTAAGACATAATATGAAGGATAAAGACTAAAAACACACTAAGAATGAAACGAATTAAGTTTAGTACAACCCGAGCGTGTGTTTCAAAATATGTATCCGTTATGTTGTGTAGGTCATGCGCTGTAAACTGTTGATCCATTAGCTGCTATCAAAGTTATCTATGCAATAATCTGTGAGTAATAACTCTGTAAAGTTATATTTAACTTTAATTATTTTCTGATGATATGAAATAATCAGTTTTCTAAAATGCTATGTTTTGTATGAATGAATGATTGTCCAAGTTTTTAAAATGTATTCGTGGTATCCTTAGCATCATATGATATGTGTCCCTTTATGGGTCATCGGAATGCCTTCATGGTCGTTCCTTTATAGGTCATCAGAAACATCTCTGTGCACATGAGTCATCGGAATACCTTATGGTTACCCTTTTATGGGTCATTGGAAACGTTTCTGTGCACATGAGTCATCGGAATGCCTTATGGCTGTCCCTTTATAGATCATTGGAATGTCTTCACGGCTATCCCCTCAGGGGTCATCAGATTTGTTAACGCTAATAGATGTGCCACGTACTATGATGTGAAATGTACGAACTTTGAATACGAATATGACTATATATATGAACCTGCTTCTGCTTTGTCATCTGATCATGTACAAGACTCTGTTCTATATAGACATCCTTCATTAAAATCTTTACTATGTTATATTCACTGGGCTTCCGCTCACTATTTATGTTATGTATGTAGGTGAGTAGGCGTGTGACCAGGCCTAAGCTGTGGCCTGGAGAGTTTGGGTCAACTAGCCACCGTGCCTTCCGTGGAGGTTCCCTTTTGAGATCCGATCAAATTTATGAGAAACAAGTCTTTGGGGCTTTTGTACTATTTGATGTTTATGTTTTGTTTGAACATGTTTTGGAAATTCTATATATGTGGTGTTACTCAAAAGGCAACCTAAGAGAGGAGTGAATTAGGTTTTTACAAATAAAAATAATAATACCCTAATAAAAATTATGACTAGCACAATAGATAAATATAGTTAATGAAATAAAAATAATTAAAACAAGTGTTCTAACAATTATGTCAGTTAATGATTTTAGCGCAGTGAAAATGTGAAATATAGTTATGGCAATTTAAATAAAATAAAGAGATAAGGGAGAGAGAGACAAACAAATTTATAGTGGTTCGGTTTCAATTCGGCCTACGTCCACTCCTCAAGCTTCACTTGAGATTTTCTACTATACTTTAGCTTCACAGGGTGCTAGCAACCTTTTCACAGATGGAGCAATCCTCCACAGATTTTACACATGTTTTCTAAGTCAAGAACACTGAGTGTACTACACTCTTACAAGGTTGAAAATAATGTGTTTTTGCTTTCACAGAAAGTTACAAGAATTATCTCTCAAAGATAGATATAAAAATGAAGCTCTGGTTTTTCTGTAAACTTCACACAGAAAGATGGGCTTAAAGCTATATGTCTCAGTATATAATTTCTGAAAGAGGATGTAAACAAAAATTGAAGAACATTTCTCAGAAAATTTTTCAGAAAATAGATGTGAGTGATTATAGATCAAAGAATATTTTGTAGTTTTTTTGTAACTTCTTTACATTAGAGGCTTTGGTATATATAATGAAACTTATAGTCGTTTATAGCCGTTATACTCCATCATTACTAATTTGAAAATCTTCCACCCCATCATTACTAATTTGAATATCTTCCACTTGAACCTTTTTGCCTGCTGCTGTGTTGGGCTATTTGAACATTTGTTTTGGGCTGTTTGAACCTTTGGTTTGGGCATTATTTTTTGGTTGAAATGAACTCCTGATTTAAGCAAATATTAAATACATTCAAACAATATTTAGGATAAAAGTTTAGGTGAGAAATAATGGGACAAAATAAATTTTGATTCTATTTTTCTCTTTCAAATAAATTAAAACATAATTTAAATAAATCATCAAAAGAAATTTTGGATTTTCTTTTTCTTTTTCAAACAAATTAAAATTAAATAAATCATCAAAATAAATTTTGGATTCTATTTTTTTATTTCAAATAAATAAAAACATAATTAAATAAATCATCAAAATAAATTTTGGATTCAATTTTTCTCTTTCAAATAAATTAAAACATAATTAAATAAATCATCAAAATAAATTTTGGATTCAATTTTTCTCTTTCAAATAAATTAAAACATAATTAAATAAATCATCAAAATAAATAAGTCTAACAATCTCTTATTTTTTGATGATGGCACACAATGATATTTTGATTTGATTTGGGAGTAAAAAAAGCTCCCCCTCAAGTCACGCTCCCTGAATTCATTTCTAAATACATAGGTTAGCACATGTGTAATAAATAAGTTTTAATTAGAGACATGATATGAGACTAAAATATCAAACTATAAATACATAATATCATAACAAAATAATACCATAATACATAACATCATATAATTTTCTCCGCCTATGATATTATCAAAAGGAAATCATGGATCAGAAACTGGAGGAGGAGGAGGAAATGATAGTGATAAAAGGCATTTATACAATTCAAAACATATATATACATATATATACGATTCGTGCGCCTCTCTCTTTTCCGTCGGACACGCGTCCTCGCTTTTGCGTCAGCTAACCGACAAAAGCGAAACGGGTCAATCAACAGCCTCGGCTCTCTCTCCCTCTTGTCTTCTTCTCCTCCGTCTTCTTCTTAATCACTTTCTTCTCCTTCTGGTTTCTCATTCGCTTCCATCCCTTTCTTCTTCTACATGAGAGAGATAGAATAGAGAGACTGAGTAGAGCAGAAAGACTGCCAAAAACGACCCTCCTTTCGATTACATCTCTCTCTTCTACTTCATGGCCTCGTCCTGTCCCCTTACTCTCTTTCCGGACCTGAATGATCCCATAAGCGCTGCTGGGCCGAGTGCCCTAGTTCCTACTCTTCCCAAGCTTCCTATGATGTTGATTGAGCAAATAATGACAGCTCAATCAGACATTGAAGCCAATCATTTCACACTGACGTCTTGTATGGAGATGGTGACAGCAGTCACAAAATTGGCTCACCGACTATAGAACAGGATGAGTGAGCTCCACCAGGTCAATGCCCAACTTTTGCTGCTCCAGTGTATGTACAAGGATACGCGAGTAGAGATTTGTGCACTGAAGGCCGAAAATAAAGAGTTTAAACGGAAGACCACCTCCATGGCCCAATTTGGAGCAACGTCGTTCTTGGCCTTTGATAATCAGCGGGGAGTCGTCGCTCTCGATGAAAGCACGGGGGCTAGGCCTTCAAGGGCCGCCCAACGTGATAAAAAGAGGAAGAAAACGATGGAAGAGCCGAGTAAGTAAGATCGACGTATGGCCGTAAAAAAATGAAGGGTTTTTTATTTTATTTTATGTAAATATGTTTATTGTGATCGGCATAGGGCCGTAAAAACAATGAAGGGTGTTTTTTTATGTAAATATTTGTATTTTGATTTGTTTTTATTTTTATGTTTAAGTACTGAAAAAATGAAATTAAAAAGCAGAAAATAAAAAAAAAGAAAAAAGAAAATTAAGCCCAAACAAAAAATAATAATGAGAAAAAAAAAATAAAAGAAATTAAGCCTAATAAAAAAATAAAATAAAATAATACCAGCAGAAATAAACTTAATGGGATGTTGGTGTTGCTGGAATGGTAATGCAAAAAAAATACCATGAGGGTTTAAAAAAAATCAATGTATGCAAAGTTAATTTTACCTCAAGATGCAAAACCCAAAAAAAAAAAAAAAAATTACACAGTTGAGAATAGCAAACTGTTAAGGAGAATAAATGTATGAAGAACTTGAGAGCATTCAATTAATATAAATGTTTCCATATTAATGTAGCAATACACATATATCATTTTAACAAAAATTCAAGTTTCACAGTCATAACAAAACTTTTTAAGTAGAAATCGACATTCCAAGCTCGCCACGAATAAAATTGAAGCGATCCTCGCTTAGGGGTTTTGTGAAAATATCCGCCAATTGTTTGTTGGTGTTTACAAATTCAAGTACAATATCTCCTTTTTGAACATGATCTTTTAAAAAATGATGTCAAATTTCAATATGTTTTGTTCGTGAGTGTTGAACTGGATTTTTGTATAAATTAATGGCACCAGTATTATCACATTTAATAGGGATATGATCATAATGCAAATCAAAGTCTTCAAATTGTTGTTTCATCCAAAGTATTTGGGCACAACAACTTCCGGAAGCTATATATTCAGCTCCGACCGTTGATAAAGCAACATAATTTTACTTTTTGCTAAACCAAGATACTAATGAGTTACCAAGAAAGTGACAAGTGCCACTGATGCTTTTCTATCAGGTTTGCATCTAGCAAAGTCGGCATCCGAGTAATTAATTAAATCAAATGCAACACCTCGAGGATAAAACAGTCCCAAATTTTGAGTGCCAACAAGCTATCTAAAAATTCTTTTAACAGCACTAAGATATGATTCCTTAGGATTTGATTGATATCTAGCACACATACAAACACTAAACATAATATCGGGTCTACTGACAGTTAAATAAAGAAGTGAGCCGATCATACCTCGATATTTTGTTTGATCAATGGACTTACATTTTTCATCATTGTCTAACTCAATGGATGTTCTCATAGAAGTTCCAGCTATTTTTGAGTTAAACATACCAAATTTTTTGAGTAGTTCTTTTGTGTACTTAGCTTGGTTGATAAAAATTCCTTCCTTACATTGTTTGATTTGAAGCCCAAGGAAATAATTTAGCTTCCCCATCATGCTCATCTCAAACTCACCTTGCATACACTTAGCAAATTCCTTACACAAGGTTTCATTAGTAGCACCAAATATAATGTCATCCATATATATTTGCACAATAAGTAAATCATCATTTTTAGTTTTAACAAAAAGTGTTGTGTCAATTGTTCCTCTAGAAAAATTATTTTCAATAAAAAATTTACTTAATCGTTAATACCATGCACGAGGTGCTTGTTTCAAACCATATAAAGCTTTTGATAGTTTAAAAATATGATTTGGAAAATCATAATCTTCAAAACCTGGGGGTTGTTTAACATGAACTTCTTTATTTATAAAACCATTAAGAAAGACATTTTTTACATCCATTTGATCAAGTTTGAAATCTCTAAAACATGTAAACGCAAGTAACATGCGAATGACTTCTAATCTAGCAACCGGAGTAAAGGTTTCTTCGAAATCAATACCTTCTTCTTGATTGTATCCTTGTGCAACAAGTCTAGCCTTGTTTCTTATAATTGTGCCGGATTCATCAAGCTTGTTTCAAAAGATCCATTTGGTACCGATAATGGTATGATTTTTAGGTTTTGGCACAAGTTTCCACACTTTATTTCTCTCAAATTGGTTAAGCTCTTCATGCATAGCTATCATCCAATGTTCATTGAATTCGGCTTCTTGAAAGTTTTTAGGCTCAATCTGTGAGAGCAAAGCCAAGTTATTACAAATGTTTCTAAGTGAAGAGCGAGTTTCAATACTTTTTGTAGGGTTACCTAGGATTAAATCCTTAGGGTGATTATGAACAAACTTCCATTCTCTTGGCAAATCATCATTGTTTCTTCCTTCTTCTTGACGTGGGAGAATAGGTTGTTCAATCTCTTTGTTCAACTTACATGATTGGTTCTCTTCTTTGTAGATACTTGAATCTTCCACATTTGGTGCCAAATCTATATTATCACTAACAATTTACTTTTGAACAGAGATGTTAGTTTCATCAAATACCACATATATAGATTTTTCCACAACAAGAGTTCTTTTATTAAAAACACGATAAGCTTTGCTAATTAAGGAATAGCCAAGAAAAATTGCTTCATCAGATTTTGAATCAAATTTACCTAAGTTATCCTTACCATTATTATGCACAAAACATT
This sequence comes from Camellia granthamiana, assembly GCA_036172215.1. Classification (NCBI taxonomy): domain Eukaryota; kingdom Viridiplantae; phylum Streptophyta; class Magnoliopsida; order Ericales; family Theaceae; genus Camellia; species Camellia granthamiana. The sequence continues at coordinate 115,799,452 of CM069904.1, forward strand.
TATAACCAAAAACATGTAAGTGATTAATGTTGGGCTTTCTATCATGCCAAAGTTCATAAGGAGTCTTTTTTAGAATAGGTCTAATTAATGCACGATTTAAAATATAGCATACGGTATGAACGGCTTCGGTCCAAAAATATTTAAGAAGATTATTTTCGCAAAGCATTGTTCTACTCATCTCTTCTAAAGTTCTATTCTTCCTTTCTATTACACCATTTTGTTGAGGGGTTCTAGGTGCTGAAAAATTATGTCCAATACCATGCTCATCACAAAACAATTCAAATTTCTCATTTTCAAGTTCTCTACCATGGTCGGTTCGAATATTAGTAATAAGAAAGCCTTTTTCATTTTGAATTCTACGACAGAATTTTGTGAAAAAAGAAAAAGTTTCATCTTTATGTGCTAAAAATATAACCCATGTAAATCTTGAATAATCATCAACAATAACAAGACAATAAGGTTTACCACCTAGACTAGATGCCCTTGAGGGACCAAATAAATCCATATGCAATAGTTGTAAAGGTCTAGTTGTGGAAATGTGAGATTTTGATTAAATGATGTTTTAGTTTGTTTTCCTTATTGACAAGCACTACAAAGATGATCTTTTTCAAATTTAATTTTTGGAAGTCCAACGACAAAATCCTTTCTTAAAAGTTTAGCAATTAAATCCATATGAGCATGACCAAGTCTTCAATGCCATAACCAACTATTTTCATTATTAACATATAGATATTTAACATCACTAGCATAGAGATCATTGAGATGAAAAACATAAACATTATCGTGACGATTACCAACGAGTAAAGCTTTATGATCATTTGTGCTTTCAATTGTGTAATGTGATTTATCAAAAATAACTCGATTACCTTTATCACATAATTGACCAATACTAAGTAGATTATGCTTAAGTCCATCAACAAGTAAAACATTTTCAATAGAAGGGTTAGGAGAAATACCGATGCTACCAATACCGATGATTTTTCCTTTCTTGTTGTCTCCAAAAGTAACAAAGCCTCCATCTTTGGATGACAGTGTAGTAAAGAAGGATTTATCTCCAGTTATGTGTCTGGAACATCCACTATCAAGGTACCACTTCCCTTCTTTAGCTTTGGACTTAAAGCAGACCTACAAGATGACAATTAAATGTTGGTTTTTGGTATCCAGAGTTTCTTAGGTCCTTCTTGGTTAGTTTTGTTAGATCCTTTAACAATCCAAATCTTTTTAATTCTCATGTTTATATTATTTTTGAATGGACAAGAAGATATATAATGGCCTTTCTTTCTACAATAATAACAAGTAATATGAGGGTGAGTCATAAGAGGTGCCTTTTCAAAATTGTATTGAGATTCTTTTATTTTTTAACAGGGTCATATCCAATGCCCGCTTTATCGAAAAGACATCTTTAATTTCCAAGAAGTATGTTGAGATTATTTTTACCTTTTACAAAATTTTCAAGTGTTTTTGTTAAATCATCAATATTATTTTTTAAAGTAGTTTTCTCATTAGAGATAGTATCAAAATCATTTTTCAAAATAATTTTTTCTTTTTTAATTCTTCTACATTAATAGATAAAGATGCAATAGATTTCTTCAACACATTGTTTTTGGCACAAACTTTTCTAAATTCATATTGTAATTCATGGAATGCATTTTCAAGTTCTTCATAAAAAGTAGTTACCTCATCTTGAGTAGAGTTTTCATCTTCAAGAGCCATGAGGCATAAGTTGGCTACTTCATTTTCAATTTCATCACTTGAGCTTTCATCTTCACTTTCTCCCCAAGCTGCTACCATGGCCTTTTTGTTTCTTTTACAGTCCTTTCCACGATTCTTCAATTTTGGACAATCCATCTTTATATGTCTAGGATTTTTGCCCTCATAACAAATAATAGGCTCTTTCTTGTTATCTTTGTTGTACTCTTTCTTGAAAGGTCTTCTTCCTCCATAATTATTTTTCTTGAAATGTTTTTTGAGATTTCTACTAAACATGGCATAGCTTTCATCCTCATTAGAGTTTTTATGTTCTTCTCCATTTGATGAGGTTTTGAATGCAATTCCATTTTTCTTTTTGTTTTTAACATCCTTATGTCCTTTCATGGTGATCTCATGAGTCATAAGGGAACCCATAAGCTCATCCAATCCAAGTGTAGAGAGATTTTTGGCTTCTATAATGGCCGTGACCTTTGCTTCCCAATTCTTTGGTAAACACCTAAAAATTTTTCTCATCAACTCACTGTTAGTATAAGTTTTGCTAAGAGATTTCAAAGAGTTTACAATTTCAGTAAATCTAGTAAATATACTTGAAATAGATTCGTCAGAGTTCATTTTAAACAATTCATAACTATGAACAAGCATATCAATACGAGATTCCTTCACTTGGTTTGTACCTTCATATGTTACCTCAAGTTTGTCCCAAATTTCTTTTACCAAATCACAATTTGAAATTTTATTATACTCCTTAGAGTCTAATCCACAAATAAGGGTGAGTTTGGCTTTAGCATTTGCTTGCAATAATTTATGATCCCTCTCATCACATTCATCTTCAGTTTTAGGTACACTAATATTGTCTACTAATTTAGTAGGAATTTTTGGACCTTTGGTGACAATAATCCACATGGCATAATCAGTGGCTTGTAGATATATGGTCATCTTATCCTTCCAATGACTATAGTTGTTTCCGTCAAATAATAGTGGTCTATTTGTGGCTTGTCCTTCAGTTAAGGTTGTCATGGATTGAAACTCCTAGATGGTTAAATCTAAAACAAGAGTCTAGGCTCTGATACTAATTGTTACCCAAAAGACAACCTAAGAGGGGGGTGAATTAGGTTTTTACAAATAAAAATAATAATACTCTAATAAAAATTATGACTAGCACAATAGATAAATATAGTTAATGAAATAAAAATAATTAAAACAAGTGTTCTAACAACTATGTCAATTAATGATTTTAGCACAGTGAAAATGTGAAATATAGTTATGGCAATTTAAATAAAATAAAGAGATAACGGAGAGAGAGGCAAACAAATTTATAGTGGCTCAGCCTACGTCCACTCCTCAAGCTTCACTTGAGATTTTTCACTATACTCTAACTATGCTAGCAACCTTTTCACAGATGGAGCAATCCTCCACAGATTTTACACAGACTTTTTAAGTCAAGAACACTGAGTGTAATACACTCTTACAAGGTTGAAAGGAAGGTATTTTTGCTTTCACAGAAAGCTACAAGAATTATCTCTCAAAGATAGATATAAAAATGAAACTCTGGTTTTTCTGTAAACCTCACACAGGAAAAATAGGCTTAAAGCTATACGTCTCAGTATATAATTTCTAAAAGAGGATGTAAACAAAAATTGCAGAACACTTCTCAGAGAATTTTTCAGAAAATAGATGTGAGTGATTATAGATCAAAGAATATTTTGTGATTTTTTTGTAACTTGTTTACATTAGAGGCTTTGGTATATATAATGAAACTTATAGCCGTTTATAGCCGTTGTACTCCATCATTACTAATTTAAATATCTTCCACTCCATCATTACTAATTTGAATATCTTCCACTTGAACATTTTGGCCTACTGCTGTGCTGGGCTGTTTGAACATTTATTTTAGGCTGTTTGAACCTCTGGTTTGGGCATTACTTTTGGGTTGAAATGAACTCCTGATTTAAGCAAATATTAAATACATTCAAACAATATTTAGGATAAAAGTTTAGGTCAGAAATAATGGGACAAAATAAATTTTGATTCTATTTTTCTCTTTCAAATAAATTAAAACATAATTTAAATAAATCATCAAAATAAATTTTGGATTCTATTAAAATATAATTAAATAAATCATTAAAAGAAATTTTGAATTCTATTTTTCTTTTTCGAATAAATTAAAATTAAATAAATTATCAAAATAAATTTTGAATTCTATTTTTCTCTTTCAAAAAAATTAAAACATAATTAAATAAGTCATCAAAATAAATTTTGGATTCTATTTTTCTCTTTCAAATAAATTAATACATAATTAAATAAATCATTAAAATAAATAAGTCAACATGTGGCTTTGGTGACGTATGACTACTGTATTTGTATAACGTCATTCTTATGTATTGAAGTTTTAAACTTTTGTTCCATGTATATTTGTACAGCTCTATGAATTATGTATATTTCTATATTTGCTTCCACAGCCCCTTATTATAAGATATTCAAGTCAAAGGCCTTTGGTAATCCCTGAATTACTGACCGGTTACGATGCTAAACCTACAGGAGTGGATTTGGGTCGTGACATCCTCCTCCTAGTCGTAAAATTTCTTAGGGATGTTCCGAGTCCTTTTCTTTCTCTAAAGTTGCATCTCTAATACGTTAGATTCAAAAGGGCATGAACGTTAATTGCATTTCAAAATGGGATTTATGCATCCAAAAAACTATTGCACAGGACTTAAGTTACTACACCTACTATCATTAGGACTTTTCAGTAATTAATCCATCAAAAAATGATACATATCATACAACATATATCTAATGATTTATTCTATTCAATTTTATTGAACAATTTTCTAATTTTAAAAAAATAATCAAAATACAAAACTTAAACATACTGTAATAATAGCTTGTGCCTTGCACGAGCCTTTTTAAACTAGTATATATATATACACTAGGTAGAAAAAAAGCCTCATGCAAGGCATGGGTCAAATATGAAAATAAAAAGTTTGTATGGAAAAATATAAATTAATTAAATTATTTAAGTTGATTACTTTTGTACTATCTTTTATTAGAAGTATAAAATACTTAACTGTTTATAAATTTTAGAAATTAAAATTAAAATGAAGCATTTTTATATATTTTATACATCTTAATATTTTAATTTAAAATTTGTTTTCTGATTTGTATACAATATTAACATTTTTTTTTTTGGTAAATAAATCATGATCATATAACAAATGATCCATTTTGTTAATAACTGAATTATTAAGATAATTAGAATTTCTAATTATTTAGAAAATATCTTTCAATGAATAATTTTGGTAATTTTATTGTTGCATAGGAAAGTAGTTAGATTTGTTTTGTTTTGTTTTGTTTTGTTTTGTTTTGATTATTCTATTAAATTAAAAACTTTAACAAGCGGTAATTGTAATTTCTAATATTATAGGGGCGGCTTATATTTTAAACAAATCTCAAAGTTTTATTTGTAATTTAATTATAAACACAATATTCATATTTCATAACTGATCACAATTTTTTTTGCAGAATTATGGTAAAACCTTCATCTAAATTACAATCACCAATAGTGGTAAATATTACCCAAAAAAAGGGTAAAATGGAAAAATTAAAACATTATTTGTATATATTATTTAAGATTATTATTAAAATAGTATAATTGCACCATTATTATAGGAAAAATCATAATACAATTGTATTTTCTTAAAATTATTACATACTCACAGAAAATTTTATAGCATTATTTATCAAAATTAATAAAATTTACCATTCATCTAAAATTATTTTTCTAAATAAATGCTGATATATTATTCTATCTTATATATATATTAAGTAGATAAATATATAAATCCAAAAAATCATAGGGGTAACAAATGAAAGGTACAATAAATTGGCCTATTTTGGAAAGTTGGTAATAATTAACTTTTTGGTAAAAAGCTGCTTATAAGCAGCTTATAAGTAACTTTTTTGTGAGAGAGGAAGTTGGTAATAATCTGAAAAGCAGATTATTACCAACTTTCCAAAAGAAGCCAAAGTAAACCATGAGACATGGGCAACAGTGGAAGAAAGTGGTAAAGGACAACCCATGACACAGTTTTTAAAACAAAAGTGTTTTAAAAAAATCATTAACAACAAATAAAAATCTGTAAATATTTTTTTCAGTTTTTTATTTATTTTTAATGAACTTATATATATATATATATTTACTTTTTAGATATATCAAATTATGTTGCTTCTTAAAAAAAAATCTATTTTATTAATAAATAAATCATACTTACATAACAAATAATTTATTTTATTAATAAATAAATAATCAAATCATGTAATATTTTTAATAATATCATAAATATCTTTCAATTAATAATTTTAGTGTTGCATAAGAGAGTAATTAGGAATTAAATTTTTCCTTTTAATTCTGTTAAATTAAAAATTCTAACAAGTAAGATTTTTAATTTCTAGAATTGTAAAAGGTAATTTATATTTTAAACAAACCTAAAATATGTTTATAGTTTAGCCAAAAACAAAATATTAATACTTCAAAATTGACCAACATTCATATCATAATTATCATAAAGTCTTCTTCCAAATTAGTAATACAACCCATTGCACTGTTCCCAAAGTGTAATTGTTTCTTATAGTAGTATAGATATTCATTTTTTAAAGATAAGTGTGATATAATTTTTTTACATGAATATTATTTCCAACGAGTATTAAAAAGTGAGCTGGTTGAATCACCAAAATTTGGCTCACAATAAACCCACTAAGCTCAAATGATCTTTCAAGTTGAATCTCAAACATGAGTTGAGAGAAGCCAAATCCAATAAAAAAAACTTCAAAACCCAAAAAAGTACCATAGATCCATCAAAGGTGGACTTGTAATATCCTCAGAGTAAAAAGGATAATAAAATAAATTTCCTCAAATGTAATCATCAATCCATACATGGGTGCTAAAGTCAATTAAATAACAAAAAAGTGAATTTTCTAAGAAATCCAACAAAATAATCAAATTATCTAAAAGACCTAAAACAATAATAAAGTAGTCAAAATAAATAAAAAGATAAAATGGGTAACAAAAAAACAACCCTTCAAAATATGCAAGTGATTCTTATAATATATATATATATATATGGTATAACATAAGCACAAAGATAAGGTATAGTGAGAAAGTACCGTGAGAAATAATTATAGAAAAAAAAGGAGAGGGAGAAGGGAGATGGAAATAGCGGAAGCCCTGTGGGAGGTGTTGACAGTGGTTGAGGGCGGTGGCCAAAGAAGATGGTTTTAGGGGTGGATATCGACCCTCTTTTTCTTTGCAGATGGTTTCAGGGGTGGAGGAGGAATAGTCTATCAATGAGCCATTTACTATTAGTTCTATCAGAATGACAATCACTCCATGGATATTGTTGAAGAACGCATGGATTGTCATTCCACCCAAATCGAAGAGGAGGTGAAAGAGAGAGGGCGACGACGGTAGAAGAAAGAAATATAAATATCAACGGCAAGTTGAATGAGGTAGTGCCGACGACGAGTTGGATAGTACCGACGACTACGATAGCATGAGGTACAAAGGGTTGGGTATGTAAAGAAATTGGGATTTCAAGTTTCTAAGGTTGGAAGGTTAAAAAGTAATTTTATTAAAAGAGAAACTTATAATAAAAATAAGAGGCGTAAAAAGTTGAAATTATTGTGTAACTAGAATTTCTCAACGCCAAATTAGAATTACAAAGGTAAATGACGCATGTGCCCCCGTTGAGTGACGTGGTGCATGAGAATCGCAATGTTACAAAGCCGTACGAAATTCGGTAAATCAAACCGCAAATTGCAAACAAAGGCTAAAATTCACAGTCCACTCCGTAATCTCCAAACGCCGAAGCTCTTTCGTCGAGGGAAAGAAAAAAAAAGAGCCCCATTTCTTCACAAATTTCTCGCCCTTTCTCGCATTTTCCTGGAATCTAAACTCGTGAAGGCGCTTCATTTTGGTGACTTTTCAACCTCTACAGTAATATAAGGTATGTTTTCTTTTGATATCCTAAACCCTCCAGAGCTCGATTTCTAGGGTTTCGAATTTGTTTTCGCTCGTACAGTGATTTCAGTGATGAACAACAACGATTTCGAGCTAGATCGAAATATCGATTTGATTGGAGACGAGTCTCAATCCAAATCTAGGGTTTCAGGTGGTGTTGTTGTTGGTAGCTTTGAGGAAGCCATCTATGCTGCAACTGACGAATATAAGTCTTTGAATTTTGTAGGGTCTAAAGAAATCAGGATTTCAGCGGAGCTGGGGAATCAAGCTGCGGAGACTGATGTTGATGGTAGGGTTTCGGGGGTTCAAAAAACTAGGGCTTCGTTGGTTGAAGAGATGATGAGAAATGAAATCTCGGACTTCTGATATTCGAAACGAAGACATGATACAGATTGTGAATGACCATAAAATGGGTGATAAGAACAGTGATTCCGAACAATGGCAGTCCAGGGTCGAAGAGGATGTGCCCAATTCTGCGGAAAAGGTGTTTGTAGAATCGTCTCCTAGAGAAAGTGACCATAATTATGACAGCAGGAATGGTGGGTTGGGGAAGGGACATGTAGAACTGGGTAAATCTAGTGTTTCTCAGAGTGATTCTACGGTTTCGATGTGTCATGAATCTTCAGCAAATGGGAAGTGTAAAGCCATAGGGGCTGGGCAGTCAAGCTCTGTGGGTTATGGATATGAAATAGGGGATATGGTTTGGGGGAAAGTGAAATCACACCCATGGTGGCCAGGCCATATATATAATGAAGCATTTGCATCGCCTTCGGTTCGTAGGTCAAGGAGATCGGGTCATGTGTTGGTTGCGTTCTTTGGTGATAGTAGTTATGGATGGTTTGATCAGCGGAGCTCATCCCATTTGATGCTAATTTTGCTGAGAAGTCGAGGCAGACAAGTTCAAGAACATTTGTTAAGGCTGTGGAAGAAGCAGTTGATGAGGCAAGCCGGATTCGTTGTCTGGCTTTGGCTTGTCGGTGCAGGAACCCGTATAATTTTCGGCCAACTGAAGTTGAAGGTTACTTTGCTGTTGATTTGAGTGACTATGAGCCTGGAGCGATGTACCCCATGAGCCAGATTAGTAAAGCTAGGGAGAGTTTTCGGCCTAAGGATACTCTTGCTTTTATAAAGCAATTGGCATTGATGCCTATCAGTGATGGGCACAGTAGTCTTGATTTTATTATGAATAAGACTGTTGCTTTGGCTTATCGAAAAGCAGTGTTTGAGGGAGTTTGATGAGACCTATGCTCAAGCATTTGGGGCACAGCCTGTACGCCCTTGTCGTGAACCAATGAAAGCTGTGGTTCAGCCTGTTAGAGGTATTTTGTTATTTGCTCTTTACATGACTTGTTGGTTGCTGTTTTTATTGGGTACTGACCATAGGTCTATCATAATGTTGTTCTTTTTGCACATTTAGAATGACAACATAGTGTGCAAGATTTGGAGAGTTGATAAAAGTAGTGGACATATATAGGCTTGTTTTCATTGAGGATAAATAATAAAATTACACCTCTCTGTAATTGCTTAAGCTTTTAGATTTTAGATGAGATGATGGTCAACAATTTGACATGATATTAAAGCAGCAATAGTTTGCCTATGCAGTAATTACAATAATTGCACATACTTAGCCCAGTTATATAGTAGTGCTTGGCCAAGAATTTTGTTAGAATCTCATTCTGATAAAATCGTGATTCCAATTGGGATGGGATCGCCCAAACTTATGAATCTCAAACAAATAAAAGAAAAGCTACCAAGGAAAAAGATATCTGTACAGAATATATATTTATTCTAGGTTTGGTACTTCAATAGATATTTCAAATTGGGTTATGTGATTGGGGAGTAAAGATATATGTTCGTTGGTGATGAGCTGTTATAAGAATTCAATATGTTTTTGTTTAACAACAAATGTAGTAGTGTAATGTAGACATTTATAATTTCACATATATATTACAACTAGGAAAGAAAATTATTTCTTACAATATATTTATATATAAAATACATAAAGTCCTTCGGGTACTCTCAACATTAGACTTTTCTTGCAACTAAGTTTTAGACTTTTTTGCTTTGAGTTTGCGTTAAATGGTGTCAGGGAACCTGTTCCAAACTAGTATCGCTTCCCTCTTTTTAATCAGCTCATCTATTCGTCATAAAAGACCGATGGGAAGTCGTAAGTAATTGAAAGCATCTTTTCACGGAAGTTTTCTTTTTCGTACTTGCTTTAGGTTGCGTACGCTTAGTTATCTTTCTCTAAGTAATGTCAAGAAATGGAAAGACTTTGTCTGGTGGTATCATATATAAGAGAGAACCTGGTTTAGTTAAATTATGACCCCCAAAAAAAAATGTTTATGCCTTTATAAAACAATGGGGATTGTTCCATTTTGTATTCTTTGCATCGTCTTGATGCTTTATCAATAAAGTTGCTTATTTATCCACACAGACACAAACACAAAAAAAAACACACACACACAATGGGGTTTGGCAGCTGTTGCAGTTGAGACATCTGTTTGAGTTCTACAGTGGAGCATCTATCCACTTCTAAAGATCATTTCTTTTTCCTTTCTACACAGTGGTGACAGTAGTCATACAAAATAATGAGCTTTGCTAGCTTTAGGCAGATGAATAATTGTTAGAAGTCCCTTTGAACTCAAAAACCCACGAGGAAATGTGTATGGGGCCTTTGGCTAATTCAAGGAGAAGATAGACATTAGAGGGTAAGTTCGTTCTTTACTGAGCCTGTCAGTTTAGTTTAGATTGTAGCCCCATGTAATCTTTGCTGATGCTGTTTTGTCTGGTTTACTTGTGCTTTCCTAATTCTGAGAAAAGTGGGTCAAATCATTTGGGGTACTATCTATTTGCTTGGTCTGGGTTTTCTAAAAACAATTTTCAGAAAATTATACTTTTTTGTTTGCCGTATTTTTTTTCTTGTTTTTACTGAATTTTTTTTAATATTTTAAACAAATTTTTTTTTTTTTTAATTTTTAGACACACCTAACATAAATTCACTTAAAAAATATAATTTTCGTAAAAAAAATCTTTAAAAAATTCACTAAATACCGAAAATATAAATTAAAAAAAAATACGAAAATTCAATATATTTTTCATATTTTTGTGTATTTATTAATTTTTTCATAAATATTTTACTTTTTAGATATATCTAAGTAAGATGTATCTCAAAAAGTAAAAAAAAAAATGCTTAAAATTTTAAAAATATTTACTAAAAACAAAAAAACACGAAAAATTAAAAAAACCCAGTTTTCAGAAAACTAAATTAAAAAAAACTAAAACCAAACACACTGATTAATTTTTCTTGTTCTCAATTTTAAATTTTGAATTGTTAAGTACATACCAAATTACCCAATAGTCTTCCCCCAGCTCGGCAGCCAAATCTCAGTTGTTATGCTTGTAATTTGGTCCGTCTTCTCTAATAATCAGGCTTTCATATCATTTGGTTTCTGCTTGTGCTAAACATGTTATGAAGTTCAAAAATACAGTCTTACTACAGGATGGTGGTAGCATAATCTTAAGTAGAACTCTTATTCTGCAGATCCCCAAGTTTAGCACCAATTCTTGCTGTCTAATGTAATTTATGTATCATTTAATACTTGAGTTTGTTTCTTAAATCCTACTTGCATCATGTCTCACTTGTTTATGAACATTGTCTTCTTGCTCATGTTATTATGTATCTGTCATTTTCACAGCTCCGTTGAGTGGCCCACTGGTGTTTGCTGAAACTTTGGGTAAGAGGAAGAACTCTTCAAAACCTAATAAAGCAAAGGACCTAGCAAACAAAGATAGATACCTTTTTAAACGGAGAGATGAGCCAAATGAGTTGAAATTCCAGCAAATAGGGCAAACAACGTCCTCTATGCAGCCGGCTTATGTAGTGGGCTCTGCAGAATTAGCAACTGGTGATTATATGGTGCAAAAGAGGCCTCCAGCAGTCTCTGCAAAGCATCAGATTCCTGCAAAACTTGAGCAGATGGCAAGGATTGGGATGGATGGCGGCTCACTTTCAAGTCAAGATGCAACTGGTGTGAAAGTTGAATCATTAGCTGATCCCACAGTCATGAGTGCTTCTGGTTTGTCAGAGAAAGAGACTTTCCATGGTGGAATAGATGGTGTGCTTCTTACTTCAGAGCAAGAAGATGATGCGACAATTAGCTTGGAAAACAATCAGCCGAGTGCAAGTCCATTGAAATTTGACGAAGGCTCCCAGCAACCTCCAATCTTACCAGCTATAGTTGAAGTAGTGCCTGGACAGAAACAAGTTCACATTGGTGGCAATGGTGGACGTGTTTTGCCAACAATTGATGCTATGTTTCATAATCAGGATTCAAGAATACGTATTGACAAGGGAGCAAAGAAGGCCAAGCTTCTTAAACATCCTGCTGGGGAATTGGGTGCTGAGAAATCTGTCCCTATGGAGAAGAAGAAGAAGAGAAAGAAAGAATTGGGGTCGGAAATGAGCTCTGATCGTATACCTAAGCGCACTGCTACTGGAAAAGTTGGTGCATTGATGGGGAGATTAACAGAAAAAACAGTCCAGGTTGGTCTGCCTCCAAGAGAAGATTTTCAAATTGAGCATCAGAGGAAAGATGATGTGGCCAGTAGTTCATTGTTGCCTGATTCTCTCAAAACACAGCCAATGGTTGTGATGGGAAATATGGAGCTCAAGCTTCCACATTTACTGGGTGATTTGAAAGCTCTTGCCCTTGATCCGTTCGACAGTGCAGAGAGGAATGATTCTGAAATTGTACAGCGGGCCTTCTTGAAATTTCGGTCTGTTGTTTACCAAAAGAGCTTGGCCCTGTCAATCCCAGTGGAAATGGGTTCTGATAATCCTCCCCATGGGAACATAAAAAATTTGCCGTCTTCAAAACCCCCAAAACCTCTAGTAAGGCCTGGTGATCCGACAAAAGGTGGCCTGAAACGTGGCCCATCTGATCGCCAAGAAGAATTAACTGCAAAGAGGGTGAAGAAAATCAATGACTTGAAGTCTCTGGCAGCAGAAAAGAAAGCTGTTCAAAAGGACGGAAAAGAAACAGTGGCTCTTAGGCATCCAAAACCTCTCAAACCGGATTTGGCCAAGAAAACAGAGTCCCCAGGAAAGACACCTGAACCAACGATGCTGGTGATGAAGTTTCCTCCCGAGACAACGCTTCCATCTGGGTCTGAGCTGAAGGCTAGGCTTGCTCGTTTTGGACCATTGGATCATTCATCTACGCGTATTTTCTGGCAATCCTCAACATGCCGCGTTGTCTTCATTTACAGAGTTGATGCTGAGACAGCACATAGGCATCTTTCTGGAAACAATACTCTATTCGGCAATGTGAATGTGAGATGCCACATTCGGCCATTGGGAGCGGCAGTAGCACCCGAATCAGAAAGCAAGGTCCAAAGAGAAGATGCCCTTATAGAAACCCGTGATTCTTCAGTCGAACAGAGACTGCCACCAGCACAGCAGCCATCAGTCCAGCTCAAGTCGTGTCTGAAGAAACCAATGGGCGATGAGGTGGGACCCACTGGAGGCAGAGGGACGCCTCGTGTAAAATTTGCGGTGGTGGAGGGAGAAAGTAGTGGTGGAGGAGAGAATTTGATGGTTGGTAATAAGAACAACTTCAACAATGTTAGTTTTGGTGATGGTGGTACAATTACTTCTTCTCATGGAATAGATTTTAATAGTAAGAATTTTCAAATTCAGGCCCAATTTCCGAGAAATACTCATAATTTTAACACCTATATCTCTCCGGCACCTATACCGGCCCTGGCTCCGGCTCCACTGGTGCCGAGGGCAAGCAACATGGACATTTCACAGAAGATGCTTAGCCTTCTTACAAAGTGTAATGAGGTAGTAACCAACATCAAGAGCTCTCTGGGCTATGTGCCATACTATCCCCTCTGATGAGGAATAGCATCAAAATTGGATGGTCAGAAGATCGAACATGTGGTGCTTTCCCGTGTGGGCAGTCGAATGATAGCTAAGTTGGGGAAGAATTCACTGCAAAGTGGGTCGAAGGGGGCTTTTTAATTTTCAGAAAACCCAAAAAAAATAAACAATGAACAATTTTTGTTATGAATGGGATGTGTATCGAAGTGGGAATAGTCCCTAGTGTACTGGTGATAATGATAAAGCTTCTCTCTCTCCCCTCTCTTCTTCTTTCTTTTTTTTTTTTTTTTTTCTCTCCCTTTCCCGTTCTCATTTTGAAGCATTTTATTTAGACATTAATGTCGTATGCTTGTTTGAATCTCTCTCTCTCTATTGAGTAATGCTAAGATAACTAAATTTGCTTGATCGAATACTTTATATGTCATTTATTTAGTGACATAATGTATGAAAATGGGAGGGTGAGATGATATAGAAAATAGTAAGAGAGATGCATAGAAGGGCAAAGTTGGCATTTCAAGTATTATTTGTGCTGATGTCATGTTTTTTCATCTTACAAATAATTGATTGACTAGTGGTTGGGTTAAAAGTTTGAATTATTATTGTTTTAAATTGTTGCACAATTTTTTGATGTAAATAAGTGTAGTGATATTTTAGATAATAAGAAAGGTGATGGTAATATTTTGATAGTTTATAGGGAGTGTTAGCGTAATTTACATTAGATAGAGATATATCCTCCTTTTTACCCTCTTGTAATTTTCAAGTAAAACACCATTACATTGTGTGCAAAAGTTATGTAATGGAAACTATGGTACAATAGAAGCAAAAGAGATGCTATTCTGATTCTACTATGACGAAAAGCCATTAAAAAAAAGAACGGCCCATGATAAACTTCCTTTATTTTGGTTGGTTGGTTATTCGTTATCAACTTCACTCAAAATTTCAAAGAACCTTTCTTCCCTCTCATAATTTTTTTTTTTAAATTTTTATTCTATATATAAGATCTAATAATATTGTGTCAAATCCAAACAACCACTCTCACCAAACACTCAACAAAACAATAAAACAACAACAACAATCTGTGAAACAATCTATCAATGGAGTAATTTCCATTGGATGTCATGGTCATTTATACCGAGGACTTAAGAGATGTGAATCTGATCACGAAAATGAACGTGTTTGTGGTGGTGTCGATCTCCAACGACCCCAACGACAAACATATGACTCCTGTCCACAAGCACCATTGCATCACCTTCTCCGTCACTGCCAAAGCTGTCAATTGCCAACTCTACCTTTGCCTTTTCTTCTGCTTCGTACTCGAGTCTCGAGACCTTTTCAGCGACAAGGTCATTGGCACTGTCACCGTCCCCATCAAAGAGCTCCCCATGAAAGAGCTCCTAAACAAATACAACCAAAAACCACCATGAGACTACTATAGTAGGCAGTAGCCACGGGGACTCCAAGCTCGTTGTTTAATACTCGATTTGCACATCGTCCTCTAACTAGCTTAAAGGTGTCCTGAAATCCTCCTACAAGTTTGGGGAAAAGTATGGTGGTGAAGCACACCCATCACAAGTTGGTGCCACCATGGCCTACAAGCCACCACCAAAAGTTAGGTGCGCTCTACCGCCGACTAGTCACACCATGACCAACACACCATTGTCAAATGTTGGGCACACTCCACCACTGACTAGTATCACCATGGCCTACGCGCAACCACCAGAAGTTGGGTATGCTTCACCGTTAGTGGGTACTACCAGGATTTACACACCGTCAAAAGTTGGGTACATTCCACCACCGACTGGTGCCATCACGACCTATATACCACCACCAAAAGTTGGGCACACTTCGTTGTCGGCTGGTACCTCCACACCCTACACACTGTCACCAAAAGTTGGGTATACTACCACACGTCAGTGCGACCATAACCTGCACACCACTGCCAAAAGTTGGAGGGTTAGAGTTAGGAGATAGGTTGATAAGGGGATATGATACAGAGCTCTAGAGCTCTACTGAGCAGGCAATGCGCGCACACACCAAAAAAAAAAAAGAGCAAAGAAAAAGACAAATTAGAGTTGTTGTAGAGCTCTAAAACATTTTTCGATTGATAGGAGGGCTGTTGCTAGGTGAGATGATATCAAATGTTAGAAATGATATGTCTAATAATGATTTTGATTTTTAAAATAAAAAGTTTAGGTTTACAAAATTTAAGATGATTATATTTGATTTTGTGATTGGCTTATATGCAAGTAGAATGATTGTTTAAAATACCCTTTCTAAGTTCAAATATGTTCAAGTAAACTGATTTATATGGGATAGGAGTGTGAAAAGACTTTTGAGACCCCCTCAAACTTCCACCTCCACCACCCCCCACACACACGTGGAGGTTGGTGATTGGGGGGGAAGAAAAAAAAAAAATTGACCAATCAAAAGTAAAGGGGTCCAAATCTTTTTCCTATTGTATTATATTGTTAGCTACTTATTATTATATTGATTTAATGGGTCTCTTTTATATCGTGAGTTTCTAATGCATATTGTTTGTAGTTTGCTTTATGTGGGCTTATATTAGGTTCATATTGATAATTTAAATCATTTATCTTATAAATTATGTAGAAAATTAAGTTGATTTGATATCAGTATTCACATGATCGAATTACAAAATTATTCAAAAAAATGGACAGCAAACGTGATTTTGACAACAAAAAAAAATTTATCTCTTTTTTTTTTTTTTTGTATGCACGATTTTGTTATCCAATCATATAGATATCAATATCCGATCAATTTTAATTTCTGCATGATAATCCATATAAAAATTGAGGTTTGAATTATAAAGCAAACTGCGTCCATTGTGTAGAAATTAAAATGTAATAATCAAATAAAAAATAATAATAATTTGAAGAATTAAAAGTGAAATTAAATTTTTAAAAAAAAAAAAGATTTATGCTCTATTTGTTTGGGTATTTTCTAGTGTTTGGTACAACGGAAAATGAAAATCAATTGAAAATATTTTCTATGATCAATAAAAAACAAATATATTTGAATATAAAGTGTTTTTTACTTTTAGACAAATAACATTTTTTAGATTAAAATCCTACTAATATCTCTACATTGTTACAGCCACCATTGTCACCAAACATTAATCAGCTTATTTGGTTTGAATTTTGTGAATTCATTTTTCAGAAAATTAAAGATTTTTATTTTTTGTTTTCACAGAGTTTTTTTAAATTTTTAAGCAAATTTTTAAAATTTTTAGATATACCTAATATAAATATACTTAAAAATAATAATATTTACTAAAAAAAATCTTTAAAAAATTCACTAAATATCAAAAATATATAAAAGTATATAAAATTTCAATACATTGTTTTGTATTCTTGTGTATTTATTGATTTTTTAAATATTTTTTATAAATATTTTACTTTTTAAATACATCTAAATAAGGTACATCTAAAAAAGAAAAAATTATTTAAAATTTTAAAAATATTCACTAAAAATAAAAAAATATATATATAAAATAAAAAATTCAATTTTTAAAAAATTGAAATTGGACACAATGAATAATGTTTTCTTCAAAAAAATAAAATTTTCTTTTCTGTCAAAATAAACTGAGAAAAAAAAAATTTGTAATTAATCCTAAAATAAAAATCAGCTAGAGTCTAGCAGCAGAGCCGTGGGTGACAAAATTGGATATGGAAGTTCCCTCCTCTCTCCAATGACAACAACCACCCTCTCTTTCCTCTTCTTGGCCCCTGCCTTCCCCAAACCCTAACCCTAACCCTAATTTCTCCAATTTCTTATCCTCACCTCCCATGGCTGACTGCTCTCCTCCTCCTCCTCCCTCCTCCTCTCCTCCTCCCCAAACCCTCCATCACCCCAACGACGAACCCCAATCAGTCTCCGTTCTCACGGACATGCCTTCTTCTCTCTACAGAGACCTCGACGGCGATGGCGAGCATCAACAATCGCAGTCCGATCTCTCCGAAGATGCCTCCTCAATCATCTCATCCTTCTCCGAAGCTCCGAACCCTAACCCTAACAATCCCAATCTCTCCGATTCTCTCTCTCCAGCTCCATCTCTCATCCACCTCTCATTCAACCAAGACTTCGCTTGCTTCGCCGCCGGAACCGACCGCGGATTCCGAATCTACAACTGCGACCCCTTCCGCGAGATCTTCCGGCGGGAGTTCGAAAACGGCGGCGGTATCGGCGTCGTTCAGATGCTTTTCCGGTGCAATATTCTCGCCTTGGTCGGCGGTGGTTCCGAGCCTCAGTACCCCTTGAATAAGGTGATGATTTGGGACGATCATCAGGGGAGGTGTATCGGAGAGCTGTCGTTTCGATCGGAGGTTAAGTCGGTTCGGCTCAGGAGAGATAGGATTGTGGTGGTTTTGTTGCAGAAGATTTTTGTGTATAATTTCTCGGATTTGAAGTTGCTGCATCAGATTGAGACGATTGCCAATCCGAAGGGGCTTTGTGAGGTTTCGCACTTGTCGGCGTCAATGGTGTTGGTGTGCCCGGGGTTGCAGAAAGGGCAGGTTAGGGTTGAGCATTACGCGTCGAAGAGGACTAAGTTTGTGATGGCTCATGATTCGAGAATTGCGTGCTTTGCGCTTACTCACGATGGGCGGTTGCTAGCTACTGCGAGTAGTAAGGGGACTTTGGTTCGGATTTTCAATACTTTGGATGGCTCTTTACTTCAAGAGGTAGGCTGATTATATGTACACACATATAGATATGTATGCACACATGTATGCTCTTATTATGAATTCTTATGGTCACAACCTAGCATGAGTTGAGCAAGTATTAGGTTTCATGAACTAAAATGGAATAATATTGAACCCCTGGAGAACATATCACTCAGTTTGGATTAAGGGGTTTGGTGAGAAATGAAAAGAAATGGAGATAATGAGGTTTCTCATCACTTATTTGAATGATTAATGAGATGAGAAATGGTGAGAAAGGAAGAGCAGAGAGATGACAAGAAAGATAAATCTCTCAAAACTTAAGTTTTGTTTCTCACCAAAAGTGGGGGAGCTTTGATGAGAAACCAATATTACTTTGGAGCTTTGATGAGATACCAATATTACTCTTTACAAAAAATTATAATACCTAAACTACTCTGAATACAAAACAAAGACAAATGTATCTGTTTTTAATCATTGTACATCCAAACAAAAAGTGAGCAATTACAAGCATTTCTTTTCTTACCTCATGATCCAAACGGAGAGAAATAATGGCAAATCATGGAAAGTATGAAGAGTTGGGCTCAGAAAAAAGAAAAGAAGGAGAAGAAGTTGATGTAGGAGTCACAAAGACATGATGTGTTAATTGATGTGTATGTGATTTACATTTATGGCTATATTTAATTTTAGTTTGATAGGGGATGCAACCAAGATTCTGAAAAGCGGTTGCGGTTGCGGTTGCGAGGTGTAAAGGCCGTAGCGTAACGGTTGCAGTAACCGAAACTGTGAATTTTTTTATTTTTCGCACAATTTGAAAAAATTTACCGATATGCACATTTTTTTTCCATGATCATATTTATTGAGTTTTAAAATAAATATTGATCAACTTTTATAAATTTTTAAGTTTGATCCAATATATTTCATATTTTTAAATCATTATAAATTGAGTTTTTTACATTTTATTTTAATAATTAATAACTTTATATTATACAAAAAATCAATTACTAATTATTATATATAAGATAACTAATGACAAAAGTAAGAGAATAAATAAAAATCTAAATATATATATATTTTTTAATTAAGCCAAATAGATAATGACCACACTTATTATTATTATTATTATTTTCAAACAATATATAGATAGACACACACAAACAAAATGGTTGAGTGATAGTAGATGAATAGAATAGTATAGGTCTTACAACTCCAACAAATCAATAACATGTTCTTCATCTTCCCTCTTTTCTCTCTATCTCTATTCCCCCATTTTCAACCTTTTTTTTTTTTTTTTTTTTTTTTTTTTTTTTTTTTTTTTTTTTTTTTTTTTTTTTTTTTCCGGGTGTGTTTTTTCTCAAGAAACAATTCGGAACCGTTACGTAACGGTGCGTAACAGGCCGTTATGGCACCGTTACGACCACTATAGCAGCCGCTACGGCTGACACACTTATAAATCTCAATCACATTGCAAAAACGGCCGTAACGGGTGGCGGTAACTATCACAACCGTTAAGTAACAGCGTTACGTAACGGTTGCAGCCGCTTTTTAAAACCTTGGATGCAGCTATTTCATTCTTTTAGGACTGTTAGGAACTTTAACTATAAAATTTGAGCCTTTAGGACTGATGGAAGAATGTTCGGAAGAGCTCTCTTCTTTTTATTCTCCTTTTTTGTAACTTCTATGAGCTAGAGGCCCAATGCGACTACCATTTCGATCTTCTCTATTTAGGCTTCTATTGGGAGTTGGCTAAAAAACTAGCTTATTGACTAAAAATAAGCCTACAAAAAAGTTAATGCTAAAAATGCTAGTTTGTTTGATACATTTCTATCTTTTTGTCATTATAGATAAGCAAGTTTAGTTAATTTGGGCTTTTTGGTAGGAAAATTGTTTGTCAAATAAGACTAATGGCTTTTTAGCAAAATAGGATTTTTTAGCCAATGTGGCTTCATTTAGCTATGGCTTAAAAGCCAACTTTTTGCTAAAAGAAACTCTGTTTGCTATAAAATACCTTAGCTCATTAGGCAAACTCATTTTCTGCCAAAAAGTATATTTTAGTTACTCTAAAAAACCATTAGAAAAGTCAAAAAAGTTAGAAATGTGTCAAACAAATTAGCTTTTTTAGCATTAGCTTTTTTGTAAGCTTATTTTTAGCCAATAAGCTCGCTTTTTAGCCTCTCTCTTACACACAAAAATCAAGGGTAAAATCCACTTTATCCCTTGTGGCTTAAAAGCCAGCACCTTAGCTCATTAGGCAAATTCTTGCCAAACAGTCTATTTAAGCTACTCTAAAAAGTCATTATAAAAGTCAAAAAAGCTAGAAATGTGTAAAACAAACTAGCTTTTTTAGCACTAGCTTTTTTGTAGGCTGGTCTTGTTTGGCAACATCACTTTTTAACCTAAAAGCCAAAAAGTCGCTAAAAAAATAAAAAAAACCAACAATCTATACCAAAAAAAAAGTCAAAGATTTATTTTCTCTGGACGTTTTGCACATCTTTTTTGTAAAAAATCAAAAAGTCATCCTAAACATACTAAATTTTTTTCCATCATATTTTAGTCGAAAAGCCAAAAAGCTAGCTTTTTAGTCTCTCTCACACAAAAATCAATGGCAAAATATACTTTACCCCTTGTGGTATAGCCCGATAACACTTTACCCACCTCATCTTTTAAAAATCGCCACATATACCTCATGTGGTTTTGAATTGAAGTGTTATCGTTACATTTGTTGTCTACATAGACAGAAGTTGCGTTACATGTGCATTTTTGGAGAGTGGGAAAGGGAAAAAAAAAATTATTCAAAAGTCAAATCTCAATTTGTAAAGACAAAATCGTCCTTCCCTTCATCTTCTACCCTCAAACCCTTAACCTTAACCCCAACCCACCTACCCCTCCCAGACCTCCCCTGCTACTTCTTTCCCCCTTCCTCAATCTACCACTCCACCACATCGCTCCTCCCCAATCTCCAGTTTGGATTTTTCTCAGAAACATATGCTTGGAGGCTGAATATATAATCCACAATGTAATCAAGGAGACCATGGTTAAAGAACCTCGAAATGCAATTCCATCATTGCCTTGTTAATGTAATTTTATGAACCCAAACCTCCATTTCATATTCATGTTTTATGACTTTGGTTAATATTATAGTGTTGTGATGCTTCATTGTTGTTTGATGATACACTAAACGTGTTTGGAGAAATGCTTGCTCTATCAATTATAATTTGAGTTGGAATTTTTCCTTGTACAAATATGATAATAATGGTGGTGGTGGTTGTATTTTTCGTTAACAGGGGAAGAAGAGAGGGAGGAAGATAAATGTTACAATGAGAAAGTATAATTTTAACAGGGATTTTTGTGCACTTAGGCCTCGTTTGGGAACATACTAATTTAGTAACTTTTTGGCTTTTTGGCTAAAAAGGTAGGTAAAAAAAACTTGTATGTTTGGGAGGACTTTTTGGCTAATTACGAAAAGATGTGCAAAAAGTAGAGAGAAAAGAGAATCTTTGACTTTTTGATATGGGTTGTTGGCTTTTTGGCTAATTTAGTAACTTTTTGACTTTTTGGCTAAAAAGGTAAGTTGCCAAACAGGGCCTGCAAAACCATGCCTGGGGTATGTTGCTTTTTTTAGAAGACTAGGGGTAAAGTGAATTTTGCCCAAAAATCAATGGTCTTTATTTGTGCACATGTTTGATGTGAGCTTTTCTGAATAAGAACTGTATATTCAATATATCAATCAAATACAGAGAGTATATCATTTTATATAGGAACTCTAACCCTAAATCCTAAATAGGAAATACAAATAACTCTTAATTACAAAGAATATTTACACAATCTCAGAATGTGTAAGAAAGATACACTAATATATTCTCACAGTGAGATCCAATTCTTCATAACATTAAGTACGTTTAGCAAATTGTGGACAACATAAATAAACTAAGAAGCAACGACGAGTCCCCTAAGTGGACTTTATTTGCACACCACATGCTCGAAGAAAGTCATGTGATATCTAGTTCTTTATAGCATTGAGTATGTTTTCCACCTGGGAAAATTTAGTATATAATTATCTAGCAAATTGAGGACTACATAGATAAACTAAGATGCAATAAATCAGCATGTTTGCTAACGTGTGTTGGACATTCTCACAACACTGTTTCTTTTTCTTAGACACTTTCCAAACACGGTGTAGGAGAAGAAGAATAAACAATACTTGTGACATGCTTTAGTTGGAATAAGTTGGCAATACTAGCAAGCTCTCTTAAGCCCGTAATGAGTTGGGAGAAGATGAAAGAGGAGAATTTGTTTTTTACATTGTTTTGGTGACCCACTTTATGATTAACATGTCAGCTCCTCAACATTTCAGTTATGAGTGTTTTTGAAGGGCCTGATTTAAGCAGGCTCTATAGCCTCTATTGTTGTTTTTAATTGTAATTTTATTGGCCCAAATCATTTCATGGGGTGGTTGGGCCTATTTGTTGCAGCTTCTAGCAAACTAAAAGCTGGTAATTATTTAGAAAGCAAAAGCTATAAGCACATCTCTTTATGCTTCTCAATAATCAATTTTTTTTCAGCTTATTTATTTCTGTCTCACAAGCTGTAATTAGAATCTGCACCAAACACACAGATTTCCAAAATAAATGAAAAACTTTAAAAAAAAAAAAAAAAAAAAAAAAAAAAAAACCTATTAGAACATTACTTTGAAAGATCTATTGTGCTCCCGCCACACGTTCTGTAGAACATAACATTTTCGTATCTGACCTTTTAGGGCAGCAAGAACTCCAGAAAACAAGGAGTTCTTCCATTGAATATGGCATCACCCATGTCATCCCTAAAACAGTGCACTTGAACTTCTTTAATTTAACTAAGCATATATATATACTTTTTTTTTGGTAAACAACTAAGCATATATTCTTTAATAGAGTAGAATGGCAAAAAAAAAATTCATGCAGCTGACCCCACTTAATTGGGACACAAGGCTTAGTTTGGTTTGGTTTGTTTAGTTCTGGATTTCCTGATTCTGTTCTTAGAATTCAATTTACTGTTTTAGAGCCATAAAATTACAGAAGTACTTGTATAACATCATTCTCAACTCAAAAAAGCATTTGCCTAACATGTCTTAACACTATTGTTTATCATTTAACACCAATTGATTTTTTTGAATGCTCTAGATCATTAGATGGTTCTCATTTCTATGTACAAGTTTTTGGCAACAATTTTTAATGCCAACTTTTGCATTTATCATTCTGAATTTTGTCTCAGTTGATCGCTTTTTCTTTTTTCCTTTTTTATTTATTTATAAATATTTAATTTAGGTAAGGAGAGGAGCAGATAGGGCTGAGATTTACAGTCTTGCTTTCTCTTCAACTGCACAATGGCTCGCTGTTTCAAGTGATAAGGGAACTGTCCATGTCTTCAGCTTAAAGGTTGATTCAGGATCATTGGGGATTGAAAGAACACGCAGCGGACCTGATCCAAATCTGTCTACTCCGTCCGCTGTTTCTTCTCTTTCCTTTATTAAAGGTGGCATGTCTTTGCATTACTCCTCACTCTTTGATGTTTTTAACAAATTTAGGACAGTTCTTTGGCACTAAAAATTCTATGGGACTCTTATTTTGCAGGTGTGCTGCCAAAATATTTCAGCTCAGAGTGGTCGGTTGCTCAGTTTCGCTTGCAGGAAGGTTCTCAGTACATTGTTGCTTTTGGTCACGAAAAGGACACAGTGGTGATTGTTGGCATGGATGGGAGGTAAGTACAAAAAATAAATATATGAAGAAATAAATAAAAATAAAAAAACCAAAATCAACTTTATCAATTTCCTGGTTCTTGTTAGAAGTTAAAATTCTGGTAACCAAACTAAAACACAATTTTAATCTGACTATTTTGCAACTTATCTGAATTGAGGCATCATAGGCTCTTTTAGCTTCCTGATTGTAGTGTATGTTAAATTAAATTTTCCTAGCAAAATATTCCCAGAGAAATCTAAATTCTTTCATTTAGGTTTTTTCATTTGGGTTAGGCAAATTCTTTACCAGCCGTGTATAGCATTGTAGTCACATTAGTCACGTGCGACTAGAATTTTTTTTCATTTTTAAAAACAAAAAAACAACACAAAGATGCTTCGACTCCTCATCGTCTGCATATATATTATGCTGTGTGCTGTTCCATCAAAGCCAGTCGAGTTAGAGCATCCTCATCATCAGACATTTCAGATTTATCATTTTTAGTGCCATGCCACCTCATTTTGTCATATAATTCCAAATAGTATTTTTCTTGAGCTGTGCATTCAATTTTTTGTTTTGATAAATGAGTCTTGGTGCATCTTGGTCTTCAATTATAGAAACACTTTTGATTAAAGTGAATCTCCTTGGTTGATTTAGTATTCTTGACTGTTTCCAATAGAACATTCTAGTGCATGTTTAGGGCTATAAACAGAGTATATTTTGAATTCATTAACAATGGTCTATCCATGGTCAGATACAGAAGACTCAAAGTGAACCCATAATAACTTGGATTTGTTAGCCAATAGATACAATAATCTTACTGCCCAATCTTTGGGATAAAATAGATGAGAATAAATTGAACTTTGTAATTGTAGGACATGAATCTTATTAATTTGTTTGTTTATTTTTATAATTTATATTATTTTTCGTAAATGTCAGATTGGGAGGTCATCTGATTGAAATGCAAAGTTTTGTATTATCTTTAGTATGAGTTTAATTTTTAGGTTTACTTCATGAGGGCATCTCCTTCTCTCAATTTATTTAATTATCCGAAGTAAATTTTTATAATGCAGCTTCTACCGCTGTCAGTTCAATCCAGTGGCTGGGGGAGAGATGACTCAGCTGGAATATCATGATTTCTTGAAGCCGGAAGAAACATTCTAAAGACAAGGTGGAATCTTTTTTTTCCTTTCATTTGCCTTAATTTATGCTGGTTGATTTTAGTGCAATGATATTATTTAGATATTTACTAGCGGGGAACAATAAGTTGTAAATATAGAATTTACAATAATTATGGTCTGTTGTATATATATATATATGCATGTTATGAGTGTACCTGTCTCTACCTCTACCTCGGGTAATACGCTCTAAATAATAACAGTTACTTGTTCTTCATTCTTCACATGTATATGTTTCATGCCTGTGCTTTTTATCTCCTGCATCTTGCCTTGCAAAAGCAGATTTTTAACCTCGTCAGGGCAAAATATATATTCAGCAGTGATTCATCTCCTTAAAATTAGAACTCTAATTGAGCTCTAGTGATGTGAAAAATCAAATATATATATATATATATATCAGCAATGCTACAGACCACTAAAAGTAGTGCTCTAAAGCACCACTAATGAGTTGAAACACTTGAAAAAAAAAAAAAAAAAAAAGGCACAACAACACTGTGGCAATGGGTGAGGCTTACTGCAACATCATTAGTGCTACCACTAATAAGTGGTCTCAAGGATTTTTGTATATATATACAAGGTTAAAATATCACATCAAATGTGTCTCACACACAAATTAAAACTAGTAGAGTTCTCTCCTAGAGTTTTCAAACATTTCTCATACATTTTTACCCCTTGCCCCTTGTAATTTGACGTGAAGTATTTCACTAACATTTGAAAATGATCCGTCACCTCATGTGATTTGGAAGTGAAGTATGATGTTAATGGTGTAAAATTATCTTAAATCAGATTGGAGAGTTGTTGGGGTTTCGTGGGCCTATTACGGAGCCTGCATCAATAATTTAAATCGTTCAATGTATAGGGTTCTTTGAGTATTTTATTCTTGCAAAAAATTACGTTGATTGGATATTAATACGCACTTGATCATGTCACATTTGTGTCAATGGTAAGTATAATTTTTAAAATAAATTATTTGAACAAATGTGATCTAATCAAGTGACTATCGATATTCGATTAATGTGATTTTTTACAGGAATGAAGTACTTGATGAATTCTGCATGTTGAATGGTTCAAATCATCAATACGGGTTTCGTAGTAAGCCCACAGAATTCTAACAACACCCTCCAGTTGAGATATCTAATTAGAGAGAAGCCTCTCCTTATTTTATTACCATGTCTTTTGTTTTTTTTTTCCTTTTAGCTAGGGCTACAAAAGAATAAAGCCATTCATGAATAAGCTCGAATTCGGTTCAGTAATAGCTCGTTCAAATTTGATTCGTTAAATTTTTTTTGCAAGCTCGAGCTCGTTAAATTTTTAATAAACAAGCATAAACATTCTAAAGTTTGTTTCACTAGTTAGCTCGTTTAATATTTATTATTTATATATTAAATAACGTAAAAATATGTATAAAAATAAGATAAGTATCTTATTTATATATTTAAAAAATATAAATGTAAATAATAGTTAATTATAGATGGTACATTTATATAATAGTGATAATAGATATTATTATTTTGATAAAAGATTGATTTTTTTTTAGAATGTTTGTATATTATATATCTATATATATATATAATTGTATAATCAAAGTTTTAACTGTAAGTATGAATTTATAAATTTTTTGACTTGTGAACAGCTTTGAACTGAAGCCTAAGCTAACTTGGCTCGAACTCGGTTTATTAAATTTTTATTGAGTTCGAAGTCATTATAATTTTAATAAACAAGTCAAAACATACTAAAGCTCAACTCTACTCTCCCTCCTTTTAGCATTTTCTTTCTCTTCTTTTTACTAAATTCAATTATGGTTGGAGACCACCAAGGGTGGTGGTGAGTTGGAAAAGTATCTTCTTTTTATACAGTTGAGTATATAGCTCGACTCTTGGGAGGCACAATTAGCAATTCGTTTTCAAACGGTGAAGCTGACTGCATTATATTTCAATCGTGACTCTGCCTCTTGTATTGGGGAGTTAGTGTATTCATCTCTTGTCCAAACGGTGGGTCTTTTCCTTTGGATTTGATTAAATTTAACCGACAATCGATTATTCCGGGATCAAGCTCCATAGATATTATGATGATTTTACAAAAAAAAAAAGTTTATGTTCAAAAAATGTGTATATATATATATGGTTAGGGAAGTAGATGAAGGCAAGGTTATAATTATATTTTTTGCGTTGTAATTCGACTTCAATTTTTTTGGGGGGTCATTCATGCCTACTCTCAAAATAGGTGCATGTAACAAATTCTGTCAAATTGAACAGAAAAAGCGAAGGTAGGTAGGTTACGGGAGTTCATTTTGGTTATTATTAAATGTTTGGGAGTTGAAGTGGTCAGTGCACAAGTAAGGGTGTAAAATTGGCCTATCGGCCAAGTCCAACCTGAGACATTGGGTTTGGACCGTCTGTCTTGAGGTTCAATCTACTGGCCCATTCAAAGTCTACTCCAAGGCTCCTGTTGAGGCCCGGCCTATCTGATTTGCACGAGACTCACTGTCATTACCAAGCTATTTCGATGAGAAAAAAAAATGACAATGTTAACACACCAACACTTGTTTTAAAATTTAACTTAAAATACTAGTACAAATCTTAAAATGCATTCAAATCTAACATTTATAAGTTTTAAATTAATTTCAACTAACGCTACATTTATTTAGATAGAAAATATTTTTAATAAAAAAATACAAAAAATGTTTTTTAGAGAATATTTTTCCATATTTAGTGGTGGTGGTGATAAAACAAAGATGTAAGTGGAAGTTGTGGCATAATAGTACAGCAATGGTAACAACAAGGATGGTGATAGTAATGATGATACTAATAGTATAATGACATTGATAAAATTGTAATTTAAAAAACATTTTTCACCTTTTAAAAATAAAAAACATTTTATATTCATATAAACTTATTTTTTATTAATCATGAAAAATATTTCCATTAAACATCAAAAAAATACCATCTAAAAACAAAAAAAATATTTTTCATCCAAATAAATATCATCACTTCCACCTTCATAAAAATATTTAAACTTTTAAAGTCTTGCAAGTTTGTTGAAGCAAAATTCAAATGAAGGACAATAAATTAACAAATGTCAAAATATTTTCACATTTTTGGTAATCTCTTAGAAATAAAAGTCAATCTATTGGATTTTTTTTAAAAAAAATCTATTTGTTTATTTATTATTTATATATATATATACACAAAGGCAATGAATCATTTAAGCATACCAATTTCTTACCCCAAAAAATCAATTTTAATCACTCTAAAGTCATTAACATATATATACAACTTTTTTTAACATTAATTTTACAGATAAATTCATTGATGCTTTTGTCATAAAAGAACTATCAAATTGATCATCCAATAATCACCAAGTCCATAACTCTTTTTGGAACTTTGCTGGGTGACCACTGAAAGCAATTGCAAACATTGATTAAAAAACATTTCAAAAGAAGATTTTCGCATGCAATAAAAGAAACTTTCTATTAAAGATTTACCAAACTACAATTTATGCCAAACTACCAACAGTTCTAACAACTACAACCCCCTAAAACCCAAAACGAAACAACAAAAACCCACTAGTCACATTGGTCATTACAGATTTAACTTTAAAAAAATACATAGCACTAGTCTATGCCTTCTTGGGGGACTTGGGGGACTTAGAGGCCTTTTCAGAATCAGCAGCAGCAGCAGATTTCTTAGGCAAGAGGACAGGATTAATATTGGGTAGTACTCCACCATGCGCAATGGTCACTCCCTGAAGCAATTTTCCCAATTCTTCATCATTCCTCACCGCCAACAAAACGTGTCTAGGGTTGATCCTGTTCTTCTTGTTGTCCCTTGCTGCATTCCCAGCCAATTCCAACACCTACATTTCAAAAAAAAAAAAAAAATTAAATTTAGTGACCACAACATGTTTGTATAGATAGATATACATAGGAGAGAGATTCCAAATTTACAAAAAACATGAAAATAGAAAGATTTCCCGATCTGTAGACAAATGAATCAGATAAAAATCAGAAGATTTGATAGATTGTTATAATTATTCTTTTTTTCTGAGTAACATTTTGGTTAAAAATATCTCATATCAAACTCTCCAATCATTACTCTCTCTTTTCATCAAGCTTTTGAAAAATTAGAAACTTATTATGAAAGCCTATTTTAACCTCTCTTTTTTTCCTTCTAAACCTCGAGTAAAATACATGACTGATTCATCCTTGATTTGGTGAAAAACTTCCTCCTTCCTTGATTTGATAAAAATTTGATTTTTTTTTTTTAAAAGAACAAAAAAATTGAAAAAAATGAAAATGTTTAGGCTTTCTGTCTCCGATCAAAAACATGACAACAAACAATGCCCTAGCTTCCGTGAAAACAAATTCCATACATCTACATGAAACACCGCAATTCCATGCATACAATACATAGATCGACAGAGAAAGAGAGGCGTAGTTTGGGATGTACCTCAGCGGCGAGGTATTCAAGAACGGCGGCTAGGTAGATGGGAGCTCCGATGCCAGTGCGCTGAGCATAACGTCCCTTCTTAAGATAGCGAGCGATACGTCCAACGGGGAACTGAAGTCCGGCCTTGATCGACTTCGTCACCGACTTCTTCCTCTCTCCTCCTCTCCTTCCTCCTGCACCCCTCGCCGTCGCCGTCTTCGCAGTTGAATCCATTCTCAGATCTCTCTCTACAAACTCAGAAGAAGAAGAAGAAGCCTTTAAAATCGCAGCGTTTTTGGAGGGAGAGAGAGTGTGGATTTTGGTGAGTGGACCTTTCGTTTCGGATTTGAATTTTTGGAGGTTGCGAATTTGAGGTATTTATAGCCCCCGCGTCGCGATGTTTTGATGAGATCGTGCGGCTGTGAGATTTTACACGCTGGCGATCCGTGGGATCTATGTTAGTTTATGGGAATTCGGGTCTTGTTATCGCACGCCTGAGATTTATGACACTTTGGCGATCCGCCAGATTGGTTTTCCACCAATTGGAATTGTGAAGCTTTCACAAAATTCTAAACAAACCAAATATATTATCAAATTACTTACGTGTAAATATTTTGTAGAAATTTTGATAAAAAAATATTTAGCAGCCACACCTATGTGAATGATTAAAAATTTTGATGATACATTTCATATTCTTAGAATTACTCTTTTTGATTTTCTACCAATTTGGTCCCTCATGCTTCTAAATATGTATATAAAAATTTCGTTTGGTTTAATTTTGAAATCAATTTTAAAAGATAAGTTTTTTAAAAGAGTTTTTAAAATTTATTTTGTTGTATATTTTGAAAATAATATGATGGTTTTATAGTTGAATAGATATATGTGAGAGAAAAAATAATTAATTAATGCATATGATGTGAGAGAGAAGAGAAAAAAATGATTGATTACTATATATAAGGTGTAAAAAAAAAAAAAAAGAGGAGATATAAAAAGTAATTGAAAAAAATTGTAAACCAAATAAATTTTAATTTTTCAACTCTCAAAAATTGTTTTCAAAACTGAACAAAACAAAGCCAAAGTTTCTATAATTTTGCTTCAAAATGACACTTGTTACCTTTATAATGTTATCAAAATTTCACTTTAATCCATTTATTTTAGTCTTTACCATCCTTTCTGATTTTATAAAATTTTACTTTAGGGTTATTTTGGAAAGATGGTTATAATCAATTTTTTGGTGAAAAACTGCTTATAAGCAGCTTTTTTGTAAGAGAGGAAGTGGGTTATAATCTGGAAAGTGAATTATAACCCACTTCTCAAAATAGGCCTTAGTCTCTCCAGCAACTGCAAAAAATGTTATCAGGGAATTAACATTTTTACTAAATTTTTGTGTTTAAAAAAATGTAAAAAATTAAGGTTGCGTTTAGTAGAATTTTGTAATTATGATTTGAGAGTATGAGTTGTATTTTAAGGGTTGGTTTGGGATGTTCTAAAAAAGTACACTTTTTGACTTATTGGCTTATATGGGTTGGGTTTGGATTGGGTTTGATGTGATGTGTTAAAGAGGTGATGTGATTTAAATAAGATGATGTGACTTAAACAGGATAGTGACTTTTTGACTTTTTGTATTATTTAGGTCATGCCAAACTTGGCCTAAGTTTGTGGGGTTTAGAATTATGATTTAAGTGTAGAAAATTTGCTTGGTAAAGAATTTTGAAAATAGTTTTGAAAAGAGTTTTGATTTGAGTAGGAAATTGTTGATGTGACATTTGATATTTGATACAAAAATTTACAACTCATAACTGAACATACAACTCAAAATTATTTTAAAGCACATAAAAAATTTTAAAAATTTCAGAAAATATTTTTTTCGATTATATAAAAATTAACATATCAATTGCAAAAAAAAAAAAAAAATTACTGTTCCGGTCAACCGGTCAGACGACCGGTTAGGCCAAATTTCGAAAAAAAAAATTGAAACTCGCGCTCGGTTTGATAGAGTACACAGAGCTTTCTGTAGAGTTGTGGAAAATTAATTCCACAACTCCATCCAATCATACTCAAACTATCACGTAGAAAACTAATTTGAAAATGGTTCCAAACAGAGCCTAAAGGGAATGGTTAGTTTTTTAAATAATTTTTTTTAATTTTTTAACTAAAATATTATGTTGACAAGAGATAAAAGTGAAATTAAATTTAAGAAGTTGAAACTTACAGCTTGAATTGAAACTTAAATTTAAGAAGTTGATCAGTACATTTAAAATGTCAAGAGATAAAAGTGAAATTAGATGTGAATGATTTATTTTCAGAATAACACAAGTACGAATTGTTATTTAGTTTACCCTTTTATGTTTAGTTATTTTCTTATTTTATTTTCTTTTTTCTCATTTTAGCTATTAATGTTTCAAATTTTTTTTCCCGATTTACTTACAAAACTAACTTATGTCAAAAATTAGACAAAAAATTACGAGTAATACTACAAATCCACTATTATAAACCCAAAAATTATCTAAAAAATAATTTTCATCATACAATCACCCACCTCGAAAATTCTGGGTGGGTAAATCTGGGTCCCTAGACTTTCAAAAATCAAACAGTAATTACACAATATAAAAATATTTTATTTTATATAATTTATATTTCTGACGCAAACTTTAATCGTAATATAATATATTTGTTATGTCATGTGACAACTAATGTGACATTTTCTATTTAATTTTGAACACAAATATATATTTTTACAAAAATGATTCATCTACTGAATTTAAGTTTGGCCGAATCGCTTGAATTTATGCATGCTGATCGACCACCTGGACGACCAATGCCTACTGTAGTTGTCATCTTTGTTGTCAAATGGACGGCCAGTGTTTACCGTGGTTGTCAATGGTGACAATCGCGGCTCTCACCCTTGTTATCAGATGACCGTCATGAATAAATTCAGACAAGTCAAAATTCGATAAATGTAGTATTGCTCATACTATTACGGGTAAATTATGAAAAACTAGTAGGAAAAAAAAAAACAAACAAACAAACACACATTTTATTTATTTTTTTGTAAATGAATTAAAAATTAGGGGAGGGCTTTTCAGGTAGAAAGGGACAAAAATATAAAATATAACAAAATGCGCATCCAGGGAATCGAACCCTGGTCAGTACCGTGGGAGGGTACTATGATACCACTACACCAGATGCGCTGCTTGCTGTAATGTTGCTAAAGTAAAGTAATATATATACTTATTTTCAAATTTTGAAATTTTAAATTGTTTTTGAACCCAAAAAATATTTCAAATTTCAAATTGTTTATATATATACATTATGCGCCATTTTAGATCCGTTTTGTTGATTTGAACATTTTGGTTCTTAGTTCTTAGTTACATTTATCTTAAAAAATGAATAATCTATCTTCACAATTGTATTTGTTATTTATTTTTGTAAAGATAGATATAATTCACATAGAGACTTTTGCTATGATTTTAACTGAGATCCTAGCAAATAACCAGTGTAATTGATCATTTAGATTAGTCAGTTCAATGGGTTGGATGTCAAGCTATTAAAAAAAATCTATTTTATTTTTAAGCATTATCTACTTGAGATATACAAAAAGTAAAAAAAAATTAAGAGTAAATCACACTTTGACCCTTAATTTGTTTTTCTCTTACTTTAGCCCTTCATGTTTTAATTTTTTTGTCAATTTACTTTTAAAGTTAACTTTTATTTAAAATTAGACAGAAAATGTCACATTAACTACCATATAACCTAACAAAAATATATGGGGAATTTAGTGATAAATTCCCTTTCACATACTTATATTTTAATTAGTTCAAATGATTTTATGGTATTCCAATAAATTTTATAAAACAGGTATAGATTTGTCACAATCCAAACCTACCCCTATAGGTTTAGTGTCATAACCGGCCAATAATCTAAGATTACCAAAGGCCTAACTGAACAGATTAAATAAACAGGGCTAGCGGAAACTAATCATAGAATAAGATTAAACGTCCAATGAGCTGTGAAAACTTATATAAGACAAAATGACCAACTCCATATATACATAGATTAACATCTACATCGAGTCATAAGAATTCCCAATTTCAACACATGTAAAAGCAAAATAAAACTAAACACAACAGAGTAACAATGCATATAAGGGTGAACACCGGCCACCTCAAAACTCTGACAGATGGAAGCCTCGCGGTGAGGCACAGAGGTTAGCTTGGCAAAACCAAAGCAAGGTCGATGCCACTATGTCCTTTCCTGAATTGGATCACCTACTTAATATATCAAAATATGAGTTGGAGCCTAGTGAATAACAGCTAAGTAAAGGGGTTCTGAACGATGATCATAATATAAAGCAAATTACATACTAAGCAGGTTCTTGTTACATATAGAAAGTATAATGTAATACGTGGTACATCCAAAAGCAATAAGTACAGGCTATCTAGAAGACCGAACAGGCGGTCATGAAGAATGAAGATTAGATATGATGGCCATCACTATAGTGAACAGAAGTCCCATGAATTGAAACTGACAAAGATCTCTATAATCACACGAACAGATGCCAAGGATGCCACGATAAATAGTGTAAGCAGAAATAGAATCATCATTCATAAATATAAGAAAACATATCAAAACAAAGCATAATTTTAAAGCAGGAAAACATATCTTTACAACAGTGTTACTCACAATTGGCTCCGTGATGTAGGTGACTAGAACGTGGCGTTTGACCTACACAGATAGATATAAACGTAGCACACTTAATTCGCCATACAACCAACTAATTAGTTTCATTACTTAAGAATTGATTGGTCTAAATGTCTTTTACTCTCATTTAATGCCTCTGCAGTGCAAATAAACGTCAATTGCGGATGCAAATCCCGCTAACAGAAGCCCAGGAGTGGGGTAAACGAAGCAGAAAAGTGAAACCGAGGCTGCCAAACAGCCGCACGTGCGAAGCTCCTTGGCCACACGTGCACCGCACGTATTTTTTATGCAGAATGCTCCCAGCACCTCTCTTGTTATCCGCACGTACAGGCCTACCCACTGCACGTGCGCCAATGCTTCCCGCACGTGTGGGCTCCCCAGTCGCATGTGCAGTTCTAGGTGTTCCAGAACCGGATTTATGCTCTATTTTTTGAGCTTTAAACCACCAAAATCAAACCCAAATTCGATCAAATCAAAGGCCAAAAGTTAACAAACACGGTGTATAAACAATTACCAACTTCAAACCAAGAATAGAACTTTAAATTCAAACTCAAGTTCCACAATCTCACAAACAACTTCAAGGTTAAATAGAAAACAAAAGCATGGAAATCTATCTTAAACTCATGCAAGACCAAATAAATGAGCTTGAGTAATGCTATTCATGCAAGGATATGGAAGAATTCCTCCTGTTAGGGTTATAACACAACTTATACTACCCAACTCCTTACTCTCTCCCTCAATCCCATGAGTTCAAGATGAAAATTCATTCTCATGCAAGAAATTAGGAAGAACTCTTATCTTAATGAGTTAATTTGATGAAGTTGCTTCAAATTCTTCTCTTCTCCTTTACCTTCCTCTCTTCTCTTCTTATTCACTCACTCAAACTCTAGAACACTCTTTAACTCTCCCAAGTTCTCTCTCTCTCTCTCTCTCTCTCTCTCTCTCATTGAGTTCAATATGAATATATAGATACATATCTATATCTAAGTTACTTAACTTGGATTAATTAAATGAGAGCCTCATTACTTGAATTACCTCGCTAATTAATTAAATTACTACTTGACCTACTTAAGGTGAATCAACTCTACCCACCTAGTCCACTAGTTAATTTATAACCCTACGATTTAACGAATCAGATAGGTCTTTTTTATAAATGAACATATCTGTCAACAAACATGATGCACATAACACATAAATAAGCATATAATACACAGATAAATACATAATTAAGATTAATCATAAAATTAACAGCTAAGTAAGAGAGGGGTATTATAGGATTCCACTTTGATTCTCTAAAGTAGGGAAGGACTACTTGATTAATGCAAGTAGTAAGGCTGCCATCTTCTCTATTGCAAGTTTTTCTTCTAGTTGAACTCCAATTAGCGGATCTACTTTAACTACACCGGCTTTGATTCGTGCAGCTATTATGATAACATCTGGCATTTTCATGAATGGAACAATAAATGAAAAAAACTTGAGATGTCCATATAATAAAGGCAAATCTTCGCATAAATGAAGAAAACATGATCTACAGTATTGTCCATACAATGAATGCAAATCTTTGCATTTCCTGCTAATATCCCAAGTCTCCAAGTGGATTGTTTTGAAAATTTGATCTATCAAATCCTAATTTCTATATATATTTTTATGAACATTTTTATCCTTTTAGGCTTTTATTGTATAATATATATATATAATAAAATATTTTTATATTACATGACTCTTATTTGTGTCATTTTCTATCTAATTTTAGACATAGTTGACCTTGAGTTTTATAGGGTTTAGGCGAACTCTTGGGAAATAGAAACTTTTGCCATGATTTTAACTGAGATCTTCGCAAATGAACGGTGTAATTGATTATTTAGATTAGTCAGTTCAATGGGTTGGATGCCAAGTTATCAAAAAAAATCTAATTTATTTTTAAGCATTATCTGCTTGAGATATACACAAAAAAAAAAAAAAAATTTAAAAAAATAAAAATATTAAGAGTAAATTACACTTTGACCCTTAATTTGTTGTTCTCTTACATTAGTCCTTCATGTTTTAATTTTTTGTCAATTTACTTTTAAAGTTAACTTTTATTTAAAATTAGACTGAAAATGTCACGTTAACTACTATATAACCTAACAAAAATATATGGGGAATTTAGTGATAAATCCCCTTTCACATACTTATATTTTAATTAGTTCAAATGATTTTATGGAATTCCAATAAATTCTATAAAACAGGTATGGATTCCACTTTGATTCTCTAAAGTAGGGAATGACTACTTGATTAATGGAAGTAGTGAGGCTGCCATCTTCTCTATTGCAAGTATTTCTTCTAGTTGAAATCCAATTACCGGATCTACTTTAACTACCCCCGCTTTGATTTGTGCAGCTATTATGATAACATCTGGCATTTTCATGAATGGAACAATAAATGAAAAAAACTTGAGATGTCCATATAATAAAGGCAAATCTTCGCATAAATGAAGAAAACATGATCTACAGTATTGTCCATACAATGAATGCAAATCTTTACATTTCCTGCTGATATCCCAAGTCTCCAAGTGGATTGTTTTGAAAATTTGATCTATCAAATCCTAATTTCTATATGTATTTTATGAACATTTTTATCCTTTTAGGTTTTTATTGTACAATATATATAGATATATATAAAATAAAATATTTTTATATTACGTGACTCTTATATGTGTCATTTTCTATCTAATATTAGACATAGTTGACCCTAAGTTTTATAGGGTTTAGGCAAACTCTTGGGAAATAGACACTTTTGCCATGATTTTAACTGAGATCCTCGCAAATGAACCGTGTAATTGATCATTTAGATTAGTCAGTTCAATGGGTTGGATGCCAAGTTATCAAAAAAAATCTAATTTATTTTTAAGCATTATCTGCTTGAGATATACAAAAATAAAATAAAATAAAATAAAAAATTAAGAGTAAATTAAACTTTGACCCTTAATTTGTTGTTCTCTTACTTTAGCCCTTCATGTTTTAATTTTTTGTCAATTTACTTTTAAAGTTAACTTTTATTTAAAATTAGACTGAAAATGTCACATTAACTACTATATAACCTAACAAAAATATATGGGGAACTTAGTGATAAATCTCCTTTCACATACTTATATTTTAATTAGTTCAAATGATTTTATGGTATTCCAATAAATTCTATAAAACAGGTATGGATTCCACTTTGATTCTCTAAAGTAGGGAATGACTCCTTGATTTTCTTCTAGTTGAATTCCAATTAGCAGATCTTCTTTAACTACGCCCGCTTTGATTCATGCAACTATTATGATGACATCTGGCGTTTTCATGATTGGAACAATAAATGAAAAAAACTTGAGATGTCCATATAATAAAAGCAAATCTTCACATAAATGAAGAAAACATGATCTACGGTATTGTCCATACAATGAAAGCAAATCTTTGCATTTCCTGCTGATATCCCAAGTCTCCAAGTGGATTGTTTTGAAAATTTGATATATCAAATCCTAATTTCTATATATATATTTTTATGAACATTTTTATCCTTTTAGGCTTTTATTGTATAATATATATAGATATATATAAAATAAAATATTTTTATATTACGTGACTCTTATTTGTGTCATTTTCTATCTAATTTTAGACATAGTTGACCCTGAGTTTTAAAGGGTTTAGGTGAACTCTTGGGAAATAGAGACTTTTGCTATGATTTTAACTGAGATCCTCGCAAATGAACCGTGTAATTGATCATTTAGATTAGTCAGTTCAATGGGTTGGATGCCAAGTTATCAAAAAAAATCTAATTTATTTTTAAGCATTATCTGCTTGAGATATACAAAAAAAAAAAAAAAAAATTAAGAGTAAATTACACTTTGACCCTTAATTTGTTGTTCTCTTACTTTAGCCCTTCATGTTTTAATTTTTTGTCAATTTACTTTTAAAGTTAACTTTTATTTAAAATTAGACTGAAAATGTCACATTAACTACTATATAACCTAACAAAAATATATGGGGAACGTAGTGATAAATCTCCTTTCACATACTTATATTTTAATTAGTTCAAATGATTTTATGGTATTCCAATAAATTCTATAAAATAGGTATGGATTCCACTTTGATTCTCTAAAGTAGGGAATGACTACTTGATTTTCTTCTAGTTGAACTCCAATTAGCGGATCTCCTTTAACTACGCCCGCTTTTATTCATGCAACTATTATGATGACATCTGGCATTTTCATGATTGGAACAATAAATGAAAAAAACTTGAGATGTCCATATAATAAAAGCAAATCTTCACATAAATGAAGAAAACATGATCTACGGTATTGTCCATACAATGAAAGCAAATCTTTGCATTTCCTGCTGATATCCCAAGTCTCCAAGTGGATTGTTTTGAAAATTTGATCTATCAAATCCAAATTTCTATATATATTTTATGAACATTTTTATCCTTTTAGGTTTTTATTGTATAATATATATAGATATATATAAAATAAAATATTTTTATATTACGTGACTCTTATATGTGTCATTTTCTATCTAATATTAGACATAGTTGACCCTAAGTTTTATAGGGTTTAGGCAAACTCTTGGGAAATAGACACTTTTGCCATGATTTTAACTGAGATCCTCGCAAATGAACCGTGTAATTGATCATTTAGATTAGTCAGTTCAATGGGTTGGATGCCAAGTTATCAAAAAAAATCTAATTTATTTTTAAGCATTATCTGCTTGAGATATACAAAAATAAAATAAAATAAAATAAAAAATTAAGAGTAAATTAAACTTTGACCCTTAATTTGTTGTTCTCTTACTTTAGCCCTTCATGTTTTAATTTTTTGTCAATTTACTTTTAAAGTTAACTTTTATTTAAAATTAGACTGAAAATGTCACATTAACTACTATATAACCTAACAAAAATATATGGGGAACTTAGTGATAAATCTCCTTTCACATACTTATATTTTAATTAGTTCAAATGATTTTATGGTATTCCAATAAATTCTATAAAACAGGTATGGATTCCACTTTGATTTTCTAAAGTAGGGAATGACTCCTTGATTTTCTTCTAGTTGAATTCCAATTAGCAGATCTTCTTTAACTACGCCCGCTTTGATTCATGCAACTATTATGATGACATCTGGCGTTTTCATGATTGGAACAATAAATGAAAAAAACTTGGGATGTCCACATAATAAAAGCAAATCTTCACATAAATGAAGAAAACATGATCTATGGTATTGTCCATACAACGAAAGCAAATCTTTGCATTTTCTGCTGATATCCCAAGTCTCCAAGTGGATTGTTTTGAAAATTTGATCTATCAAATCCTAATTTCTATATATATTTTTATGAACATTTTTATCCTTTTAGGCTTTTATTGTATAATATATATAGATATATATAAAATAAAATTTTTTATATTACGTGACTCTTATTTGTGTCATTTTCTATCTAATTTTAGACATAGTTGACCCTAAGTTTTATAGGGTTTAGGCGAACTCTTGGGAAATAGACACTTTTGCCATGATTTTACTCTGGTATCTGCTCTGATTTTGTTTGATAGAATGAGAGTAAAATTTTACTCTGGCATGTGCTTTGTTTTTGTTTGACAGAATGAGAGTAAAATTTTACTCTGTTATGTGTGTTGGAAAAAATGATTTTTTGGTGACTTTAATTAAATATTAAAGTGGGTCCCAACCGTCTATTGTGTTAGGTCGAAGTGGGTCTAGATACTTTGCAATGAGATCTTTACACCACAAATAGAATGGCCAAAAACCATTGAGAATTAAATGAGAAATTGCCCCATGAAGTTAGCATCATGAAAGAGTTAATGGGGTTTGTAACTTCTGCCTTTATTGCAGAGTTTAATAGTGCATTAATGCAGTTTGTAACTCCTGCCTTTATTGCAGAGGTTAATGGTGCATTAGTGACCAGCCATAAAGGCTGGAGGCTTCTCCTCTCTCCCCTATACATATATA
This sequence comes from Camellia granthamiana, assembly GCA_036172215.1. NCBI lineage: Eukaryota > Viridiplantae > Streptophyta > Magnoliopsida > Ericales > Theaceae > Camellia > Camellia granthamiana. The sequence goes on from CM069904.1 coordinate 115,839,732, forward strand.
AATTGAGACCCTCCTGTCAAGTCTCAAACACAGAAATTGTTTATTCCATTCTTTAGTCAGTTTGCTAGAAATTTCTACAGTGAGAGAGTGCTGCCACTGTTTTGTTCGCCAAGCTAGACAGAGAGTGCTTCTGCCGTAGCTGGTTTTGACCATCGTATCCTGGGAGACAGACGCCGGGATTCCTCAAGCACTCGACCCGTGAGGCGATGAAATCTGTTTTAAGGAAACTGTTACCGTGCAGGCTTCGGTTTGGTTTCTTTACCATTTTTTATTGTTTTGTGTATTTCTATTGAAATTTAGTTGTAATTATCAACATATGTTCTTGGTATATAATTTTGATTTCTTCATAAATCTATTTCTTTAATTTCACAAATATGAACAACAATGTGCTATGTTTTTGTTTGATAAAATGAGAGTAAAATTCTACTATGGTATGTGTTCTGATTTTGTTTGATAAAATGAGAACAAAATTTTACTTTGATATGTGCTCTGTTTTTGTTTGACAGAATGAGAATAAAATTTTACTCTAGTATGTGCTCTATTTTTTGTTTGATAAAATGAGAGTAAAATTTTACTCTAGTATTATCCTTTCTTTTTTTTTGATACAATGACAGTAGATTTTTATTCTATTATTGTGTACTTCTGTTATTTGTTTTCAGAGCAATGAGTTCAAGCGATGAAACAAAGTGAGGGAGACAAACGGTTCCATCGTTTGATATTTGCCCATTTATATAGATGGATATTTTAGTTGTTTTACCATATTTTTTTATTTAATAGACTTTTGGAACCAATATTTTATTATATGAGCTTCACACAAAAAAGACCCAATGGGATGGGCTTTTCACCAAAAATCCCTCCGGCTTACTCCTAAGGAAAATGCTATAGGTCCTGACATTTCTATCAAATATTTTATCAAATGTCTCATATAAATATGGTGTGAGACATTTGACAAATATTTGATAGAAATGTTCGCATTCTTAACATTACTTCATACTTATTGACCCAAAAGCGGTACACCTCTGTTTGGGATGAGAGAGTTTTAGTATTAAAAAAAAAAAAAAAAATCACTAAAAAGATGAAATACATATATGCAAAAAAAAAAAAAAAAAAACACTTTGTCTTATCTGTACTTTTTGCATTTTTTTCATAAAAAATCAAAAAAATTATTTGTAAACACTTCAGCATTTTTCACTAATATTTTAGCCAAAAAAACACTCCTAAAATAGCTACCTCGCAAACGAATCCTAAATTTCATCAAAACAGAGCAACGAAGCAGGGCAGCAAAAACTAAAGAGAGAGAAGATTTTGAACTAGGTCTACAACTGAGTAATGCCCAAACTACTTTGTAAATCAAATATATATTCATATATATGTATGCATATGCTAAAACTATTCTATATATACTTGGCAGGTTAATAAAGGATTCACAATTCAGCTGCACATAAAAATCAAAGCAACACAAAGCCAAATAGATGTCTTAGAATATACTACATTAATTTTTCTCAAAACAGAGAGGGGAAAACTAGTTTTATTTGTCACATCATACTTCTAACAAACCCATGCAAATCTAACTTGCTCCTCCTCCTCCTCCATCTTCATTCTCATCTTTTTGCTCCTCCATCTTCATTCTCATCTTTATTTCTCTCCTCTGTTTTCCCCTTTGTTTAGAGGCCTGGGTCTTTACTGGTATTTCATTCACAATCTGCAAAATTGTTTGAGTTCAATCAATGTTGGATTTTAATTAAGAAATATTAAAAACTATATAGATAAATTTGGTAAATTCATATAATATATATAAGGATTAATTACACAAATGGTTCCTAAAGTATGCATTAGTTACATTCTAGTCCTCTTTAGCATTAGCACGTTCAAATCAAAATCAATAACTGGATAGAGGGTATTTTCACAATTTTAGAAAAAATCTTCTTCTTTAAAAATCTCAACCATAATCTTCTTCTTTATTCCAACGCGCGCGGAGCAATAAAAGAGGCGCGGTTTTCTGATTTCAACCTTTTAGCGACTATTTAATATTTTAGTCGGGAAAGGAATACATTATGCCGACTATAATATTTTAGTAGCGAAATAGAAATCAATAGCGACTAACATCTTGGTCGGTAAAAGTCATATTTGGCGACTAAAGTTTCATTTAGTCGGGAAAAAGCAGTATTACAAATTAATTTAAATTTTTTCAGTGTAAAATGTTCAACAACGGCGACCAAAAAAATATTTAGTCGCGAAAATGTTCAATTTTGCCGACTAAATGAAAATTTAGTCGCCAATTATTATTTTTTATCGACTAAAAAATTTAGTAGGCAGATATCTGAACCAATGGCGACCAAATTATTTTTTAGTCGCTGAATACTATACGTTTGGCGACTAAAAATGTTTTAGTCGGCGAAATTAGTCGGGAAAAGTACATTTTTTTGTAGTGAGAGTATATTTTGCTTCTATGCAGAAGATATTGAATTGTACATTTTTATAAAGCATTTAAATTTAAACGGTTAAATCAACAATTCTGTCATATTTTTCTTTTTTCCTCAACATTATTATGAATATATGAGTCAAGATTGAATTAATTTTGTAAATTTTTCGAATGCTTTTTATTTTATTCATTAGAGACTTATATATGTATATATTATGCAGGATTATGAAAGATGTAAGGCTACGAACTTATGTTTTCTTTGTGAAAAGAGAAAAATGGAGCTATATAATGTTCCGTGTGGGTGTCGTATTTGGTGCGTAAGTTGTGGCGAAGAGCTGTCAGATTATGTTCATCAATGTATCATCTGCAATGCAGAGGTTGAAAAGCTCGAACTCCTTTCTCTTCCATCTTCATCTTTAGACAATCGCCAATCGGTATGTATATGTTCTACTATATTTCAGTTCTCAATCTTTTAATTGTTCCACTTTGATCTTAAAAGTATACAATATATTACACAGTAATTCATGATATTAACACCATTTGAAATTAGAGAGAGATTTTTAAAATTTTACTTGAAGACTTGACATAATTAAAATGACCAAATACACAAATGGTCTCAAACTATACTTTTTATACTATTTTGGTTATTAAAATATGTGCTTTGTTTCATTTTAGTCTACAAAGTGTGCACTTCCTCACATTTTCATCCCTAATCTTTAGTTTTGTTGCATTTTTATTTTTTTCTAAAATTGTGAAAATACCCTTTATCCAGTTATTGATTTTGATTTGAACGTGCTAATGCTAAAGACAAAAGGTTTGGTCTTTGGCTACCAAAGTGAAATAATTAAAAAATTGAGGACTAGAATGTAATGCATAATTTAGGGACCATCTGTGTAATTAACCCTTATATATATTATATGGATTTACCAAATTTATCTATATGGTTTTCAATATTTCTTAATTAAAATCCAACATTGATTGAACTCAAACAATTTTGCAGATTGTGAATGAAATACCAGTAAAGACCCAGGCCCCTAAACAAAGGGGAAAACAGAGGAGAGAAATAAAGATGAGAATGAAGATGGAGGAGCAAAAAGATGAGCATGAAGATGGAGAAGGAGGAGCAAGTTAGATTTGCATGGGTTTCTTAGAAGTTTGATGTGACAAATAACTAGTTTTTGCCTCTCTGTTTTGAGAAAAATTAATGTAGTATATTCTAAGACATCTATTTGGCTTTGTGTTGCTTTGATTTTTATGTGCAGCTGAATTGTGAATCCTTTATTAACCTGCCAAGTATATGTAGAATAGTTTTAGCATATGCATACATATATATATATGTTTGATTTACAAAGTAGTTTGGGCATTAGTTAGTTGTAGACCTAGTTCAAAATCTTCTTTCTCTTTAGTTTTTGCTGCCCTGCTTCGTTGCTCTGTTTTGATGAAATTTGGGCCTTGCTTGGTTTGACTCTGGGAAAAAGATTTTGGAAAAAAATTTTGAAAATTTTATTTGGTTTGTAATTTTTTTCAAAAAAATTTCAAAATCACTTTATCTTTCCTACACATCAATCAATCACTTTTTCTATCTTCTCTCTTATTTTCAATCACTTGTTCTCTCACATACTCAATTATAACAAAATATAAAATTATCCCAAACTTCCAAACTCCAAAACTATTTTCAAAATATACAACCAAACAAATTACAAAAATTTCTAAACTCTCTCCACAAAATATTTTTTGAAAACTTATCTCCCAAAGTCAAACCAAATCAGGCCTTAGGCCTTGTTTGGGAAGCAGTCTGTTTAGCCAAAAAGTCAAAAAATTACTAAAAAAGCGAAAAAGCCACCAACTCATACCAAAAAGTCAAAGATTTCTTTTCTCTGTACTTTTTGCACAACTTTTCGTAAAAAGTCAAAAAAATTCATCCTAAATATACTAGTTTTTTTTAGCTCATGTTGTAACCAAATAGCCAAAAAGTTACTAAATTAGCTTGTTCCCAAACGAGGCCTTAGTATTCGTTTGGAAGGTAGCTTTTTTAGGAGTGTTTTTTTGGCTAAAATATTAGTGAAAAATACTAAGTGTTTCCAAATGATTTTTTTTGACTTTTTATGAAAAAAATGTAAAAAGTAGAGATAATACAAATATTTTATTTATTTATTTATTTTTGACATATATGTATTTCATCTTTTTACTGATTTTTTTGTTTTTGGACTAAAACTCTCTCATCCCAAACAGACCTGCTTTTGGGTCAATAAGTGTAGAGTAATGCTAAGAATACTATATACTTCTATCAAAAACCATACCTATATGAGGCATTTGATAAAATATTTGATAGAAATGTTGGGACCTATAGCATTTTCCTTAGAAGTAAGCCGAAGGGATTTTTGGTGAAAAGCCCCTCCCATTGGGCCTTTTTTGTGTGAAGCCCATGTAATAAAATATTGGTTCAAAAAATCTCTTAAATAAAAATTTTAAAAATGGTGAAAAGACTGAAATACCCTTCCATATAAATGGGCCAATATCAAACGATGGAACTGTTTGTCTCCCTCACTCTGTTTTATCACTTGAACTCGTTGCTCTGAAAACAAATAATAGAAGTATACAATAACAGAGTAACAATTTACTGTCATTGTATGAAAAAAAAAAAAAAAACGGAACAGATAGCATTAGGTTAAAATTTTACTCTCATTTTATCAAACAAAACAAAACACATACCATAATAAAATTTTACTCTCATTCTGTCAAATAAAAGCAGAGCACATACCAGAGTAAAATTTTGCTCTCATTCTGTCAAACAAAATCAGAGCACATACCAGAGTAAAGATTACTCTTATTTTATCAAACAAAACAGAGTATATATCAGAATACAATTTTACCCTCATTCTATTAAACAAAAACAAAGTACATATCAGAGTAAAATTGTACTCTCATTTCGTCAAACAAAATCAGATCTTACACAATAAAAATAAATAAATAAAACTAATCAACAAATCAACATACTTGATTGAACTCGAACAATAATCAAACACGTGATTGAAACAAAACATCTAAAACTCCATTAACACTCACAAATCTCGATGAAATTCTCTAAATCTGATATAGATTTGTACAGTTTTAAAACATAATCCCTTGTTTAATTGAGAGTGTTGATCATTGATGACGAGATCGTGTATTATTGACTAAGGGCGAGATCTTCAAATTTTGATATCATTTTCATGGATTTCACAGATCATTTTCACTGATTTTGCAAATCCTCCTCACTAAGCTTATGTATACAAGATCCTCTTCATTGAGCTCATGTATACAAGATCCGTGTATATAGAAAGGGCAATATGGTAAAAAAAAAGATACAAATTATAGAATGTCCTTGGGAAATTCTATTTCCACACCCTTACTTAGCTCTGTGCACACACTTAATAATTTATTTTTTTATTACAGTTTTGTCTTAAAATAAAATTACTAAAATGTCCTTATCTTCTCCACCAAAATCTTAATTTCTTAACCCTAACTCTAGCCACAGCTTATTGTCCACGCTATTGCCTCCACCATCAACTTCACTACAACTTTTGTACAAAACTGCCATCACCTCTTCTCTTTCTCTCTGGTGTGCATATTGATTCACTAACATGTTTAGGCAGGCACATGTTTTAAGTACGGGCTTATATTTAAGCAATGTTGTTTATAAAGATTTTTGCCTCTTGTTGGAGCTCTGAAGTGATGCCTTTTACTTATCCAACAGAAAAAGGAACTTTTGAAAAATATTGGAAAAAAATAAAGTTGTTGTGTATCGTTTATTTATATTTTATGCATTTATTTAAATTGACAAAGAGATAGTAGAGAGAATCTATTTCCAAGCTACAATAAATACATAAGGCCTTAACAGTTATTATTCATTGTTGATAATTTTTTCATCTCGACTACATAGAGGGATAGTTTTAACAAAAAAGGTTGTGCATCAAGTTAAATTATAAAGTACAAAATTAGTTGGTGTGTGTATTGAGAAAGAATATGGAATGAGATGTTTTTGTATGTGGAAATAGAATTATCCAATGTCTTTATTGAGTCACACGTTTCCTAATTAGGAGTTTTTTAAAGAGAAATTTATTGAGTTGTCTTTTATCCTAAAAAAAAGCCCCAAAAAGAAAGGTTTCACCAAAAATCCCTAAGCCAGGAAGGTAGGCATTGGGACCTAGTATTTGAACAAAAATAGGACCCCAAAATATTTATAAAATTCTATCTATACTAAAATCTTACTAAATATACAAATAGTAAAATGTGATTGGTTGTCAAAACAAGTTCTCGTAGCATTGAAACAATAAATGGTAAATTATAAATACATCTCTTGAGATTTATTTAAAATATAAATTGTCTTATGTGGTTTTAAAAATTACATCTCGTCCCTTAAAGTTTCTAATTTTATAACAAATAATCTATTTTATTAATAAATCATTAAGTCAATTAATAGTTTGTAATAATATTAAAAATTTATTTTAATTACTAATTCAGATAATTTTTATTATATAGTAGAGTAGTTACGATTTTTTTTTTTAATTAATTCTGTTAAATAATTTTTTTGACAATGAGGTATTTATAAATTTTCAAACTATATAAAGTAATCTGTATTTTAAGCAAACGTTAAAAGTGTATTTATAATTTATCAAAAAATAAAATTAGCTCAATCTGTCTTTATAGAAATTAAAAGGGCTAAAAAATTCTGGGATCAAATTTAAAAAAATAAAATAAAGTAACTATTTTTTTTTTGGGTCAGGATTATTTATAAAAAATTAGATTCCAAACAGAGTGTTAACTAGTGGTGACTCCTCCTTCCGCGACTGTAAGCTGCCATTGTGAGGAAGAAATCGGTGTCTGATGTCCCGCGACTCACCGGTACTGAGTCGTCTCCCTTCGTTTCTTTAATGGTTTTTAATTGAATAATATTTGCCTTAAAAATTGCAATTTCTGTGTTCTGTTTGATTTTTGTTTTCATTACAATCAAACCCATTAAATTTTATTTTTAATTTTATTTTTTTGCTATCAGACTTGTACTTTGAATCAATTTTTTGTTCTTATTTTGTCTTTCTGAATCCATTAAAATCCTTATAAAGAGTGTTATGCTTTGCCACAAGTTTTTGTTCACTCTTGGCTATTGTTTAATATTGGGGAAAATTAGTTTGTTTGTGTTTTTTTTTTTTCAATGTGGTTGGAAACATATGCTTTGCAGATATATTTTCTTCAGCTTATTCATTTCTGTGCCTTTGGGTTGAATTTATGTTGATCATTGATTGGAATCTCATTATAGTTGGTTTAATTGTAAATTGGATTTTGGAAACTTTTTTGTGGCTACTAATACATAAAAATTGTGCATACTTATCATTTTATTGAAATTTTTTCCTTTTTTTTAATATGTAAGAGGTCTCATCTCATGAGTTTGCCTAGGGCCCCATGAAACTAAGGGCTGGCCCTGTTAATGCTACTAAGAATTCCAAAAGGATAAAAATTACACTTATAATCTTTAAAGTATACACCTTGTCTTATATGTAATTTCGATGGGTCAAGCACATAATATTGTGACTACGCACATCTCATTGTAATCAGAGGGGCATGCCCAAAGGGTGCGCACTGTTGATTTTGCCTAGTGAATAAGCATATATATATGTATATCGTTTGTGTTCTGTACATTTCTGTTGTCTCTCAGTAGATTGAAACTTTGTACTTTTGCATTGTCATCAAATCCATATTAAGCTGACTGCATATGTTAGTAATTCTTATTACAACACCTTCATTCAATGTTCCCAATCTAAACATTCCAAAATTCTACTCAAAATTTAGAAAATGTTACACTAATTCGCAATTCATTATGAAGTCAAATTTTCATAAGCTATAGACACACACAAGGCATGAGTTGAAGTCACAAAAACGACCTCTCCAATAATGGAGGTAAGGCTGCATACATCTTGTCCTTTTCAAATCCCGCTTTAGTAGAAGTCTCGTGCACTGAGTCGCCCTTTTATAGACACACACAAGGTACATACTCTATCGGAAAGGAGCTAGAGGATTTGGACTACTTGGAACTTTAGAGATTCTTAGCTCTTTACAAACATGATCTAACATACCCAGAAAGTCCCTCACAATCACAAAAATTCGAAGCGGGTTCACTTCTTCTTTGCTCACATTTCCATGAAAGTATTCTGTAATTTCTCGAACATTTAAAAGCACTCTTCCCTCATCTTCCCGCAACTCCTTTATATTCTTCTCTGCATAACCAATAAAAGATCTCATGCAGTTCACAAAATTCTCTCGCTTTTCATCCACACACAAGTCCTTGCCCACTAGATGTTTCAACTTAGCCATTTCATTTGACAGGTTTGAGACAGAGCTTGCAACAACATCCAAGTCTATTGTAGCTGTTTTCTTCACATTGCATAGTTCAATACTTAGACTAGAAACAAGATCTAGACCCATCCTCCTGTAATCTTCTTCTCTTTCTTCAACATTTTGGATCTTGTTTTTCAGATTTATATTCCCCATAATGCTCTCTGAGACTCTGATTCCTTCTGATCGAATGATTTCTTGGACAACAAAATGGAGAAGTGTTGTTCTTCCATCAGTTCCTTTCACATCGGATAGCTTGAGGAGGGTGTCAAGCTTGAATGCTCTGGCACCTCCTCTTATGGTTCCAACATTCATTCTGTTTCCGGTTTTAAGGACTGCTTCAAGTAATTTTAGGAAGAGCTGACTTGATCTGAGTTCATTGCAGGCTTCCTGAAAGAAAAGAAAAAAGAAATGGATCATTCATTTCAAAATAAGTTTTCCCATTAGATAAGAAGTAAAAAGGTGATGTGTTGGATACCAATAAGATATGACACTTTTGCACAGTTCCCAACAGCTATCAAACACATGTTCAAACATGTCCTATTTAAAAATATATATATTTCTACACACTTCAGACACTTAGCAAGCACACACGTCTATTGTTTAGACACACATGAAACACATTACAAATTTGAATAAAATATAAATAATGTAAATTTGTGCATGTTCTCTACCTTGAGATTTTAAAAGTTATTGTCTTTAAATTAAATATTCATATATATGATATATAATAATTGTTTATCCTTAATATATGCTATTTTGTGCTTGGCCACTCTCTGTCGTGCTATATTTTTTTGAAATTTTTTGTATCAGTGTGTCCATGTCATGTCACGTGTACATGTTCATGCTTGGATGATTAATTACCTCTAGCATTGAGAAAGACTTTCTGAGATGAACTACTTCATCTTCAAAAGTTTCTTTGTAAAGCATGGCTTCAATCCTTAGAAAGGCAAAAGGAATGTTTAACATTGTCATGACAAACTTCTCTGCTGAGCACAGTTCATTGATGTCTCCTTTATAGCTTGAGAGCTTATCTTCTTCTTCCTTGGTGGGTACCATCTTCACTAATGCTTCTAGTTGTTGTAAGCACAAGCCCTCCCCTGTTTTTTTGGAGATTTTAAAACTTAGAACAGTTGAAATATTAAAAAAGTATGAAATATAGTTGTGTCCTATGTCTTGACATGAAAATTATGTGAATTTGACACTTGGGCACATTCCTACCCGCAACATCTAACTATTTGTTCATTATAATCTTAATATTAAAATTGCATTCAATCTGATCCTAAATGGAAGCATGTTGTATCATATTGCATTGTAATTTCATATTTCTTTCCCCCACGTTCGGTGAATTCTTGTAGGTAGAACAACCTCTGATAAAGAAAAATTATTCAGTAGTTTCGGAATAGCACCATAACATGTGCACGTGGTGCACTCATCCTATGAGATTTCACAAAAAGGAACAAATGGGGCCGACCTGTCTCCCATCTAGACAATTGAGGGATGGGATGGGGCCAACCTTGTCTCCTACCTAGCTGGTCTGATCAACTCCACCCATCTCATTAATACTATTCCTTTTTTTCTTTTTTCTTTTTTTATATGATTGAGAACTCAGCCCAGGTAGGATTCTTTGGACCCACCCCAGACAACCCGGGTTCAAAAGCCACCCCCTAAGCCTATGAATTGGGAAAACAAGAGAGGAGTCAAACCTCAGACCTCCTAGACAAGAATTGGTCCAATATAAAGACTGTTTATCTAAACATAATAGAGTTTTAGGAGAAAAACCTTGTACTAGTGCATCACAAACTTGCTGAGCAGTAACATTCAAAGCTTTTGCAAGTATGGTAATGTTTTGTAGTCTCTTGTGTTCAAGAATATGCTTGCTTGGAGAAGGGCTCTTGCTCTTTGCCTCATCATTCTTCATAGAATTTTGTAGATTGTATCCAAAAAGTGATTCAATCATCTCCTCATCCAATCTGTTCCACATCTCACACACTGTTTAATTCCCAAACATAAAGAAATTGAAACCAATTACAACATGTAAAACAAAATCTCTTACTCAAATGAGCTTGATCTCAACTTGTCCCACACCATAGACCGGTCCGGTGCAGCTCTAACTTTGTCCCAGTGAAGCGGTTTCAGCTTTGGCAATGGAGCTCCGTCTTTGCCCAATGGGGTAAACAAAGGAAGTTGGGATGGCGGAGGAGGTGGCAAGCCTTTAAGAGAGTTATTATTATTTCCTTTGAAAAATGGCGGTGGACATGGTGGTGGAGGAACATTGCCTGAAGGCTTAGGAGGCGGCAAAGGTGGCAAGTTACTTTTTGGGAGGCCTCTTGTCTCCAATCCAATTTTGGATTGTATTGGTGTAGTATGTGCCTGTGGGCCCACTGCAGGCCTTGCTTCGATGACCTGATTTGAGTTTCTTGGAGATAATGAAAATGGTAATGTAGGAGAACTTAAACCTTTACATGTGATTTGAGTCGAGCAAGAAGAAGAATGAGAAGGAGACATGTGTAAATTACTTGAGGAAGGAAGGGACGGAGGCGGAGGCGGTGGCGGAGGCGGTGGCGGTGGCGGTGGCGGTGGAGGAATAGTGCTTGAAGGCTTAGGAGGATTAGGAGGTGGTGAAGGTGGGGTTTGATTTGGGAGACCGCTTGTATCCAGTCCAACTTTAGATTGGCCTGGTTCAATTTGGGTTTGTGGGCCTACCATGGATCTCGCTTCGATGATCTGATCTGAGTTTCTTGGAGACAATAAAATTGGTACTGTGGGAGAACTTAAAGCTGTACATGTGATCCAAGTTGAACAAGAAGAAGAATTAGAAGGAGAAATGTGTAAATTACTTGAGGAAGGAAGGGGCGGTGGCGGTGAGGCTGAGGATGTGTCAGTAAGACTACCTGCTGAAGCATTAGAAAGCCTCATGTTGGATGAATATGAATCACAGAAAGAATGAAAAGATTCATCACCATCTGATGAATGAGCTTCTTGATCAGCAGGAACTACTTCATGATCACCATCAGATGATCCATCATCAGATTCACACTTCAGTGACTCTTCTTCACCCTCATCACGAACACACATGATTTCTTCTTGCTCTGACTCTTCTTCTCTCTCATTCAATTCACATCTTGGTGTGTTTTCATTTGATGATGTGTTGTTGACAACTTCAAAATTTTGTTTCAGACAAAATGGTTGTGGTTCTAAAGCAGTTTCTAGGGACTCAATGTAAAAGAGGTCCAAGACTGGTTCAGAGCTCACCCTTTTCACAGAGTTTTGAGAGTTCGCATACATGGTAGGCCGACCTCTAGAGCCTGCTTCAGTGTTGCGTGTTTTTGACCCTGCATTAGCTGATCTCTTTTTCACCCATACGAGCCCAATGGCACACAACAAAAATATAGCTCCAACAGACACAAGAATTGAAACTAGAATTCTTTTGAGTCTACCTTTATGATCGTGTCTGCGAATCTTGTGGGGTGGTGGTGGGATTGGATGCATTGGGTGCACCAAAACAGGAGGTGGAGCTCCTGATTCAATGGTGGGTGATGGGGAAGGTGATGGTGATGACCACACATTTTCAGTGTCACCATTGATGGTTTTGAATCCAAGTAAAGCTCTGAACTTTTCTATGATCAGAGTTTGCTTTTCTTCACTCTCATCCTTTCCTGTGACCTTCTCAATGTGGTGATTCTCTTTACCATCTTCACTCTCTTCCTCCAAGTAATAGAGCTCTTGTAGGCCATCATGGCCATTCAAGTGATACTCCGCATTCAATGAAGCATCCACTGCCAGAATGTGGGTAGTAATTTGGAATGAAATGAACATGAGGATGATGAGGGTGAAGATCATGTGGAGAGTAGTGTGAGAATCGGAACCCATATTCTTCAACCCAAAATCATCAAGCAATGAGTCTACCTTTCTGCATATAAAGCTAGCTCTGTTTTTTTTTTTTATTTATTTATTTTTGTAAGTAAAAGAAAGAAGGTTGGTTTTGGGCGGTGCGTGAGGGAAAATTATTAGGTAGTCTAGGAGTCCCACACGACATTACTTACATGGTGCTTCTGAGACATAGATGAGGCATCCCCTGTTTCCAAACTAACTATTGAAGATGGGTCAATATTGTCTTACTTGTAAAATTTTTTGCTACATCATTGCTTGGAGTACCATGTGAACAACATCATGTGGCACTAGTATCCCCACACTACTGAATAATTACCCTGTGGGGGTGTGATATGTAGTGAAGAAGATCTGTATGTGGAGAGTCTTTAATGCTACTCCAAGAAACCCCTGAACCTTTGGCAGCTGTAGTTGTAAGTTGTAACTGGACCTTCTTTCTTTCTTGTGTTCTTGCCCTCTTATCTACTCTCTCTCTCTCTCTCCACCATTAATTGCCTCTGCTAGTCACTGTTTAGCTTGTTTGGAGCTATAAACTGTTTATAGTCTTTTATTGAGCATTTGGTGCAATTTCTGCTTTTAATTTCTACTTTATGATTATCAATTTTCATGATTGAGAAAAACTGCCGTAAAAAGGCCTTTCTCAGCCTATCTTTTGGGACATGTTTCACTAATTTTACTCAAAATCTGTGCTTCTATCCGTCACTCACACACCTCACCATCTTCTTCTGGTTTAGTGTTAGCTTTGGAGTGTGAAAAAGTCTTGGGATGTAAAATCAAATTCATGCGTTTTTAGATTTGAATCAAGCTTTATGTAGCTAAAAGTCATCAGTGAATCTGATAGTCTTTTGGTGGGTCTAGATTGGTTGGACTTGCCTTGCTTTCCAGGAGGGTGATATTGCAAGTTTTCACCAACCCCACGATATTAAAAGAAGAGAGGGAGAAAATGGTCCATCATTTTCTCATATGATTTTTCCATCCACAAACTCAGTGGAATAAAATAGTCAATAAAACAAAACACTGCATCACATCAAAGTAAAACCTCTTAAGCCTCTTTTAGAGATAGGCAATTTTAGTAATTTTTTTATTTTTATGAAAAAATGTGCAGAAAAGTAAGAAGAATGATATGACAATTTTAACTTTTTAAACTTTTTAACTAGAAGTGGAGGTTGCCAAACTTTTTATTATATTGTTTTTGAAAACACACCAAATAGGTTTATTTTATTTTATTTTACTTTTTAATGAGCAAACACACCAAACAGGTTGAAGAAGTATGAAAACTTTGAAATTTTTTGCCACTCCCCCCCAACTTTTTGAAGTACAATTTTTAGAAGTATAAAATTTCAAATTCTAAACTAATTGAGTTATTAATATATATATATATATATATGTATGGAGAAAGCAAGATTTTTGATGTTGAATTATGTGAGGCTAAAAAAACTAGGAGACCATATGTGTCCCATTCACACACTACTCTAGTTTGAATCTCCATTAGCAAGTGGTGTGTTAGTTAATGTTGTTTTTAGATTTGCATGTCGCATTTTATGGTGTGTTGGGATTAAATTTGAACTTGTGGGCTGTTGGGCTGTGGGGGTAGGTCTCTCTCACATAACCACTAGAGAGATAGAGAGAGAGAGAGCATTACACACACACCATCCATACGTATATCATTGGCCAATTGGCTTGGCTTGCCCGCTACTTAGAATGCCACTCCATGCCCTTTACTTAGACTATAATAAGCAGTTCGGTTTGGTTGGGATTGTGAAAAAATTTAAGTCTTGTTTGTCATAATCTAAAAAAGTCAAAAAGTTGTTATCCTATTTAAGCCACATTATCTTATTTAAATCACATCACCTCGCTACCATATCACTTCAAATCTGACACATACTTTATAAAAAGTCAAAAAGTATACTTATTTAGCCTCCGTTTGGGAAGTGGGTTGGCTTTTTGGCTTTTTTGGCTTTTTTAGCCTGGGCTTAAAAGTTTGGTTTGGGAAGGGCTTTTTGGCTTTTTGGCTTTTTTGACTTTTTTTGTGAGAGAGGAGTGTAATGATTATGGTTTGGATGTGATGTTTTATTTTTTGTGGCTAAAAAAGCCTATTTTGCCTTTTGTGGCTAAAATAGCCAAAAAAGCCCAAAAAAGTTCTTGCCAAACGGAGGCTTAGATTATCCCAAACTATTTCGTAGTATCGAATGAATCCTTCACTTTTGTTGGTTTCATGAAAAGTTGAAACGATAACATGTTAAGGTTTAGTTATTTTGATTTTTTGATTTAGTGTAAATGAGAGGTCTATAAATTTTTTTAAAGAGATTTATAAAATCTTACAAAATTTCATATCAAGAATAAATGAAGAGAAATGGTGGACATATAAATGGCTCCCTCTAACTTTTATTGCCAAGTGTGTAATATTAGTCACTTATCTTTTAATATTCAAAGAATTAGAATATAAAAAAGTATTTAAATATATGATTTGAGTAGGTATTGATGTAAAATTTTTCAGAGTTGAAATAGACCTTATGTTGTGATAAATTAACAGAAATTTTTAATCAACAGAAATTTCTATTGATCTCGAACAGTTGTTTGCATTAATTATGCTTGTTTTACTCATATTAAAAAGGAAGTCAATGTAATTATACCAAATTTATGGAATTTATTGTATTTTTTTTGAATTTTAAGATAGATTGATGTAATTTATCCTCTTTCTTTTTTCTTTCTTTCTTTTTTTTTTTTTTTTTTTTTTTTTTTTTTTTTTTAACAAAACCCTCTAAATAATAATAGGTAAAATGAGAATTTTATTGTAATTTTATAGAATAATAAAGATAAAAACAAATGGAGTGATTTTTTTTTTTTTTTTTGGGTAAATGAGTAAAACCTAATCCAAGCCAACATCAGGCCTAAAGTTCGAACTGAAGCCTAAATATAAAATTACCTTTCGATCCAAAACTCATACTGTATATTAAATAAACAATAAAATTTAAAGTTTGGTAGGTGCATTTTTCGTTTAGTGTATTTTTTTTTATTTAGAAAAAAATAAAACTAAATAAATTATAAATGTACATATATATATATGTAATTTTTGGATTCAAGAACTATTCCCAAACCTAGTCTATTTAAAGAATGGACCTTAGAGTTCAGCCCAATTCTACTCCGTGGGCTCAAGTATTAGTCCCAAGCTCTTAATTTGAGACCAGAACCATAACACAAGAAAATGGGCCAAAACATGTGAATTGAACAACCCAAATCTAATAAGATCTAGATCTAAATAGAAATATGATTATTTTTGTCAATTTTGGCGATCTAATTAACTATATAGGAATGGCAACGGGGCGGGGCGGGGCGGGGCGGGGCGGGGCCGGGGATCACCTTCCCTGTCCCCGATCCCCGACGGTGATAATTTCTCCATCCCCGGTCCCGATCCCCGACGGGGAACCTAGCACCATCCCCATCCCTGCCCCCAACAGGGATCGGGTTTCCCCGACCCCGAAAACTCCCCGGTCCAAAAAAAAAAAAACAGATCACAAAATCAACTAACAGATCAACTCATCAACAGATCAACAACAAAATCATCAACATCATCATCATACACAACAGATTTAAAAAGAGAAAAATCACAGAGATGGTGTCGGTGTGGCGAGGCAGCAACGTTGTTTTCTTCATCAAATGTAAGAAATGTAAAAAATAAAAAATCAAATGTAAAAAATAAAAATAAAAAATAAAAGAGGCTTTGATTTGGAGATCTGAGATCTGTTACCGATCATGTATAAACACAAAGATAAAGATCGAAGATCGGCGCGATGGGTGGAAGGAGAGGACGTCGGAGAAGCTGCTGCCAACACCATCGGTGAGATCGGAGGGAACGACGTCGTCGTCGTCGGTCTCGGAGGAGAAGGATGTGGCCCTCGTCGTCGGAGGAGGAGGAGGAAGAGGAGTTGGGAGAGAGGCTGCCATTGATCTTCTGCCATTGATCTGCCATTGATCTTCAATCTACACAGGAGAGAGAGAGAGAGGCTGAGAGTGTGATTTTGAGTGAGAGAGACCTAAACAAATAAAAGTGGATACAGATATATATTATAATATATATAGAAACCCTAAACAAATAATATAATATATATATATTATAATTACTCAGCGGGGGGACAATCGGGGATTAGTCGGGCCGGGGCCGGGCCGGGGCCGGGGTTGGAGAATTGATCCCCGTCCCCGGCCCGAATATGTTCGGGGATTAAGTTTTAAATACCATCCCCGTCCCCGCGGGGGTATTTTTCGGGGAAAACCCGCTTAAATCGGGGTCGGGACCGGGGATCCCCGTCGGGCCGGTTTCAAATTGCCATCCCTATAACTATATCACCAATTGATTCTTTTCATGTTAAAAGTTATTCAGTGCATTTAGAATAAAATCACTTGGTGTTTTAAGACATTCATATTCTCTCATTTTTTAAGTCATTTAATGTTGTGTTTGGATGATAGTTTTGAAAAAATAAAATAAAAATGAAAAAAGGTGACTGAATTTTTTTTCACTTTTCCCTTCACAATACCCTTCAAATTCAAATTCAAATTCAAGATTCAAATTCAAATTCAAATTCAAGATTCGAACGGAGTTTAAAGCTAAACTCTCATTTTTAAGTTTGACCTTGAATTTATGGAGAGGTTTGTGAAGGAGAAAAGAAAAGAGAAGGAAAAAGTAAATGGTTAACCTCGGAACTTAGAGAACAAGTGTCTAGATTTTTTTCAAAATGCATGTGAATGGTAGAAATTGAAGGATTGTGTTGTGGGGTCCACGTATAAAATGAAACTGGACCATGTATTAATAATTTTGAATATAATTTATGGGTTTGTAGCATTACTAAAAGGTAATTGCAATATAAACTAAGTTTTACACCTTCACAAATTCCTCCCAAACTTCAAGATCCAAACATAGCGTCCTCAAAAACAATAAAAATATAATAATACAGAAACTGATTACAAAACCATGTACAATCTTCTCACATGAGATGGGTTTTTTTATTTTTTGTGAGTCCTACACCCTTTTATGAGAATTGCATCTAATTCTATAATTGATTTTTGTTCTTTCATTTCTTGGCAGCCAAAGCCAGTTTAATCTGTCTGATCTTTCGGAAATATAGCACCAACTCATCTCTATTTGGTGAGCATTCTTTGATCAATGGCAACTCTAGAAAGTCCTCCATCCATTTGATGAAAGAAGGATACTTGAGTGAGTCAAACATTTTGACACAAGAAACTTCTTCAATTATGTCTAGCCCTATGGCTATAAAACCCATGACAAGGTCCAAGTAACCAATGGTTTCACCTCCAAAGAACTTCTTTCCCTTGAGCTCTCCTTCAATGATTTCTAGGGCTTCTTTTGCATTCTTCACTTCCATCTCTTGTTGTTCTCCATCAAGCAATAGCACCTTCTTTACCACTTCAGTGAACTGTAAAAAAAAAAAAGAAAAAATCTACTTAGGTCCTGTTTGGCAAAGGCTTAAAACCTATTTTTGGCCCCAAAATATTTTTTGACATTTATAGCCCCAAAAATAGCTTGTTTGGCACTGACTTAAAAGTTGAACAAAAGACTTTAAAACCTATCTTTTACCAAGTGAGCCATTAATAATATAAATTACATCGGTCGTTTTTATATTTTACTTATTGTGTCATTTTGATCCTTATACATTCAATTGTTCAATTTTGACTTTTAATTTTAAATTTTGTGTCAATTTAATTCAATTGATAATTTTGTTAGTATTTTTTAAAGAAAATTATCACTAAATTGGTTGAGGTTAACTAACTGAGTTTAGTATCTTTATAATTTTGCCCTTAACGTGATACTTATGTGTGTATTTTTCATAAAGAAATACTAAAAGTTGTAATCAATTAGACCAAATTGAGACAAAACTATAAATAAAATGTCAAAATTGAACCAATTGAAATTACAAGGACTAAAATGACACAATAATCAAAGTACAAGAATTACCATCGTAATTTGTCCTAATATTTATTTATTCATTTATTTTTGCATCTTAATAATATTAAAATATATGATTATCTTATCTATATATATATATATATATTTTTATCTCCTGTTATTGAAAAATTACATCCAGTGAAATATAGGTCCAACAACCTCCCAAATAATTTCTCAAGTGAAACAATCTCTTTACCAATATATCCTATCATAGGTTATATATGATCAGAATTATTTTATATACTTGTGATAAATTTATTATTGTGTAATTTATAGC